>OX243963.1:25000-435000 GCA_945859745.1 Synanthedon formicaeformis | reverse complement strand
CATTTGCCCCTAGCGGGATTCGAACCCGCGACCGTTTGGTTAACAGCTAGGGTTACTCACCCACTGCCAGAACTCCTGGCTGGTCATGGGCTGGTCCATGAGGGCGTTCTGCCAGATGCGGAAGAGCAGCATGAACGACTTGTCGCGGCTGGAGAAGGAGGTGAGGAAGTTCTTGTCGGCCTCGGTGCAGACGAGGATCGCGTTGGGGATGACGAGCGCCGTCTTCTCCTTGGTGATTGCGGTCACGTCCTTCCACCGCAACGAGACGGTCGTCTCCCAGCCGAAGATGTTCGCGTAGAAGCAGAGGTAGTTCTGCGACGCGTACAGTCGCCCGTGCAGCAGGATGTCGCGCAGGATCGCGCACGAGTAGTCTGTGCCACACAACATACCCAATAGATAGACATTTTACCCAATACACATGATACTCGTACTATACCGCACCTTAGGCGAGACAAGGGCACAACTGCACTTTTTATAACTTTACAGGACAGCCGTTTAAAGTTTATTTTTCAACCGACTTCCAAAAAGGATGAGGTTCTCAATTCAACTGTATTTGTTTTTTTATGTTTGCAGAACTTTCGACTGGGTGAAACGATTTTGATTATTCTTTTTTTTTATTTGAAAGCTGTTGCTTCCCGTGTGGTCCCATTTCAATTTGGTCCAGTTCTGACAATGCCATCCATGAGAAAACGGTTTGAAGTCGGATTTTTTTCTTAAAAAAAGTTATTTTGCATTCAATATCGTATATATTCTTCTGCTTATATTGCTTTGAAACAATTCTTTTTTTTTTGCATAAAATAAGATACTCTTGTGAATTTATTTTTTAGTTTAATGATGTTTTAAGACACTAATTCTGCATATTTAACTCATTTTACAAATTTTTGTAAGTTATGCCTTTGTCTTACCGAAGGTGCGAATTATGTTTACACAAGTAACAAAATGTCTCCTACCGCGTCTGTCTGTATATAAGTCAGTATCGACTGGACACCAAAACAAACTTAATTTGAGAATTTTCCACTATTAAAGAGAACATTCAGCCGTTGATACTTAGTGCATAGCCTGTGCAATGCCAAGGATCGGCCGCTAATATTAAATACCAAAGTTATTCAAATACTTGTTATTATTAAAACTTGTGACTTATTAAAACTTAAATAATTTAAACCATAAATCAGTTCATGGAAATTCACCAGTGACAGTGTACATCTACAAGCAATAAATACAAGTACATTTATATATTATTATTATTTGTGTCAAGTATGCATCTGTGGTCTTTGTGCGACTCACCAATTCGACAAATTCAACAGCTTCTTTAACAGCAACCAAATACATTTTTTTTTATGTGAGGGTTGTCAGTATAAGGAATTGATAAAGGAAGAATGGATTAGCTACCTATGGATTAGTAAGAGTGACTCACCAACAATAAGTCTTTCATCGTCGGGCACATCTTTGAAGAGTCTCTTGAAGTCCTCCGACTTGCTCTTGTACGTGGGGTAAAGAGAGTTGTACCAGCTCTTCTTCTTGGCTCGTCCCCCGCCGACGGCCCCCTCCGAGTTGCGCGAACTCGAGTTCGTCGATAACGCCTGGAACATAATTCCTTGCCATTAAATTCGCCTATCCCCACTAAGTATCCCCTAGGGATAGGGGATATGTGTGGAAAAAAAAATCCACAACGATCTCGTAAGGAGAGATAACATCTCATAATCACGCATAGAAAATACAAAACAAATGTTGTTTTTTTTTTTTTAAAGAGAGGAGGCCGCCTAATGTCTAAGATTTATTGATTTTGGAAAAAAAACCAAAGATTTTTCACAAGTACACTGCTTCTTTCAAAATTCAATGATAAATATATCAACGTACTAGTTCAGCTGATTATGACTTTTTACTAATCTACTTTATAGTGATTGTGCACAAATTGATCAATGCTGATAACTGATTTATCTTGTATTCCTATTATATCTTATGAAGTATGTTATGAACTATTATGCTGTCCTATAGCAAAAACTTGATTGTATGAGTTATTAGTAATGTTAAGAATGTAAGTTCTAACAAAGGTTATTAACCTATAAAGATGTACTGTACTGTGTCGTAAATGTTTATTTATTTATTATTATTTTTATAATAATATTATTTTTATAATATTATATAAATGTTTAGTTATTTATTTATAAATAAATAAAGAGAGTCCAGCCAGACTCATGTAATGTTTAATTTTTTTTTAATGCTGCAATTTAATTTAGGATAAGCCACAGTACATTTACGATAGAAACAGCTTCCTCGCATATAATATCTTTCCATTCTTCCTCATAGAAACCAATAATTTTTGAACTGGTAGTAGATTATTACTCGTATTATTATTTTTGTTTTGGACGACATATAAAATACTCTTGTAAAAGTTTATATAGATAAATAAATAAATCAAATCATTAAAACAAATATATGTTCAGGTATATATGTACCAAGCAAGAGAGTAAATTAATACAAAGTGTTTGCGTGATAAAAATGCCTACAAAACCGCACGAAGAGGTATAGAGATACGATACGAGTATAAGAAATATGTAAATATTCCTTTGTTTGAACATTAAAAACATAATATTTGTATGTTTGCTTTAGGAAATATTAACGTTAACGACGTAATGTGACCTTAATTTGTTACTCCACGTAACAATTATTGAGAGGGCGGATGTTTTGCCACATCAACTGACCAGTTAATTGTACTTAACTATTACCTATACTAACTACTAGTACTATATATGACGACTATTAACTATTCGTTTGTGCTTTTTAGATGTACTATCATACTAATATATTATTTACTAGCTGGTGCCCGCGACTTCGTTCGCGTTGAACGATGAAAGGTACCCTATGTACTTCGTGATTGGTTCAGTAGTTTTTGCGTGTAAGCGTAACAAACAAACAAACAAACAAACAAACAAACTCACATTCACATTTATACTAGTATGATAGTATTCGTTAAACAGAAGACATCAAACTATTATGGACTATGAGTCCTATTAATTAATGTTATGCAAAAACTAACTATTTGCAATTTAATTTGGGTTTTTTTTTTAAATTAATTTCTCTTAATTTTCAATAGTATTACAATCAATATTATTGTTAATGGTATTTTCAATAGTATTTGTAATTATTCATAGTATAAAATGGAAAAAAAATTAAATTTAATTACAAATTTATCTACCTCACAAATTAAGAAAAAACAAATCATAATATTTTTTTGACTATTTTTTTTTTTATCTTATTTAATGGCTCAACGTTGTCAGTTAAATTTTTTCGAAGAATAGATAGGAAACCAAAACTATTTTTCACAAAAAAAAAGTATCACACAATTTATTTTTGTGTAGGTAAATAAAATTTTATAACTATGTCAAATCTAATAAAAATATATTATTTTATCGCCAAAATTGTGTAGGTTAATTATAATAAGTGACAATTACTTAAACATAATTATTAGATCAAGAGTCCATCCAATTTGGATGTACTATAATCGATATCTAAATAAAATATAAAAATAAAAATGTACATTATTAGTTAAATAATATACAATTTAATAACGTGATTGTGATAAATTAACATTACTAACTAACCCATCCATTCAAATTGCTGTTGCACGCGACTTTGTCCGCGTTACTTTACAAAACATAGCCTACATAATTATTATGTTGATAATGTATCTTTCCATAGGTGAAAGAATTTTCAAAATCGGTCCAGTCATTTTTGAATTTCTTCGATTGCAAACATACAAAAATACAAAATCAATGTTGTTTGAGGTCAATGAACTCCTAAAATACTGAACCTATTTTGATAAAACTTCGTAACTGTGTATAATTTTTGGTCCAACATAAAAGATGGGATAGTTTTTATTTTGAACCCAGGCGAAGCCGGGAGCGTGTAGTTCTAGTATAAGTATAAATTTATTACCTATTAAGGATTTGTTTTGCTGTGTCGTATGTTTGTGTTGTGAAGATTAAAATATGTGAACTGAAAGTCGCCATCGCCATACAATAGTCATACAGATAATAATGAAAATTTTATTTATTCATTTATTTTTCAAAAGGTACACCAACAGCACAAACAAAAAACTTATAATAGGTATGGGCAGGGCTTTTTTGCAGGTGTACGCGGGGGCACGCAGTCTCCCCAAAGGAGTTACCTTTATAATTATAATGTTACGTTTTATTTCCAAAGATATTATATTTTTAAACAATAAAAAAATAATTTACTTCATTTTTTTTCCTCAAAACACAGTGGCAAGGAATGGGGAGGGGTACAAAAAATTATGGACTTACAACTTTTGAGAATTAGCGTGCCCCCAAAAAAGAAGTGACAGAAAAAGGCTTGGGTATAGGTAACAATTTTAAGGTATACACAGATAAACTACAAAATAGAAATTGAGACGAATGATAACATATATATGCATAGCAACTAAAAAATAACTTACTTTATCATTTTCTATAAGTTCGACTCCGGACTCGACGCCACGGAGCGATGGTGACGGCGAACGGGATACATTCCTGAAATTGTTGCATCAAAAATATATTCATACAAAAAAAGACTATGATTTTTTATTTTGCTATAAAAGGTTGATTAACTAGCGGACCGCCCCCGGCTTCACACGGAATTTTTTCATGCAAATCTATAAGTACTAAAATATTATAGGAAGAAAAAATTGTTTTTGTTTGTTTGAATTGAAACTACTGGACCGATTTGAAAATTTCTTTCACTGTTGGGAAGCTATATTATCAGCGAGTAACATCGGTTACATATTATAAAGTTGCGCAGACGAAGTCGAGGGCGCCAGCTAGTTATAGTTATATCTTTCCATTAGTGAAAATCGGCGGCGGGAAGTGACTTTGTTTTATAACTACTATTATAAAAAAAACGTACATAAATAAACAAAATGGCTTGATAAGATAAAAATTGTATTGTGCATTCATTACTCATTAGTATCCAATTATAATAAATAATTATATTTAATTAGACTTAGGAAAGCTAACCGTTCCAGTCAAATACAGCATACAAAACCATACCAAGGACATTTAAGAGCTCTTTTTCATTTGCCTGTACTAATTTGTAAGTTCACCAATCAAGTGATGTATATCCATCAAAGTAACACCACTTTTGGAATTCGTTTTTATGATGCATAAGCCCGCAAAAACAAAGCGAATAAGAAAATGGCGCAAAAACGGACAACTGAGTTATTGCTCTTTGTTACAAAACGGCAAAAAGTTTCGTTACAACATCTTGACACTGGCATTCACTTCACTTCGAAATTTATATTAGGAACAGTGGAACACCAGCCGGAATCGTTATACCCATTCGTCATTGCGTCATTGCCTAAAGAACATTATCTATTTTATTTACTGACAATTTTTTTTTATCTTTTAATCGCCCATTAAATATTTCCAGGCAATCAAGACACCGAGCATCGCATGAATTTTCCTGAAAACTCAGGTTTCTAATAGTAGGCAGTAGGTAGGCTGACTTCATTGTGACATTGAAAGGTTAATAGTATAAAAGCCTTCCTCCATTCCTCAATCCCTTGTCTTCTATGCACCAAAAAAAAACCAGTAGATACTATTCACTGGTTTTGATATTACACGGTGGCATTTGGATGTTTACCCAACTTGTAACTAAAAAATATCCAATGATCTCAACGAGAAATACTCAATCCAGTTGTGGATGAAAAATCAACCCTATTTAAAACACTAAATTTCATCAAAATCAGTCCAACCGTTTAGGTGTTCATACATACACTTCGATGAATCACATACATAAATAAGGCACATCAATTTAAAGAGGTCCAAACAAAGATACTATGATAACATAAGGGTCAATGAATTCTTGGAGACATATAAACTCTTCTTTAACCTGTCTCATTTATTATGGTGAAGTTGTATTATTCAAGCACAAATTTAAATATTTTTAAATATATAATCATTGTTCTCTTAACTCCTTGGATATATTGAATGGATCGTACGTATTATTAAACAATAGTTATTTTCAATAAATGTAACTTACATTATGGTTTACAATAAATATATAATTGACTAGCAACCTGTCCCTGGCTTTGCACCAAGTTGTACATTTCAAAAGTCCTTTCTTAGGGTTTGCTTGTGTTATGAAATAAACCTTTGTTCCAAATTTTAGCTTTTTAGACTCAATAATTTCCTCTGTGTTTTGAAAACCAATCATGACAAACATTTTTTTTTTTAAATATGTAAGTCTTTAAAACATATTAAGAAAGAAGCATGGTTTTCTATTTAAACTGATGAATTCATTTTAACCATAGGACTTCCACTGTTGCACCTAAGCCACCTCCATAATTTTCCAAAATGTAGCAGCCTGGACTCACCGTCGACCAGTAGCCCTTATTGAATCGTCTCAACACCCTTGTAATAAAACTAATGAATTACCTTATAATAAAAACCCTTCGAATTGTTTCCAATTGTGTAAACAACACTCTATATTTGTGTTTGTCTTCAAAATTAGTTTTCAACATTGTGGAAATCACATTTCAACCTGACCACATACGACTTTATTAGACAGAAGTGCGTTCACATATAGGTAGTTAGTAGATAAAAATGTGTTTATCACACACCCGATAAATAGATAAAATCGTTAATTACAGATATAAATATAATATTTTATTCATATACGGGAGTTAAAGTGTGCCTTCCTCAAATTTGTCTATCGAAAAAAACAACTGATTTTAAAGTGAAATTAGCAGTAGAAAGAAATGTCCTCATGAGAGGTTTTACTCTACTGTGAACTTTGACATATTTAAGAAGACAAAAAGAGTGAGATGAGACATGAGATTAAAAAAGGGGGAGGCCTTTACTTCGAAGGCCAAATAAATAAATTAGGTATTTTAACTGTTTATTACTTTTATTATTTTTTAAAGTGAAACTTCTTGAGCTCACAATGAGAGTCAAATTTCAAGGTTGTTTCTGCATAAAATCTATCGCTTACTATCATATTTGATCGCCAATGAAGTTTCATTTCTGATACTCATACTATGTACATATTTTTATTTATTTATTTTATTCATGTACAATTGTACATCATCAACCTTTGATATATCCTTACTGTGTTGAGTTTGTTTTTTTGATTGTTAGGCTTTCACGCAAAAACTACTGAACCGATCACCATGAAATTTTGCATGTAACATGTTTTCTGGGACAACAGTAAGGACATAGGGTATCTTTCATCGTTCAATGTGGGACGAAGTCACGGGCACCAGCTAGTTATGCCATATAAGCCCACTGTGGGTTTAGTGGATTTTATTTATTTTTAAGTGGATTTACTTTTTCATCATTAGAAATACTGGGTAGATACTAGGCTACATTGATGTAACTAGTAAAACAACTTTATTCCCATTAGTTACATCAAGTAACCATTCATTCATAAAAGGCTTAAAAGAACTCCTAGGTGCAATAAATATATTATAATATTTATAATATGATCTTTGACATTTTAATATAGGGCATACTATTATTTGTTTATTTGTTTTAGTTACAGTTATAACAAGACAATGAACATTTATTTACATTGTTCAAATAATGATTTTGTGGCCAATTCAATTGAAGTATAAACATAATTAATATACATTATGCAGCTGTTTCCACTATAATTTGACAGTAGCCATAAGAGTGACTTTCTACCTTAACATGATTTAAAAAAAACATGTCGGTCGTTGGAAGTGAAAACTAAGCTTCTCAAAATTACATTACATTACATGACAGTGTGGCAAGTTCAATGATTTTATCCCATCTCAAAAATTGTTCTTTTTTTAAATTATTTTAAATTAATATCTGAAAATATACAGAGGTTTCGGTTACATTTCCTGAGTTTCTTTCGGAGTTTCTTCTCACGATCATCATCTTGGTTTTTTTCCGTAACCGTGGTAAATTTAAATTTATAATGACGATCATAAGAGTTTCTTGTAAAACCTAATTGATAAATATATTTTTTTTTATTTTTTATTACATTACATTATAGCCCATCTCAAAAATGCCCAACCTCAAGAAACTTTCACTAAGAAAAATTCACATAGTTTTAATATTATGACAGCAAGCATTTAGACAAGACAATTCCAAAAAGTTTATGGATAGATTAGATATAAAACATACCTAATCTCTTGTATGCTGTTGTGTTGAGTGACAACACCGGAAAACGAAAGCGCTTGGCTGATACTCTGTCCGATAGCATCCTGTGATGAGATTACCAAGTTCTCTGCAGATTTTCTCCTAGAAAAAGAGTATTAAAAATAATTAAAATAATTATTTTAATTTGACAGGTTGTAGTGCATTGTGCACTCATAAATCAGTTAGCCTTTGTGCTGTTTTGTTTTGGTAAATGAGTAAAGGATACCAGAGCCCATTTCTCTGTTCTCTTCTAACACTTGCAGCATCTATGGTAGGCTCTTGAATATGCAATGGTGCCATTCTATGAGAATTAAGGTTTACATCTGCTATGTTGCTACATGTTGACTGAAGTTTATTGAAAAGTGCTCAATGACGTTTGAAAAAAGAGGTATTCATTCGATCAGATTCATTCGGTGGCTTGATATTGAAAGGGTATCAAGCAGTTGAACAAACATGTCCGCAAAGGAAGGTTGCTGTCTTACAACCGCAGATCTTAGTTTGAATTGTAGTTTTGATATATTGGTCTGACTATAAAAGTATTGGAACTACATAAAGTGGTTTAATTAATGTAGGTACATGAAGTAGAGGGTGTTATTAGAAAGTTTCAACAGTTTCAAAGTCCCAAACCACGGGACAACAGTCCCGGGACATCAAACTCACTGCACATCTTGGGACAATTAATGAAGAAATTTTAAAAATTACAATTACATATACTGGGTCTTTGAGAAACAAGACATCTAGGGTCCCAAACCTTAATGAAAATTATTAGCAAATCTTGATTTATTTTCAATATTGGGTAAAACAACATCTACTATCTTCATTTCAGTAGCAAACCTAATCAGGGATAAAAAAAACTTAAACAATCAGTTTATTTAGTGAAGATTCTTAGTAAATACCTTGTCAGGTAAAACAGTCAACATCTAAAACAATTCATAAATATTTATAATGTTAATATTGCTCTTCCATTTAAAAGCAAATTTCATTTACACTCAAGAAATATCCTCATATTATATCAGGATTAATGGAATTAAAGACTTTTATATCATTTACTATTCAAATAAAATATATCTATACTATTTTATAAAGCTGAAGAGTTTTTTCGTTTGTTTGTTTGATTGAACACATTTGTTGGAAAAAATATTTTTGTGTTGGATAGTCCATTTATCGAGCAAGGCTTTAGGGTATATTTTATAAAGTTACGCGGGCGAAGTCGCGTGCAATTAAATCATAAAAGAGATTTTTATTAAATCCAGTATACAATACACCTCTAAACAAGTACCTATTAACTTATGGCAATAGTTCATATAATCTTGTAAGACTAAATAAATCTAAAACAAAGCCAGTTTACACAATGAAGTGATTACATTTATAAGGCGCGACTCGAGTATGTACACTTTACAATTTGAAAAACATATGGATATTAATTCAATTGTCATGTTTACAGTACACAGAAGTTTCAATAGAATGTTGTAATTATCTAATAACTTTCAATACTTACATGGAAATCGAGATGCTGCGGTTGTCCAGCTCTGATGTAGTCATAATAATAGTTTTCAGTTAAGTACGTAGCACTGCTGCAACTTTAGTTTTTTTACTATCATCATCCAAATAAATAGGTTTAAACTTTTCTTATTAAAAGTACATGAACTAGTGTTGCGACGCGTACACTTCTTTGATCAAATTGAAATGCAATTGAACAAATAATTACTATAAATCTATCACACACGCACTGAAAGAAAAGTCATTTCATTTTACATTACATTACATCTCAACACTTCTCTTCTCACAGACTGATATATTTTACTCAATTTTATTATTTATTTATTTTGTATGTTTGACACGTTTGACTTTGACATTGTATGGTTTGACATTTTTAAAGAGAAGAGTGACAATAACACAGAACAATTTATATAACCACGAGACCAATATTTGTCAAGAGCAGAAAAATAATAAAAAAATAGACAGCCACTAAACTAAATGTAACTATTTATACGCAAAAGTTTTATTTTCGTTAAAGATGTCTGCTAGCATTGCTAACACAGTAGATATTGATTTAATCTGAAAAATATTTTATGAATACCTAAGTACTACTAGTTCAAAAATTTCGTACAAACTGAAATGTAAAATATTATTCAACGAATAAAAGCTATGGACGTATGATTACTTAAAAAAATTGTACTTACGAAAATCAACTGTATTACTAATAGTTAAAGTATATTTTTCATTGGCGTTATACAGAGCCTGTCGCGGCAGGCCGAGCCGCGAAAGCCTCCAATCTTTTATGTCGGTGTATTTATTATCGAGACTAGTAAAATTACAAACGTACTCTGTGGCATTTCTCTCTCTATGATGATAACATTATAATGACAACCACTAAAAAACTAACAAGCCAATATTGTCTGTGGAAGGCTTTCTTTTCGGATTCAACAAACGCGGGAAAAAGGTGAAAAGTGCGTAGTAGTGAAAACTAATACAAGAATAAATAAGGAAAGACTCCAGGACGAAAGTTAAGTACTTAGTTAATCACTTTACATATAATTCTTGATACATAACATGTAATTAACTCTTATTTCTTGAATTTATACATGTCGACCACGCGGTCTAATTGAGACCCTTTGAGGCTTACATACTTCCATTGAACTATACTAATTATGCATCAGAACACACGACTCATTATTCACATAAGGTTACTTACTAAACTAGCAACTAGTTTAATTGTTTATATACGGGATTATTTGGGATAAGGCATGATTTCATTAATAACCTTACACTTGGTCGCATGGTATAGAGGATGATCTCACTACACTCATTACTACTAAATCAGCGTTGTATAAACGACTACATGACATACACAATTTATATTACCCTAAGTTAGGTAGCAGGAGCAGAATCGAGGGAGCAAGGGGAAACGCATATGTGACTGAGTCTCCAATGTTCCTGCGAGTACACCATGCGCAGCATACTTAAGTCCTTTCAGAGGACACTTACTTAAGTCCCTTCAGGGTGACACTTATTATTAAGCACGAGTTGGGAGGTACCGGAATACATGTCGGATCATGTTGTGGCCGGTACCTATGGACCCCTCGTTGCGCCAAGGTATGTTCGGGAATAGGCGTTGAATCGTGACCCACTGTAAAACCTCATTTATTATTAAGCACGAGTTGGGAGGTACCGGAATACATGTCGGATCATGTTGTGGCCGGTACCTATGGACCCCTCGTTGCGCCAAGGTACGTTCGGGAATAGGCGTTGAATCGTGACCCACTGTAAAACCTTATTAACATCAACTGCGGTTCTCTTCAACGGCGGCATCAGGCTTCAGCAACGGCATCGGGTTCATCTGCATAGGTTCTATTCATCAGCGAGGACACCGGTTGACGACGGGCTTCCAGAGGCAGCACTACACCTTTATCTCATCCTTTCTCTCTCCTCACTAAACACCCGCCCAACATACACTGATACACAACGCCATCATACTACAATCTACATTCAACACAACACCATATGCGAGTATAAAGAAATATAGATTAATTCAGTAACCTTCATGTGTGTTAACTATGTACTTAAGAGGGAAGAGTTGTACCCACTTCCCAGACCGCCATGGCACCGGCAAGGTGTCATGGCTGTGAACTATTTTTATAGGTGTGACAACAAAGGAAGAGAAAGTGACCAACACACCATGTACACTAAAGCGAAGCAGATACACAAACTCAGAGTCGGTATGTGCTGAAGGCAGGTGAACACAGGCACACAAGGAACTTAATCGGGTATGTAATCTCTACATACCTACATTCGGAAAATGACCAGAAGTCTGCTGAGTTACACTATTGCTTAATTGACAATGCTTATTGTCATCATTACTTGAATCATTAATTTAACTTAATCTTTGTACATTATACAACTTTAACTTTAATTAACTTAACCCCATAAAGACTTCACGGTAACAGACGTTTTCCGATAGAGCCTAATCCGAGCCAAGAGAGATAGCCAAACGGAGGCCGTGTGTCTCTTTCTTTCATCTTGCCGGAATGCAAAAATGTAGTTGATCAAAAATTTAGATTCAAAAATCTTAATTGCAACACTTCTATGTCAATTGCACTTCAACTATTTTATTAAATTTTACTTACATATACTTACATTCCTAAATTATTGGTGCAAAACCATCCTCCAACGCGTCTGTCTGTCTGTCTGTTCGCGATAAACTCAAAAACTACTGCACCGATTTTCATGCTGTTTTCACCAATGGATTTTCATGCTGCTCTCGAGAAAGGTTTTAGCATATAATTTACAGTTATGCGGGTGAAGTCGCGGGCAGCAGCTAAAATGAACAATGCGAAAATAACAACTGGTACAATTCTTGGCTAATTCCTATTTAATTAAAAATATATATTTATAAGAAACTACTACTACATGTAGGTATATTACATTTAAATTTGTCTCAAATACCAAAAATGTTATTGTCATCCTACACACTACTACCTCTCTATGTACGTTTTCACGTTTTCAAAGATTCTGTTTCAAAGACTCAAAAATGACAACCACTTCAATTTTATTTATCAGATATCCGGACTTCGTCTTTCCTCGACTTCGACTTCGTGTAGTCCTAAATTAAGGTTTTATATATTTTTAAATTTTATGTTAATAAAACATTAGATAAGTTGTTTTTAATTAATTAGATAGATTTGCTTTTGTTTAATCTCTTAATATTCCAAATATTTAGTATAGCTCTTTTTTTTATTTATCTATTTGTTAATACAGTAATTTTTACATTTAAATTAACATTGATGTAAAGTTTACACTGTAAACATAAACTCATTCGTTTCACCCAAGTTTCAGCACACCATGTTCAGTTTACAGAATCAATAAAATATGTAGGACTTATAGCCTACAGCGCCAAAGTGGCGATTATCTAATAGACATAAAAGTAATTTGACAGCAGCCTATCCAGTGCTTTATTCAAGGAGGATAGAGATAAGGAGAGCAATATCTGAGTATTAAAAGTGTCCGTCGAAAGACGATAAATTGATGGCGCTAGTGTCGCTAGTGACAGTAAACAATTCAACCAAAATTCAACTCGGTGCACTTCACTCCGTCAAGTCAACTACTGCTACATTCATTTCATACTCTCTATACTCTTAAACTCTCTCTGTACACACTAGCGCCATCTCAATTTATCGCTTTTAGTTGCCACTTTTTCAGTTTAACACCCATGTAAGATTGCGCTCCTTATCACTACCCTCCTTAGCTTTACTACATAGTGCTGTCAACTGTCAAACTCAAGTTCTGACAGCGAGACACTGCACTTGTAATGTCAAAATTGTCAAATCAATCAAAACGTACTATAAGCTACAAGGCATGTGTTTACCTAACCTTACCATGTATTTGTACTTATTTTAACAATTGTTTTGGAAATAAATGATGGCCGACGCTGCGGCTTTTGATAAAAAGAAATCGCATCGAGCGAAACACGCTGGGAGAAAAGCGGAAAAGAAGAAAAAGAAGAATCAAATTGACCAATCTAACCTAAGTGCGCGGCAGAGGAATCCTAAAGCTTTTGCTATTCAATCGGCTGTTAGGGCCGAAAGAAACTTTCGCCGTCGTGAAGATGTTATTACTAAGAAGCAGCATATACCGCAAGTGGACAAGACGCCACTTGAACCGCCACCGATCGTAGTGGCCATCGTGGGACCGCCTCGTGTCGGAAAGACCACACTCATCAATAACTTAATTAAAAGTTTCATCAAAACAAACGTTACGAGTACCAATGGCCCTATCACTATAGTTACGTCCAAGAAGCGAAGAATCACTTTGATAGAATGCAACAATGACATCAACTCGATGATAGACATAGCAAAGTGTGCGGATCTAGTATTGTTATTGTGTGACGCGAGTTTCGGCTTTGAAATGGAGGTGTTTGAGTTTCTAAACATTTGTCAAGTACACGGGATGCCTAAGATAATGGGTGTTCTGACTCATCTCGATGTGATTAAAAATGCTAAAACCTTAAAATCAACAAAGAAGACCCTGAAACATCGATTCTGGACCGAAGTCTATTCTGGTGCCAAGCTATTCTACCTGTCTGGCATCGTCCACGGAGAGTATTTGAGGAATGAAATTAAAAACCTTGCTCGATTCATATCGGTGATGAAGTTTAGACCTTTAAGTTGGAGGATGACTCATTCGTACATTTTAGCGGACAGGTTGGAAGATATCACCAATCAAGAAGCGATACGAAAAGACCCTAAAGTAAACAGAGATGTGGTGCTCTATGGATATGTCAGGGGTGTGCCTCTGATGAAAGACTCTATGATGCATATAGCAGGTAAAATTCTTACATATTATAAAACAAAGTCCTCCGCCGCGTCTGTCTGTTCGCAATAAACTCAAAAACTACTACACCAATTTTCATGCTGTTTTCACCAAAGGATAGTGGTTCTCGAGGAAAGTTTTAGTATATAATTTACAGTTACGCGGCGAAGCCGCGGGCAGCAGCTAGTATTAAATATAACTTACATTTCTGTTTCATCATTATTAGTCTGTACGTCTTCTGTACAGTTGGCCGAATAAGTCGATTAACAGATTCAAAAGTGCAAAACAACTGAACACTCAACTTACTTTTACTTACTTACTAAAGCTTTTTCGATCATTTGTATGTGAAGTTTATTTTGTTCTCTAGTAGTGACCACGACTTATGGCCCGTTGAGTATTACGTTGTTTTGCACTTTTGAATATCGACTTATGCGGCCGACTGTACATTTCTGTATATCGGAAGCAAACTATTCAGTCACATTTAGCAAATTATTGTAAGTGTAAGCAAAATGTACAAGCATGTAACAAGTTGGACTTGTAACATACAATCAAAAAACCTTGTTTTTTCTTTGATAGAACTTAGACTATAGCAGTAAATAGAACCTAAAATACTTACTCCAATAACAAAATAAAGGGATTTTTTAAAAGATTGACTTAGTTTACCTCAAGTATACATTAGTGATGTGTCAGATATCCATATTCATAGCTGCGGATCTAGAATCTTAACAATATAGCTAGCACATCACTAGTAATATTTATGTTTCTAATATAAATGTGGTCTTGTGCCAAAGTTTCATTTTAACGTGAATGTTAATTAATCAATATCCATGTGGATTATTTGAAGTTCTAAACTGTTCCATCAGTTTGGGAGCTACTATTCTGCAGACATACATGTAAAAATTATAAGACCCCGTTTTTGCTTTGGGCAAAAACTTTGGGAAGTTTAAATGGGGTACAAAATTTCAGCAATCAATTTTCAGAGGGACTGATTGCACAATACACTAAAAAAAATCTATTTCTTAGAATGTTTTTTTTATTTTTTAGGTGTCGGAGATATGAAAATTCATGAGCTTTCATTTTTACCTGACCCATGCCCGCTGCCAAGTAGCGAAAAAAAGCGTCATCTCATGGAAAGAGAACGACAAATATATGCTCCTTTTTCGGGTGTTGGTGGCATCGTGTATGATAAGGATGCTGTGTATATTGAACTTAAGGGCTCTCATTCGCACAAGAGGGATGATGAAGAGATCAACGAGAAGAAAGCTCTGCTAAAAAATGTTGTTGAATCAACTGAAACTGTTGATGAACAAATGCAAGAGTCAGGGTTAAAACTCTTTAGTGGTGGTGCTGTGATATACCCAAACATGTTAAAAGATGATGAATATCTTCAACAAAATAATGCTCAGACCCAATCAGAGGAATCCGCAAATGAATCAGACATTGAGGACGATAATGACAGTGGTATTGATGAAAAGAATACATGTGACAAAGTTACTAAAGTACCATGGGATAATGAACCGCATTCTTACAATGAAGAAAAAAGTAATAGTGAGGTAGCAGATGTGTCATCAGACAGTGAGGCAGAGGAAGACACCGATGAAGAAGACTTCAGTATGAAATGGAAAGAAATGTTAGGTGACAAGGCAACAAATGCTTATTTCGAAAGACAAAAAACTTCTAAAAATGTGATGAAGCTTGTTTATGAAGACTTTGAAATAGGAAATAAAATTAAAAATAAGAAAGAGGAATCAGATAATGAGGAATCAGATGAAAACGAAGAAATGGATGATTTGTTAACAACGGTTACACACAAACAGAAAAAGAAACATGACATGAAGGAACAATTGGACCAAGATGAATGTTCATTGTTTTACTCTTCACAGGAGCCAGTTTTTAGAGATTGGACAGTGGAGGCTAATAAACAGTTACTTATTAATTATTTCGTAACTGGCAAAAGGAAGCCAGACGAAGATGCATCAGAACTGTTGCAATTAGATGATGCAAGTGACGGGGACGATGAGGAAATGTTTGGTGACTTTGAAGATCTAGAAACTGGGGAAAAACATGTTGCTGAAAATAATACTAATAATGAAATTAAGACGGGGACCAAAAGAAAAGCTGAACCTACAAAAGCGGAAATCCTTGATAAGAAACTTAAGTTAAAAGCAAAATTTGATGCAGAATATGATAACCCAGATGATCACCGGATTAAAGGTGACCACTCTTATTATGAAAGCTTAAAAGCTGAAGCACTTAAACAAAGTGAATTAAATAAATCTGTTTTTGAAAATCTTGACAATGGCTTGAGAATTGAAGTGGAAGGGTTTAGACCTGGATTGTATGTAAGAATGCAGTTCAAAGATATGCCATCTGAGTTTGTTACTAATTTTGATCCGAGCTACCCAATACTCATTGGTGCCTTAAATATGTCTGAACAGAATATAGGCTTTGTTTCTTGCAAAGTAAAGAAGCATAGGTGGTATAAGAAAATCTTAAAAACAAATGATCCGCTTATTATATCACTGGGATGGCGGCGTTTTCAAACTATCCCAATTTATTCAAAAATAGAGGATGACTTGAAATGTAGATACCTCAAGTACACACCAGAGCACGTCACTTGTAATATGCACTTCTATGGACCAGTTACGCCTCAAAACACTGGCTTCTTAGCTTTACAAACGGTCAACAATAATTTAAATGAAATAAAACATCTTGGATTTAGAATAGCAGCAACAGGCAGTGTAAATGAAATTAATAAATCAACGCAAATAATGAAAAAGTTAAAACTTGTTGGTACTCCTCAAAAAATCTACAAGAAAACCGCATTTATTAAAGACATGTTCACCAGTTCCCTGGAAGTGGGCAAATTTTTAGGTGCCAGGATAAAAACTGTTTCGGGGATTAGAGGTCAAATAAAGAAGGCTTTGAAAAAACCGGAAGGTGGGTTTCGAGCCACATTTGAGGATAAAATTCTAATGAGTGACATTGTGTTTTGTAAAACTTGGTTTAAAGTTGATGTCACCAAATTCTATGCACCTGTAGTTAATCTGCTGTTGCCGATTGGAGCTAAAAATGCTTGGCAGGGTATGAAGACTAAAGGCCAACTCAAGCGAGAAAAAAATATTCGAAGTGAAGCTAGTGTGGATTCAATTTACACAACTATAAATAGAGAGCCCAAAGTCTTCAAACCTCTAATGATACCCAAAGAGTTACAAAAAGGTCTACCATACAGATTTAAACCTAAAAGCCAAATTCTGACAAGTGAAAACTCAATGAAAGAGCAATTAAAAAATAGAGTAGCCGTAATTAAATCGCCTCACGAACAAAAGGTTTCTAATGTAATGAAAATGTTGCGTACCAATTACCAAAAGAAGCAAAGTATGGAAAAAGAAGCAACAGCAGAGAGACTGAGAAAACATAAAAAACAGCAAGACGAAATCGAATGGCGCAAACTCAAACGGCAGAAGGAGTTGAAGAAAAAAATCTGTAGACACCTCAGCAAAATAGGAAATAAGAAGAAGCAAATGTAACGGTTTGTTTGTTTTTAAACTTAAATTACATGTATTTGTTAAATATTTGTGTAAATACAAAATGACTGTTAAATAATATTTTTTGGTTAATTTATTTTATCTAAAGAATATAAACAAAGTCGACCCATAACTGATTCAGAAAAGGGAAGAGTCGCTGACTGTTTCTAGTGCAATCTTGACAACACTGTCTTGTCTTGATCACCTTATTTGATTGCGCTACTAGATTAAGGGCCTCTTTCTTCAACTACAATTTAAAGTATTGCTTAGTTATTTTTAGAAATAATGTTATGTTTTATTAAATTATGCACTTGGTTTAATGCATCCTTCGATAGGCGGTTTTTTTTTTATTTTCTTTTTAATGTTTGGGACTTTTACCGTACAGTTCCATTATCCCCGGTTATCGGTGACTTTAAATGACAGTTAACCTACTTGAAAGACGGTGAAAGAGGCCTAGAATTTTTTTTACGTACTACTATGTAGATGTATTTTTTTTTATTTTAATAAATGTGAACAGAAAGTTTGTCTACATTCTTTGCGTTGTTTTATTGCTAATCTTGTTTTCAACTTTAACTACACTATGTGAGGTTTACCTGAGGGCCTAGTGCGAGTTTTACTCGATCGAACGGATAAACGTCAATTTATATGGAAATGTAGCAGCGCCACCTAGTGGCTAACGGGTAGATCTGCTTCATTCCCATACAAATTGACATTTACGCGTTCGAAGTAGTCAGCAGCTCGTTGCTCGAACTCATAACTAATCAATGTTTATAAGCAAAGTATTTTGGAGTTTTTGTACACCAGTGACCTATTCAGCGGCTGAATAGGTCACTGAGGCTGAATTTCAGCCTCAAAGTTGCATTAATTGATTAAAACATGGATTTTTCAAGGATCATATCTTTTAAATTAAACCTTTTTTATGTTTGTATGCATTCGAACCTAATTAACGACAAGATAAATCGGTATTATGCTTACTTTTGTAAATTAAACATAAAACAGCGGAGTAATTAACATTCTACCTTTGTATGGAGGAAAACTGATTTATATTACCTTAATCGAGTAAAACTCGCACTAAACCATCAGACCATTAAGTTAGTAGTCTTCAAGTCGGTTTTTATTTTAGTGTAAATTTATCTGTGTAACCACCTCCTCAAAATAACAGCATTAGGTATGAGTGACTGGATGTGCCTAGTCTAGTAAGTTTTACTCGATCAAACGCGTAAACGTAAATTTGTTGACGTTTACGCGTTCGATCGAGTAAAAGTCGCACTCGGGGGCCCTCTTTTCCTTAATCCTATGGTCGGCAGCGCACTTGCAGCACCTATGGCGCTGTTGCTTTTGTTATAGGCGATTATAACCACCTACTATCAAAGTGGATCGTCAGCCTTACTGCCGAAACTAACGTTCGCCTAGAAGTCAATGTGAGACCTAATCGCGTTTGGTAGTATCTATTACCATAGAGTAAATAGTTACTTAACCAGTAAGTAACTTACTGGTAACTACTTACTCTATGCTATTACTAAGGGCGCCTTCACATTAGGTCGCAAGCGCAGCTGTGTGCGATCGGTCAGCTTGGAGTTAGTATTGCAAGCGTCGGAAGCCGCGCTGCTTGCGACCTAATTGAGTCTTCAATAAATACCTACCCATTTAAGAAGTAGCCTACCTCGGATTAGAAGTATGTCCGCGCCATTACCACCATTCGCCTTTTAGGTGGTCTACATTCAAATCGAAATCCATCGCCTTTATATAATACGAAGAATTAATGTGTGATTATAGCTTTATTCTCATATTAGGGGATCCTAGTTATCTGCGCCCAGATGCGAGGCGCATTTCTGAAGATCTGTGATGCGATCCCTGAGGGGATTCTGGTGAACCAAGTTCTTTAGGATCTCCTGTGAAACTCACCCCTTTTGAGGAGATAACTGCATTTACATTGTAATTATATATGTGTAAAGAACCATTCTAGTATTTGGCAAATTTTATTTCATAATTTATTTACGTAGGTATGACACACAAAAACTTTATAGGTATACACTTGCACAATCGTTTATTGAGCTTGATATTTAAGAATCTAGAAATTAGGTAAGTATTATCACTGAATAAAGTGAAATTACCTTGAACCTAAATCAAAATTCAGGATATGTAGGAAATAAAACAACAAAAATATTATTAAAAATGTTTTTATTTACTTACCAGTCATGCTACTTGTAATATTAATGAGTAAAAGAATCCGGCAATGATGGAGGGTTGTGGTAAAACCATGGTCATCGTGGTGGTCTAGGGATGGGTATTGGGGTAGACGAACTTTGGGAGTGGAGACCACTGACCACTTGATCTCTGTAATGATGACCTCAAGACCTCAATGGATGTGAAGGTGTGAGATGCTTATGTCCAATAGTGGATGGTCACAGACTAATGACAGGAATCCACTTTTTATTACACACTAGCTGTTGTACGCGACTTCGTCTGGTTAACTTTATATAAAAAAAAAACCAAGCGGTTAAAGGGTTAACTGTAGGAAATCATAATACTCACCCAACTTACCAATCCACCCAACCCAAAAGGAAAACCCCAAAAAAAAGTCAGAAAATACTCGGACACTGTGTCAAGATTTATTGAAAAATCCATCATACACAGCAGTCGGCGAGGTTAGGTCTTAAGTCTATAGTGTATTTTAAACCTATTTCTCGTCCTCCTTGAAGACCATAGTGCTGTGGCACTTGCCGCAGTAGTGGCGGTCTTCCATGACGGCCATGAAGACTCCGGCCCCGCACTGCTCCCCGGTACACTCTCGTCGGAGACGGTGAATCTTACCGTTCTCGTCCACCTGCAATCGATGTTGTTGCTTGTTCAAAAACCAAGTTATCCAAAAATATCTAAACAAGTTAAAAATAATTAATATTCCTAAAAAATTACTGTATGAAAATAATGTCACATGATATGTTAAAATATTGAACCAATATTTTAATCATCCTACATTATATTACCTAACTAGCTGCTGTCCGCGACTTCGCCCGCGTAACTTTGTAAGTTATATACTAAAACCTTCCTCGAGAACCACTCTCTATCCATTGGTGAAAACAGCATGAAAATCGATGAAGTAGTTTTTGAGTTTATTGCGAACAAACAGACAGAGAGACGCGGTGGAGAACTTTGTTTTATAATATTTTGTTGTTTGTTTGACGACGCGTTTGGTCTAGTAGTAACCGTAGCTGTTAACCAAACGGTCGCGGGTTCGAATCCCGCTAGGGGCACATGTTTATGTGTTAACATTTACCTTTGTACCTGAGTCATGGATGTTTGTATTTATAATATGTATGTATTTACAAAAAAAAAGTAATCTATGTATTATATCAGCTGTCTGGTATCCATAATACAAGCCTATAGTTGCTTAATTTGGAACTAGATGGTGCTGTGTGGAATGTGTGAAGATATTTATTTATTTATTTATTTATAATGTTTAGTGATTTTCATATCTATTTTTGAACCTACGTTTTGAAGACCCTTATAGTTTTCTTATAAAATGTTTCGATTTTAGCTTTTTACTATTATACCATAAGAGCTGAAGAATAAATATAATAATATAGAGATGTTGCAATTAAAATTTTGGAATCATTTTAGAAGTCTACACAGCTTGTAGTGTGTAAAATTAAAATGTCGAAAAATATCCAAACTTATGAGAAGTTAGTCCTAATTATGAAAACATGATGAATTAATGAAGGTGTACCTTGTAGAACCTGAGCACGGCTAGTTTGACCTTCTTCTTCTTGTGCTTGATCTTCTTGGGTGTGGAGTAATTCTTCTTCTTGCGCTTCTTGGCACCACCGCGCAGGCGCAGCACCAAGTGCAGGGTCGACTCCTTCTGAATGTTATAGTCCGAGAGTGTGCGACCGTCTTCAAGTTGCTTGCCAGCAAAGATCAACCTGAAACATTTACAATTTTATACAGAACTAGGTTTTGCCCGCAAATTCGTCCGCGTCCGATCGCTACCAAATTTCACAGGATTACCCGCTGGACTAATCTGAAGATTGTCTGAAAATCGGTTCAAAACTATGAAAAGATTTGTGTTATATGAGCTCGGAAATACATTGGAATCGGATTATCATTGTATATTTTAATGCTTATTCTAAATTATCAAAAAATGTTCATTAAACCCATAAATATTATAACTAATAAATAACTAAACATATTGACAATTATTTTTCGTCGAAGCTTATTACGAGAAGGTAACACAATAAACAAAAATAATAAATAAATAGAATTTACCTCTGCTGATCCGGAGGAATTCCTTCCTTGTCTTGAATCTTAGCCTTCACATTTTCGATGGTATCTGAAGGCTCTACCTCAAGGGTAATAGTCTTACCCGTGAGGGTTTTCACGAATATCTGCATGTTGTTTTACCTTTACCTTTAACAAGGAATTGGCCAATTAGGAAACAAAACAAATCAGCATTCATTTAAGATTGTATAAAGATGGCACTACAAAAATTATAAAGTAGCACTCGGTCTTTGGCTAGTACCACCCCCTTAGGCCTCAATCGTACGGGAGGTTTATAAAGCGTTCGGATCTCGAAGTTTAAAATGGAGCATAGACGGATAATAAAACTCCCGACGTAAAAAAGCGACCGTATTTCAACACACAGCCTAGAAGTCATATGGCCTATTCAAATGTCAGACGTCAACTTAAAAGCGTTGACGTCTGACGTTTGAGAAAGCTCTCATGCGAGTTATCAAGGAATGCCATATGGTTCATTTCCCTGTGCCCTCTGAGATCTTTTTCTTATCAGCAGCACCTGTTGTGATGGTAGCCACCTACTATCAGCTTGTTTCAAAAAAGCTTCAAGTTGGTTTTATAAATACTTCCAGATACTCATATATTTTACTCAACATACCAAATAAATATGACTAGTGATACTTTCAAATTCTATAGAAATATAATGAAATGATTTGATACTTTCTGTAAATAAAACAAAATATAAGACCTATAACAGATTTATTGACCACTGAAACCGTTACAATAATTGAACTTGAATTAAACCAAAAGCACAGCATTGATACATCCATCATTCTCTGGATTGTTGGTCACTTGGGCATATTTACCCCAGACCACTTTCCCTGCCTGGGTCACGAGACCGAGTTCAGAAATGTTTACTTCAATCACTGTTCCCTTGGTTATAACACCTAGACTTGTATACATTTGTGAACTAGGATTTTTCTTTACACCTATAATGGGTAAACAGAATGTTGCTTTCAATTCTGGATGTGTTACGTGGGCCTTCTTGAACCGTAATGCCATAGGCCTGATGAAACGCTCAAACTTTGGTGGCTTCCTAGTGAAATTCTCTCCAACAAATGTCACCTTTGTTACCATCCGTTTCCAAGCTTTTCTCTTCGTTTTACCACTTTTCAACACTTTGAAAACTTCAGCATCTGCCTGGGCCCTAACTTTGGGTATAGGTACATCCCATTTGCCAGCTTTCTCTTTCCTTTTTTGTTTTATCATGTTGGAGAGCACTTTGGCTCGCGACTGTACATCTCGGTCCAGCAAATAAACTGGCACCGCACCCTCGGCCACCTTTTCAGTGTTTTGTTTGACATTTCTTTCCTCGTGTGCCTTGATTTTCTTTTTCATTTGAATCTTTTCATTGCGGCGCTCCTTATTATAAATTTTCGCTTTGATACCGCGCAATTTGCGGGCCTTTTCGGCCCGTTTATGAGGCTCACGCGCCTCGCGTTTGCGCTTTCTCTCCTCATAGTCGAGCCTTCTGCCGTAAAGCTTTTGATGGCGCTCAATGTATTCGTTCTGCGGCATAGTGGTTGCTTTCGGCAACTACAACAAAATTAAGGTTATGACTTCGCCAGTCGTATATTTGTAATTTATTTGAATCCGAACCCTGTTAACAATCTGTCATGGTAGTACACATAACCTCTTCGATTGTCAAAAAACGAACGACGCGAAAATAAATCGAAACCGTTAAATATTTTTCACCGGGATTTCAATTATTATGAAATCTACACGTTTCCGTGAGTCTTTTATAAGTAGGTGTAATAAGTATCCTATTTTTTAAGTTTTCTTCCACGACCCACGTGTCTTTTAAGTTTCACGCTTAAATAGTCAATCAAATAAAAAAAAAACACTGAAATTAGTAATGGTTAGATAAACCAGTAATTATAGAAAGATTGATTGAGATAATCACGCCATAAAACATACTTTTTAAATAAAATAGATGCACTGACCTTATGCCGTCACCATGCCACAAGGAAAAAGAAAAACAGAAAATGGCCGACCGAGCGACTGAACTGGACCTGACTGATGAACTGACTGAATGAATGAATGAAATTGAATTGAATAGTAATTTAGCAGTGTTGCTGTGCCGCCTTTGGTTTGTTCAATCAGCCACATAACAAACTACTGTCAAAATGACAAATGTCAAGAATTAAAACTTACAAGAAATGACTCAAATACAAGGAGAATTGAGTTAGGAGCGCCATCTTACATGGGTGTTAATGGTGTTAAACTGAAAAAGTGGCAACAAAATCCGATAAATATAGATGGCGCTAGTGTGAACAGTGAGAGTTAGTTTGAGAGTATGGAATGAATGTAGCAGTAGTTGACGGAGTGAAGTGCGCCGAGTTGAATTTTGGTTGACACTAGCCCTCACCAGCGCCACCAATTTATCGGTTTCGACGGACACTTTTAATACTCAGAGATTGTCCTCCTTACTCAATTCTCCTTGCTCAAATGAAATGACACAAGACAAGAATGTCAAGAGGAAACCAACCAACCAAACCAACCAAACCAAACGCAGACTAACTTGTCTGAACTTGTTGTTTCCGTTTAATTCATTTCCTTCTATTTTTAAGTTAGTGTAAATTTGGTATAAATAATACAATACCTTTATATTTCAGTAGTATTTAGTCGAACACTCAAGGTATTTATTGACTTGGTTGACTCGAAATACGTATTTACGTTCAGAGCCAAGTGAATTACACAGGAGGGTTTTTTTAACAGAAGCTTCTTATTACATTCTAGTCTAGAAATTCTACAATGTCTCAAGCTAACCTTTCAACGAAAATATGTCCAGGTATGTTTTACAATAACTTTTCTTTTGAAATTGAATAGATAATGTGGATTTGGTATAATAACATTGAAACTAACGCGCCAAATCCATTTGGAATGCGTTTGATTTGAATTTTGTACATACTGTAACGTCCTTGGTAGGTACATGAAGATTTGTTTTAAGTTCATAAGTATTCGTTATTACATTGCATACGAACCGCTGAATGTCCACGATTGCGATAGATGGCTATGAAAAGGGTAAAAAAGTTACTGTTTTCACCAATGGATTTAGTATATAAGTAATTTACAGTTACGCGGGCGAAGTCGTGGGCAGCAGCTAGTTATAGTAATGTAAGACTCAAATGTAGGTATTTATGCAGAATTTGACCTTGTCAGATATTGAACTCAATATCCTTAAGTTTCGGGGATAACAAAATACCTAATAAACCACCCAAGTGAAAGGCTAATCGGAGTTATGTATGTAAATGTAGTGTTTTTATATGTATTTAAAATTTCAGATCAATGTTTGTTACAAAGGGTTATATAAAAAAACTAGCTGTCGCATGCGAATTCATCCGTGTAATTTTAATACACTATAAAGCCGAAAGGCCACTGACGTTAAATGACTGACTCATGGAATTATAAAATATAGCCTAATGTTACTCATAATATAGCTTCCCAGAGAACAGTGAAAGAGTTTTTTAAATTGATCTAGTGGTTTCGGAGCCTATTCAATTCAAACAAACAATCAATCAAATCTTTCCTCTTTATAATATTAATACGTATAGTTCATAATAAACCTAATACATAGTCAAAATATCAAATAGTTTGATAGAGCTGTAGCAAAATATTTTTTAACACTTCTGTGTAATTCTGTACAAACTTGTAATTTATAAAACATTTGTCTTGTATATAAATACATGAAATTTTTTATCATCAACCATAAAACAAACATTATATATGTACAGTGAAAATCGGTTATAGCAACCCAGCAAGGGGGATTAAAAAAATTGGTAGTAAAAAAGGCAATATTTTTTGTGGTTTTTGTATCCAATCTGTTGTTATATGTATATTCAGTTTCATTATTATATCCTATTATTCTTTCCATTAATGGAATCACTTTGTTCTTATAAGAAATTCATTGGACTTCTTTAAATGTCACCCTGAATGTGGATAATGTGGAATGTGGATGTGGATGGATATGAATTTTATATATAAATAATCTAATATATAAAATTCTTATGTCACAGTGTTAGTTGCCATACTCCTCCGAAATGGCTTAACCGATTTTGATAAAATAAACTTGGTAGGTCTGAGAATAGGTTTTTATCCATTTTTTATATACGGGCAGCGGCTAGTATATAAATAAATATCTTCACACATTCCACACAGCACCATCTAGTTTCACACTAAGCAACTAATGCTTGTATTATGAATATTTGCCCCCAGCGGGATTCGAACCCGCAACCGTTTGGTTAACAGTTGGGGCTACTAGCCACTATACCAAACGTGTCGTCGAATTTTGTTAAAATAAATGCATTAAAACAATACACAATTTGATGTTCCAATTAAATTTAGTACCTATATATATTTAAACTTCTTTTGAACTTTTTATTGTGTTGTAACAATTTCAGATTCTAATATAATAGCCGGACCAAGTAGAAGAAGTTCAATCGAAAGCCACCTCAGCATACAAGACAGAGAAACAGGTATTTTTTTTAATTACTATCAAATATGTTGGTGTGTAAATTTGTATTTGTGCATTTATTTTTGTAGATTTACACGTAGGTATGTGCTTTATTTTTAATTTTAGTATTTTTTTTTGTTTGTAGTTAAGTAGTGTAATAAATATGTATTTTATTATAATAATTGCATCAGTTAAAAAAAAGTGAAAAACTTCAAAAACAAACTGTGAAAATAATTAAACAATAATAACAGGTTTGAACTTGTTCAGTGTTCAACAAGCAAAACAGTTTCTAAAAACATACAAATTACTTCCTCCTATACAAACATGACTGTACATATTGTTTTAGTGTATGTATCTTTTTATATATATTTTTTGTAGCTTATACAAAGAGTTTAAATGCATTATTTTGTAGGTATATGAGTTTGTGTGTATTAAGGATTTTTTTTATTAAGCATGCAAAGTGTTTGGTAGGTATTTTGTTTATAAAAGATACGATAAAATATAATTCATACAAGGTGCAGTTACCTATCTAGAAAGTAGTCAAATGATTATATCAGATAATAATATTTGCTTTATAACTTAAATGCTAATTAAATACTTACCAATTAAATTAAATTAATATTAAATTGCAAAGAATTAGTCAAATGGAGAATTTTTTTCAAAGATTTAAAATTAGTTTTTTATGTATTACTTATATGTAAAAAATTATGTGAATAAAAAAATCATATAAGTACACATTTCTCAATCTATACTGTAACTCACTCCTTGTATTATAATATCCACTCAAACGTTAAGCATTTTATACTTATGTGATTTTGAAGGTAAAATAAATGCCCAAAAATATTATAAATGGTGGAATATTATATAGTAGGTATATATATTTAATATTTTATTATAATTTTAATGTGACACATTTTTTTATTATTATCTCATATATGTGTTTTTAGATTTATATATAATACTAGCTGGCGCCCGCGACTTCGTCCGCGTTGAAATAGAAAAAAGTAGCCTATCCTGTGTCCTGTACGTCTAAATGTTTATCTACCAAGTTTCATGAAAATCCAGTTGATTCGTTTAAGAGAATTGTCAATTTAGTTTCAGTATCATGTATAGAGCCTATAAACACGATATCTCTGAAAACAAAGTAACTTACTCCATCACCAACCCTTACAGATTTATTATTAGTATTGATGATAAATATGATATTAATTATAAATTAAATTGAATAATATATAAGATTATTTTTTTTTAATTTAATGAAATACTACAATTATTATTTAGTTAGAGTAAAACACACACACACACACATTATACTCACAATAATGAATGGAATAAAAGAGGTGTGTGTCATAGGAATTTGTTGTAGAAATTCCTGTGAAACCGGTTCACTGACTGAGTGGTGAGTGGTAGGTGGTAGGTGGGTTATTCTACTGTGTGGTTCTGTTTCCTTGCCTTATTTTAAATCTCTATATTGCTTGTTATTGAATCTCCTCGTTTATTTATTGTAACTTTTATAAGTACATTACACAATTTTATGATAAATTGGGTTTACATTATTGTAATTTTCGTAGATTTTTTAATTTTCTTTTAAAAACAAAATAGGCACCCACAGCCTATTTTTAAAACGAAGTGGTTATTAAGTTTATCCATTCATACAAAAAAATCAAACTTTCCTTCTTTATTATATGTAAGTACTTACTAAATAGGAATTTGGAATTACATTATGATTAAAATACAAAAAAAAAACCGTCAATGTTTTGATACTGGTTCATTGTGTTTTAAGTATTTACCTAATCTAATAATTCTTGAAAATATTTTTAATTTTGAGCACAGCGACATACTTAGATGGTGGGAGTCATGTTTCTATTAAAATATTTACCTAGTACATGATACGGTTGAGGAAATATTAAAATATTAAAACAAAGAAAACAATGTATAAGTAGGTAAAAGTTTAGAATCAGCAACCTTTTACTTGTATGTGTATATTTTTCTGAGACCAAAATAATAATAATATAAAAGAATTATCATTTCGATAAATATTAATAAATATAATAATCAATTTTTTTAATTCTTTTCGTATCACATTATCTTATTTATATTTTTTTTATCTTTTATAACTTGGTTACAGTCCATATACCTAAGTACATTATTTTTATTAAACAAGATAAGAATGTTATTTTTTTGACATATTTTTTTACAACACAAAGGTACATACTATACATATCCACCTACCTACATACTATACATACAGCCACCTATCAAAATATAAAGTCGCGATTTCCCAGAAATGGTGATGCAGTCTTTTGGCATCCACTTAACAGGTGTTTGTGCCAGTGGGAAATTTTGTGTATCTTTGTTAGTGATGTGCCGGATATCCGTAACCGTATCCGCGGATATCCGAGGGAGAAGAAAGATCCGTATCCGTTACTTTTTGGCGGATCTTTTATACGGATATTTTCCCTTATTATTTTTTAATTCATAACAGAAATTCTACATATTAGGTAGCAATGAAAAACTATGAAATTCCATTCAGACTATTTTTTGTTTATTAAAATCAAACATTTGGCAATTTTAGGTATAATGCAAGCGTCAAGTGGCGGGCGTCAATTATCGTGTCAAGGTCACGCGCACCGACACAGATTGAGTAAGAAAGTTAAGATCCGTATCCGTAATCGCAGATCTTGACACCAAATATCCGTATACGTATCCGCGGATCTATATTTTTAACGATCCGGCACATCACTAATCTTTGTATCGAGCCATTCACCCACACGTTGCAACGCTCATTACGTAGTCAAACATAAAGAGACATGTCGAGACTTGCTCGCGGTCCTAACAATCATAACGACTAATGGTATGAGTATGTACTCAACTTTGGTTTCATTTTTCGACCGAATGACGAAGCAATTATAATAAACTCGATAAATATATTATTAAGTATACTAGCTGGTGCCCGCGACTTCGACCGCGCTCCATTTAAAAAAATATTAAAAAAAAATATTTTTTTTTATTTATATTGCGGTTTTAGTTTTTCCAGGCGTGGAATTTTTATTTTTGATTATCTATAAGGAAAATTACTTTTTTTTCCTATGTGAAAACGGTTACCACTTACCATCAAGTGACCCGTCAGTCTGTCTGATGACTGAGAAATATTTAAAAAAAAAAAAAAAACAATATTGGCTAACTTAGCGATTCGTGAACCCCACTCAAGTTTGCTGTCCAATGATCGACTTGTGTCGTCTACATAATAAGCAAAAAGAGACATCGTCCTGCTGAATCATGTTTTCCAAAAAAGTGCGAAAACAATAAATTCAAAATGCAGTCATGACATTAATCACAAGTTAAAAATAGAAATATAAACAACACTTATTCAGCGCGTGACGATTTAGTTTGCAAAGTAATGGAGCCACATTACTACTTAGATATACTTAAATAATATCATTCTGTCTGTCTGCTATTCTGCAATATAAGATTTTGTTATCATTAGACCCATATACATTAATTTGAAGTTATCTCACTTTAGATAACACAAAGAACAAATTTTAATTTGCAATTTATAAATTTTTACTTACTCGGACACAAACAACTATGTATTTTTGAATCTATTCACCAACTACAAGTAAAGTATTGATTAGTTACTTTTCAAGTAAAGCTAATTGGCGAGTAAATGTTACGAGTATCTTGTGTAAATTTTATTGAAATTACCCTTGAGTAATGCTACTCGAAGATGGTGAACGCTTTCTTACCGGTGACTAGGCGGTTAGCCTACTTGACACTTTACTCAGAGATGGTGAAAGAGGTCCTCAACATAAATAATTTTAATCAAAATTTTTTTGAGTAGGTATAAAATTCATACTAATTAAATTTATTACAAAATAGCATGCTTAATCTTTAATCTAAATTTCTTAAATCATTGTTCTCCATGTTATAAGAAACTATTTTCCCTTTTTTAAGATTTATTTTTCAATGCAGGGACCATTCGTGATTCATTACCCAAAATTAGTTTTAATCCAAAAGGCTGTTTAAAAAGCTTAAAAAGTCTTTCTTTTTTAGTACTCAGATTTATTTCAGAAAACTTTTTCTGTAGTAAACAATTTCAGTACCTAAATAAAGCATCTTCATAGTCATACTTGCCAAAGTTACATTAAAAAATTACCAATCTTAACAGCCAACAGTAACAACTTATTATTTAATACATGCTTATTAACAGTTAGAAAAATCGTTTTTACAATAACCATGTTTGAAGGCTCCTTTTAAGCGAAAGCCTGTGCCAGGAGCCTTCGCTCTTCCATAAAAGCTAGTAATAGTATATATCCAAGTATTGATATGCCATAAATTTATACATTTACCTGACAAGTGGGATGGCCTAAGTCTCTATGTGTTTGTGGATGAAAAGTAAGAACCCATGAATCTAGTTCGGTGATCTCGTATTAACGAAAATCGAATGTTGTCAGATGTAATTGCAACATAGCCCGGTGGGAGCTCGGTCACGGTGCACTCGGATTGTTCACTGAAAACTGCCACATCAAGTCTGAAAGAAAAAACCAACGGCATTCGCAATAGAATACCAAAAAAATCGTTTATCTTAAGATCCCATATTGAAAATGTCGGAGAGAACTCAGAGAACACCTTAATACTTGAATAATTTTAAATGATCTTTGAAACGTCCATAAGAAATCCCATATTATTTTATAGATGACAAAGAGAATGAGTTTCTTCTCAGGATCGTCATTGCTTTGGCTTTTTTTTTTCAAAACCTTGGTAAATTTAAATTTTATAATGACCATGGTTTCTTGGAGAAACCTAATTGATAAATAACTATTTTGATTTAATAGATCTGTGATTGTAAACATTTAGAATAGATATTATGTTTATTTCTGCTATAAATAAAAAAAGAAATAAAGTGTTCCCTTAGGTCTTTCCTCATTCAATAGAATTAGTGCTTATTAATAACTTTTGTGCGACAATGTAAAATGAATCTAAATGAATTATATGATGTTTATTATAATATAAAGTAACCAATAATTTAGTAGTGGCAAGCACACTGCGTTTCGCAGTTATAAATTAGACAGCCCATGAGCCCATCGAGAAATAACAGCATGTGTGCTTTTGTGTTTTGGTGAGTGAGTAGGAGATAAGTACCAAAGTACACTTCCCCATCCCCTCCTAATTGCTTATCCGATGTTAATCACCTATTACAAAGTGAACATTTCAAAATTTTCATTTTTAGTATTAAATTCATTTAGATTCCATTGCCCATTACATACACCATTAATTCATAATACCCACTTAATATAGTCTTACTTAACCTTGATTTCTTATAAAAATAAATTATAATATATATGATTATATTAATTAATAAATAAAAGGGCAAAATTAGTATTGATAAAAATTGCATTATCACGATTTCCCGATTATCAGCAATGGCCAAGTTTGTAAAAAAATCGTACAAAAGGTTCATTTTCGGTTATTATTATTATAATGTATTTGATTTAAGTGTTCGATGGTAATCATAACTGCAATGATACAATATGATAAAATTATGTAATAAATAAATACATTATAATTCCGCTTGTCGATTTATACAAGAGTATATAGTGTGTTCTACAGAACAAACACAGATCACTATATGCTATATGCACAGATCACTATTATATAATAGACAGAAAAATGCTAAAACTAAAGTTATTATTCTGAAATAAATTTCTTTATTGTTTTTATGTCTTTTTGTATTGTAGATTGAAGTACAGTCGGGGTAAGAAAAGGTTCGTCACCTTAAAGTCGACATTTGCTTTCACCAAGGCAATTTAATCAGTCATGCCAAAGTTGGCTTAGTGCTTTAGTTTCAAAAGGTACTTGATAAAGGAATGAATTTGAAAAATGACGAAGGTTTTCGTACCTCGACTATACAAAATATTAGTTAATAGATAGCTGGTTTGTCCATGTGTGTGTTATTTTAATAATAGAAATATAGTTGCTTATTAAATTTTAATTATTATGCATGCAATTTTATTCAATGTTTCTAATCAATAATTTATGACACTATGTTGTAATGTTATAATTGGCGTTTAAAAAAAAAACTATACCGATGAAAAAAAAAATACTGAAACATGACAACTGAACAAGAAAAAAAATACTGAAACGTGACCAAAAAAAAATGAGCATAACACAGAACAGGCAGAGGAAAAAACGAAAAAAAAAGAAAAAAAGAGTAATGGGAAAATGAAAAAAAAAAAATTAGAAAAAATATAAGAAAGGAAAAAAAAAGAGATAATGGTGTGTAATGGTAGATAAATGTTTGTTGATGGTAAGTTATGTGTTGTAGATGTGGTTCGCGACACCAGCGACACAGATTGGACCCATGACAGTGACGTTGAGTACGAGCCGATCGACTCCGAGTGTAATACATTGGAAGAGGAAACCTCGGACCAGAGCGATGTAAGTAATATTGGTGATAACGTTCAAGTATTACGTAACGCAATTTGAGGGGGGGGGGGATCGTTACGTTACGATGCGTTACAAGAGCGGGAGGGGAATCACTCGATTGTATTGTACGTCATTGTTTTAGTTTCAAAATGTACTAAGAGTCTACTATTTTGATAAAGGAATGAATTTGAAAACTGACGAAGGTTTTCCTACTCCGACTTTACTACAAGTATGGATGTCGCACGCCATATAAAACACTAGGAACTTTATGGAACATTTAAAAGTGACATATGCGTAGAGCGATCAACTCTGGTCATCTGTCAACTGAACTCCTCCTAAACGGCTGGACCGATTTTGATTCTGTCTTCACTTATGGATAGAGGGATAATCAGGAATGGTTTGTATGTAAAAAAAAAATTGGTCGCGGACGAAGTTCTTATGAGTTCTTATGACACTAGCTTCTTATGAGAAAATCATTGTGTGTGAAATTGAAAAGATTGGAAGGTGTCACTCGTTTCTTTCTTCACACGTGAAGATGAAGGCAAGAAATGAACATTTTTTTCAGAGCAACATAATAGTGACCGAAGTGCTGGAGGTGCCGATCGACGACGACGGACTCCTCGGCCTGGCCGACTCCGAGCAGACGGACTCGGATCCCGCTGACGATGAACTGACTCCGCACGACTACTGGCAGTGCGTCCAGTGCCACGCCACCAACAACAATCCCCTCTACAGATACTGTGAAAAGTGTTTTAAGGTAAATAAACACTGATCCATTCCAATGTTTATAATATTTCACCCATTCTATTATAATGCACAGTCATCTTTCAAAAGAAGGAGTATACCTTAATAAATAAATAATAAATAATAAATAAATATCTTCACACATTCCACACAGCACCATCTAGTTCCAAAGTAAGCAAGTAATGCTTGTATTATGGATACCAGACAGTTGATATAATACATAGATTACTTTTTTTTTGTAAATACATACATATTATAAATACAAAACATCCATGACTCAGGTACAAAGGTAAAATGTTCACATAAAACATTTGCCCCTAGCGGGATTCGAACCCGCGACCGTTTGGTTAACAGCTAGGGTTACTAGCCACTAGACCAAACGTGTCGTCATCTTGAACCTTCATCTTGAATGATATTTTAAAAGTCCATAAGAAAACCGAAACAAGCTATTGTTACAAAAAGAATGAGTTTCTTCTCAGGATCGTCATCATCTAGGTTTTTTTTTCCCGAAACCCTGGTAAATTTAAATTTATAACAACATTCATAAGAGTATCTCAAAAAACCTCCGACAAGGCGTCCAGAAGAATTAAGATGAAATTAGCTCAATAATAAATGAGATGCGGTATAATTGTTTAAAATTTATAAACTTATAAAATTGAGCAAATTTGAGTTGATGTAAAAGAAGCAGTCTGAGTCTTTAGTTGAATTGAGAGAATAATTTAATAAATTAAATTAATTTTAATTTTTACTCGTAAAAGATTAATTAGACTTATAATTGTTTTTGTTTCCCTATCGCTCGTCCATCTAAAAACGAGGAGTTTGAATTATTGAATAGAATTAATTGTTCAAAACCATTTGGATTGATACTTTTCGCCTATATCAAAATTTTAGTTGTGGAAACGACAATCCAGCCTTTAAAACCTGGTTTCTTAAACAAAAAGTTAAAAAAAAGCTAATTTAGGATTGGAAATCAACTGATTACAAAGTGGCAACTTCTGATTACTTGTTCCATTTTATGAAAGATAAGACTGTCACTCTTGGACCATATTCTAACACAATTTTGTGTCCATACGTTGGTGTTAGAACTCATTTACGGAACCACACGACACTCAGTGTGAGTTTTGGCTGATTTAAACAACACTAACAACACTGGTTAAGTTTAGGTCGGAAGCAAAGCAATATAGTTGTTTCGTACTAGTCCAATCTGTCATACTGTGCAGTAAAACTAGTTGGATTTTTTTGTCCAAACAGTTCCATCGTATCTAATAGTAGAACTGTTTGGACTAACTCACTTTGTTTTGCCAAAACTTAGAAATCGTCTCATGACCACCACGCATTCACCTGAGAAGGCTACAAAACAAACCTGGCCATTTATAAACCTACCAATAAAATGCTTCTAGGTTATTTGAAGGACCACCAGCTTATCAGTGTAGCCAAACCCAAATCAGGCTCATTTGTATGGACTATTGTCTATGCTAGTGACACTGTTGGACGAATGCGCTAAAATATTAAAGAAATCCTTAGCATGAGAAGAAAATTAGCCACTAACAAGAAAGTTGGGGGAATCAAATAAGTTAAATGTTACACCCTGGATGGGTCAATATTTCAATCTTGATAAAGTGGAGCATACTTGGTGCTTTTTATGGAGTTTTCTACTGCTAAAGTTTTTAATATTATGAGCACTTTAGTAATACTTATTACTTACAGATAATATGTAGTAAAATCAGTTATTAGAAACACAAAGATTATGATGACTAATCATCCAAAGTAATCACTATCCACTATTATGGATAACCATATAACAGACTGGGGGCGAAATCCTGCACATCCAGGCCAGGGTAAACTTTAAAAAGTTTCCATAGTTGGCTGTGTCAAAAATCGAACCTGGGGCTCTAAAATTTGAGCGTTATAAGGCAATCACCTTAACCGCTCGACCATTGGGCTCGTCAAAGGATGACTTCTAGTGATTTTCAATTAAAAGATAATTTCCTGAGAATAAATAAGCACATCGAATTGCTTTTGGTGCTGCAAAGGAAAAAAAAGTAAAACCAGTAATTATTAATGATCAACTAATTTTGAATCCCGACGGGACTGATTTTAATTTCATATTATGTTCCTTCCAATAAAAAGTTTTTCATAAAAGTCTACGGTGGGTACAATCGGGGTAAGAAAAGGTTCATCACCAAGAAAATGTCGGCACCAGGGCAATTATCAGTCATGCCAAAATTTCATTTTAAACGTCAGTCTGCTTAGTGCTTTAGTTTAAACAGGTAGGTACTAAGAGTCTACGAATTTGATAAAGGAATGAATTTGAAAACTGACCAAGGTTTTCGTACCCCGACTTTACATATCCCAACCTGTTTACTTACTAACTAACTAGAACTAATTGACTAGAAAGAATTTTTAATCAAGTTGAGATTCAATTATAAATTCTTTAAATCCAGTCTAATGAAGATCATTTGATTTATATTTTCTTCTTTTATGGAATCTTAAAATCTTCCCCGTGGACCAATATTAACGAGGAAGGTGTGTGTGCATAATTTGCAGAAATTTTTGCACCGGTGCTAAGTCATATACCAGTCGTACTGCGACTATAATTTATATAATCAATCTATAATTCAATCTAGCGACTGATGGCAAATTAATAACAACAAAAAATATATATTATTATAAATAATATATCATAATAGAATCAATTATTTATTAATAAATGTCCGAGACCTATGTCCAGCAGTGAACGTTCTGCAGCCGAGATGATGAAATAATTTCAAAATTTTGGGATTAATTTTTAAACCTTTTGCCTTTCAAAGACAAACCTTTAAATGTATAGTTAAAAATCTTAACTTATTTTCTGACACCGGAGTTATTAAGATTTTTTGTGTCAGATAAATAAAAATGAAAAATACAAGTTCATTTTACTAATATAAAAACATGCGAAGAATAAAAAAACATGGAAATACCAGAAAAACTGAACGGAACAGATCAATTGGTGACGTGTCGAAAAATGTCATTAAAAAGTCTAAATTTTTATTTAAACTATCTAAAAGCTTAACTAAAAAACACAATTAAACTTGAACAAAAAATCTAAATTTTTATTTAAATTATCTAAAAGCTTAAATAAAAAACAATTAAACCTGAACAAAAAGTAAATTAAAATGTTTTTTTTTTTTTAAATATTCAATATAAAAACCAAAATAGAAAACCACAAAAAACAAAAAAAACTGCAAAATACCGCAAAACACACTTAAAACATAATACTAAATAAATGTATAAAAAATACTAAAAAAAAAAACTATATAACATATAACTTTTTATACTAAAAATGTCAAATAAGTTTTTAATCTAACTAATATTTTTATTAAATCATAAATAAAATTTAATGTTGTAGTTTAATTAATATTAAATTTAATAATTTTTAATTCCACCAACTAATGGATTGTGTGTATTAAATAAATGTGTCTCTGTATATTCTAGGAGCGTAAAAGCTTGTTCCCGCCGAGACCGAAGCGAAAGAGAAAATGTAAAGAAACCCCTTCAGGGTCTTCCGCTGCGACCGCTATTTTGGGTTCTATTGCGACCGCTAGTGTGGGTTCCATTGCGACCGCTAGTGTGGGTTCCGCTGCGACCGATAGTTTGGGTTTTAGTGAGGAGATAAAAGTGGTTTGTTCTCAAGCCAGCTGTGGAACCTCAGACTCTGGGTTTAGGGATATGGATCAGGATTTAGGGACTGATTTAGGGAACGCAAAGAAACGTCGCGCCAGCTCTCTGGACCGTGAATTGAAGCGTATGAAGAAAGACAGCGAAATAGGCAGTAGCGAAACGGAAATTGAAGATGACGTAAAACTTTTAGTGAAATCCGCCAGCTTTCCGCTGATGACTAAGCAGACTGATTCGGTGGCTAAAACTGCAGTCATCAATTCGCTACACGAGAAGATAGATTCTAACGATAATATGTGTATAATGTGTTACAATGAGCCGAAGACGGGCGTTTTCACACACGGTAGGATAGCTCATATATGTTGCTGCTATAAGTGCGCGGTAAAAGTCTGGGCGACCGCTAAAAGGTGTCCAATTTGTAATTGTAGAGTGAATAACGTCTTAAAAGCTGTAGTTATGTAAGTAGGATTTTTTTTTTCAAATTCTATTACAATTAGTAATTTAATATTGTAACTGTAAAATAAATTAGCCGCGGACAGGTTTTTTCACACATATTTTTTCATATTATGTTGGTGCTATAAGTGCGCGATAAGTCTGGGCGACCGCCAAAAAGGTGTCGAATTTGTAATTGTAGAGTTAATAACATTTTAAAAGTTGTCGTTATGTAAGGAGGGTATTTCTTTTTTTTTTTTTTCAATTTTATTACAATAAGCCGCAGACAGGTGTTTTCACACGCGGTACAATATCTCATCATTTATGTTGCTGCTATGATTGCGCGATAAAAGTGTGGGCGACCGCTAAAAGGTGTCCAATTTGTAATTGTAGAGTGAATAACGTTTTAAGAGCTGTTGTTATGTAAGGAGGGTACTTTTTTTTTTCAATTTTATTACAATGAGCCGCAGACAGGTAGGTGTTTTCACACGCGGTAGGATATCTCATCATTTATGTTGCTGTTATAAGTGCGCGATAAAAGTCTGGGCGACCGCTAAAAGGTGTCCAATTTGTAATTTATTGTAGAGTAAATAACGTTTTAAATTCGTTATGTAAGAAGAGTATTTTTTTTTTTTTTTCACTTTTATTACAATGAGCCGAAGATGGGTGTTATCATACACGGTAGGATGCTATAAGTGCGCAATAAAAGTCTGCGCAACCGCCAAAAGGTGTCCAATTTGTAATTGTACAATGAAAACGTTTTAAAAGCTGTGTTATGTAAGTAGGGTAGTATTTTTTTTTTAATTCTATTCGAGTAACTATGGGATAAGAGCAAAATTCTAAATTTTGATCCGTCAAATAGTCAATTTGATTACCAAAAAAAGTTGAAACGGCCTTAGTGTAAATGTTTAAGATGTACATAATGTTATATTTAATTTATTTTGTATTGATTCATGTTAATGTATAGAGTTCTCTTCGTTCCTAAAAGCTCCGTTTAGGGCCCACCGATTTTCTTTTCTGATGTCATTCATATAAATATTGAAGAAATGAGTAGGTAGATGCGTGTTTTTTTTAATTTAGGTATTTTAGGGTACTTAGATAAACCAGGTATATGTTTACGTTCTCAATAAAATGTTCTCAATAACTTTCTTAAAGGTGTAAAAAAAATCCTATTTCACAGTTTTTTTTTGTGATCATTTCGTTTTTACTTAGTGTCTAAAATAAAATCATTATTCATATAATGATTTTTTTGAAAAAAAATCCCACAAATTATTAAAATTAACGCAAAATATGTCGTTTTTATTTCTAACATACAATACTCGATACAGTACCTATTCACTAAATTGAAAATAGTTTATTTTTTATCTTCGTAATTTTTTTTTATTTGTGTTTATTTTATTTCTATAAGATATTTTGTTGTCTTATAAAATATATTTTATAAAATAACAAAAAAGCCTTTATTAGTATCTTTTTGATTCTAAAAATAAATGTTACCATTTATTATTATTTTTTTTACGTAAACATATACCTGATTTATGCACTAAAAATATATATAAAAATATTAGATTGTATTAGTAACGTATGAGTCTGAGGTTCAAATAGATTCCTTTCGAGACCACCTTAATTCGTTGATATTAATATAAATTATTATTGTGTATACTTGTTAACGTACATAGTTAAAATGAAGATTTTTATTTTAAATTTATATCGTTAAAGTCTTATAATTTAGGGGGAAAAATACTAATGTAAGAAGCAGTAGGTTTAAACAAAAACTTGTATTAAATTTGAAATAATTTAAAAAATATATTAAAAACATATATTTTATATAAACATTAACGACACCACCTGTAAATATGAGACTTAAAAAAAAGAATAATAAATATTTTTTTCACAGCAAATCTGTTTTTTTATTATTACCATTGTAACAAAGTACGTACAGTCAGAGCCAAATTTTTAAATATTTTTAAGTATTTTGAAAATATTGTATAAGTTAGAAACTTTAAAGTTAAACTTTGAATTGGGTTGGGATTGACTATGCGTATTTATTTTTGTATGTACCTCTATATTATATAAGCCCAAAAATTATTGAATTATCATAAGTATATACGTAGGAATATGGTGACCACCCCCTTACAGAAGACCATCGTGAAATAACAGCATGTGTGCTGTTCTGTTGTGTTTTTGTGAGTGAGTAAACCAGAGTAATGCCAGAACCCATTTTTCCTATCCATTTCCAATCATTTGGTCCTATGTCAATTTATCCTATGGCGTTGCTTGAGTTATAGGCAACAAGAGCTGCCTATCCTCTAATCTAATCCCATTAGTGGACCGTCAGCCTGTCTGTTGAACTTAACACAAAAAAAATGTATAAAATGGTCACTAACTTTATTTTATTACTAGCAGGCGCACGCGACTTCTTCCGCGTTGAAAAAGAAAAAAGAAGCCTATCCTGTGTCCTGTACGTCTAAATGTTTATCTACCAGGTTTCATGAAAATCAGTTAATTCGTTTAAGAGTTATGGTAGTACGGCTCCTTAATTTGAAATACGGTCCCATCCGGAAGAAGCATGAAACTTTGCATGGATGTAGCTTTCATATATGTGCTTCACTAACGATATAGAAACACGTGTCAAGATTTTTTTATGTAGGTTAACGTATAAAAATCAAAACGTGTAGGTTTTGAAAACTTGAATGAATTCTCTACAAGATTTTTTTATGGTTTTTTCTAAAAAAAAAATTTTTTCCATTACATGAATTTGAAAAATCATAAAAAAGGAGCTTTTGGTACTTTTTTTGAAAAATCAAGCGCTGAATCAAAAATATGGAGAAAATCACAAATGTTAAGTGTGCCTTTTACAGTTCAATATGCCCAAAAAACCCTACAGAGTTTTTTTTGCACCTTTAATTTTTGTGCGGAGTATATTAGGTATCGTATAGTAAAAAGATGCATTTTTGTAAAACCACTGAAGTAACATGTGCATATTTTGTAAACTATAAGTCCTATCAGCATACATCCAAAAACAATATTGTAGAGAATTTAATGAAGAACATATTGATCCTTGACAGTTTTTTCGTAGCTTTAACCGTTTTCATAATAAATTAAAAGAAATACGATAGGGGGGAGAATGGGGGAAAAATTTTTTCTCCACGTGTTTCTATATCGTAATTGAAGCACATACATTAAAGCTACATGCATGCCAAGTTTCATCCTTTCTTCCGGATGGGACCATAAAATTGATTTTTGTTAGGACAAGAAGCCGTACTATGGAGAAACATACATACAGAAAAAAATTGTAAAAATGGTCAATTTAGTTTCAGTATCATGTATAGAGCCTATAAACACGATATCTCTGAAAACAAAGTAACTTACTCCGTGACCAACCCTTACAGATTTAGTATTAGTATTGATATGAAGAATAATAAATTTTTAATCAAGGATTTAAAATCGAATCTAGTTTCGAGTAAAAGTAACAATTTCATGATGTTTGGTTGAGTAGTTAAGGCGTGAAAAGGTAAGCGACTGAGTTACTTTCACATGTATTACCTGTTTATTGTTAGTATAATATTATTAAATCCAATAATCAGGTGTATGTAAACAAGTGCTAGAAATTTGATTTGTATCAGAAATTTCTGTTCTCTGATGAACCAATGGATTTGTCTTCATTGCACCACATTTCAGACTCCAATATAGATTTTTTACTAATATATCCTTAGTAATATGTATTATAAATGTGAATTTTTTTGTTTGTTACGCTTTCACACAAAAGCTACTGTACCGATCACCATGAAATCTTTTGCATACATGTTGTCTGGGACACCAGAAAGGACATAGGGGAGGAAGTCGTAGGCACCAGCTAGTTGCTTAATGCTTATAAAGAAAGATGATTTGGTTTTGTATTTCTGTTAGTAACGAATAAACTCAAAAACTAAAATTTTAAACATTCTTGCACCTAATAGAAAGCTACATTATCAGCGAGTAACATGGCTATTTATGTATAAGGATTTTTTAAAATTACGCAGACTAATTCACGTGCAACAGCTAATCTATACACTAATATTATTTATTTATTTTTAAGGAAACCTTACAGTGATATACAAATTTACTTAATAACTAAATGACAGAATAACTTTAAACCATTTATAAGTGTCCGCATATTGAATCTATATATAAAAAAAAAATTTAAACCGTTTCAAACCAATATCAGTAATTGGAAACAAACTTCTACTAAAAAAGAGTACAGCTTTTTTGAACTTAATTAAATAAAATAATTGAGAAAAAATAAAAGTAAACAAATGAAGCAAAGAAGAAAAAGAAAAACCAAAGTGAAGATCGAGAACCATCGAACCCAAAGACTTTATAAGTATATTTGGGAGTATAGACACGGCGTAGCCCGTAAATAATGGTAGTAGTACAATTCGTCCACTCGAGATTGTCCACACGAGAGAGAAAGAGAGAGAAGTGGACTAATTCGCACTGTCGCTCGCTAGTGCGAGTAAGATTTTAATACTACCAAAGATTTCGGGGCTTTCTGCTTGCTACGCCGCATCTATCGAACCATGATTTTGAGAGTAGCTCTCTTATTTTGTAAATCTTATAATTAAATAAATCGAGCTCTGGAAATTTACTTAGATTTAAATCTTTGCTTAGGCTTATAAAGCTGAAGAGTTTTGTTTGTTTGGAACTACTGGTTCGAATTGAAAAATTCTTTTTGTGATGGATTGTCCACTTATCGAGAACGGCTTTATTTAAGCTATATAACATTTTGAACTTGGACGAGGTCGCGGGCAACGGCTAGTTTCATCATAAGGCTACTTAGACTTAGCGCATAGGCGCACTACTTAAGTTCTGTTATGCAACTTCATTATGTAGGAAGTACATGTTTAAACTAACTTAATTATGGTTAGCTACGAGTATGCTACATACGCACGAACAGTAAACAAAGGTGGTATGGTACTTTTAAAACAAAGCTAAATGCATAGCGCGATCGGACTCGCCGGTTGTATGATGAATCATATGCAGTACAATATAAATAATATAATATAACATCGCACCCCCGATATCCTCTCCTCTTCAAGTGAATTCCGCCCGCGCGGACCGCCCGCACACCTCACCGACCGATCTGGTCACAGTCGTTTATTGACGTCCGTGTCGATTGCACGTCCGTAACTTTTTCATCACAAAAAACTTGTAAGTATTCAATCACTTTATTCTAGACACTAGATAATATTGTGCACTATACAATACACCATTTGTGGTAAAAATATATTTAATTAAATACAATGTCATTTGTCACAAGACAGTCTGTCGTCGCTCCCCCGGGAACCGGCGATCGGAGTTTTGTAAATCGTGTACAGTACGGAGATACAAGAATTTATTGATCAAAAAATGTTTGACTGTTTCTAAGACGAGACTAGGAATGTTTAATTAATGCGTTTTTAATTCTTGTAGTCGTGTTAGTTATAATAATAACGGAATTGTCGAGGCGTTCGTTAGTCGGGCGGAGCGTTGCATGACTTCATACACCGATTGTGACTTTAAAAACATCTGCTTTTGTTTTGCGTTTTTTGTTAACGTTCTCTTCGATTTTACACGTCCTCAATTTTCTTTATAAGTTTAACACTATCTAGATTTTTTTTATAATTTACCCACCCTTAGATATCTGTGTTTTGGTTTAATAATACATTTATGAAGGTTTTTAAAATCTGAATATCTGTTGTCCCATAAATTAACTTACAGCCAAAAGTACATAGATAGTTATTTTGGTTTATTTCACAATGTATTTTGAAAATTCCAACTTCGTGCGAAGCCGGGGGCGGGTCGATAGTTTCATATGAAATTCTCAAAATAACTCGCGATAAATTATGTAGGTACCGACAGAATGATACTTTAATAGAATGTCACATTAATGACAGATTGGTATAATGTGAGGGTGCGTCAACTTTTGATAGGGGAGAGTTGGAGACAAAGAATGAATCATTTTTGGAATGTGTTTAAAAATAACTATTCTTATAAAATATCTGCTTTTTTTCAATGCAAAATTTGTCCAAAAAAAGTAGAATGGGTATGTACCGTTTTGTTACGGTTCGTTTGATATGATGCGCTATGAATTATGCTAATAAATGCAATTATTTCGGTGCGCTAATGAACGTTTTTTGGTATCGTTCAACATAAATTAGGTTTTTTTTTAAAATAAAAGCTACTTACTGATTATTTATTTATTTATAATTTTAACATTCTTAAGGCTAATAATATAGTATACATGTAAAAAACACGTAAAATTTCATTTAATTATATAATCAAAAAGTACTTCATCAATTTTCATGCTGTTTTCACCAATCGATAGAGTGGTTCTCGAGGAAGGTTTTATTATATAATTTACAAAGTTACACGGGCGAAGTTGCGGGCAGCAACTAGTTATTACTAAAAACGATTTTATTGATAAATGTAGGTTATATTCATATATAATATTATAAAGAGGAAAGATTTGATTGTTTGTTTGTTTGAATTGTATAGGCTCCGAAACTAAAGGACCTATTTGAAAAATTCTTTCACTGTTGGGAAGCTATATTATCAGCGAGTAATATACGCTGTATTTCATAAAGTTACGCAGATGAAGTCGCGTGCAACAGCCAGTATAATAGAAAAAGGCATAATTTTGCTGATCCTTCGCGAAGGACACGATACAGCGCCACTCGTATGTCCTTGAGTTCAGTGTTAATGACCTAAGTTTGTATCACATGGGGTTCCTCTAAAAATAGAAAACCGACTGACTCACAACACTCATACTCAAGTCGACACCAGTTACCGTTCGATAGTTTTGAATAATAAACGTTATTATTTTAAAATTGAATTTTGTCCTTATACTTAGGGCCTCTTTCACCAACTACAATTAAAGTGTTGATTAGTTACTTTTAGAAATAATTTTATATTTTATTGAATTATGCACTCGGTTTACTGCATCCTTCGATAGGCGATTTTTTTTATTATTTTCTTTTTAATGTTTGGGACTTTTACCGCACAAACAAAGGCATATCAGCTCCATGATCCCTTGTGACCGGTGACTTTAAATGGCAGTTAGCCTACTTGACAGATAGTGAAAGAGGCCCTAATAACATAATAAATTATATTTAAAAAATACTTAATGTTAAAGTTTTTCATTTAGATTTAGGCTTACAGATAAAAAAAGCATTAGGTACCTAATTTCTAATGCATTAAAAATGTTTAGAAGTATTTCCTACTAAGTATGTAACTATGTACTTGGCTTACTTGACTTGAAAAGTTAACGTGTCATCAATGATTGCTTAAGAATGTTTAAAGTTAACTTTTTACACTTAAGTGTACAAGTAAGGTATTACGTAAGATCTTTAAAAATGTTATTGCACATAAATCACCGGGTACAAAAGAGTCGAGAACTGGTTTTGGATCTGATAATCCATCGCTGACTTTCGCCAGCGCTTTCACACATCACATTTTTTTTGTATTCTGGAGTCATCCACAAAATATAAAATTAATATTAATACAATATCTGGTAATTAAATAAACACGCGTCAATAGTTATTTTTTACAAGTTTTTTACTCTCTATAACCGTGAAAGAGTACAGTGGACAGGTGGACAGAGCCACAGAGAACTCTGAATCCCGGCTTAAAAATTGTTAATTTATCCTGTTGAATTTTCCTGAAATATTTTAAACTAGCTGGTGCCCGCGACTTCGCCCGCGTAACTTTGTAAATTATATACTAAAACCTTCCTCGAGAACCACTCTATCCATTGGTGAAAACAGAATTAAAATCGGTGCAGTAATTTTTGAGTTTATCGCAAACAGACAGACAGACGAAAAATTAACACGACGCAAAAGAGGGGTGTTATAAGTTTAACCTGTGTATCTGGCTGTCTGTGGCATCATAGCCTCAGACTACTCCTAACTAGTTGTCATAGCTCCCAAACGGATGGACCGATTTTGATCCGATTTTTTTGTTTCAAAGCTAACGTATATAACGTATACGTTAATAGTACTTAACCAGTAACTGGTTAAGTACTATTTACTCTATGCTATAACTTATTCAGGCGTTTGAAGATCATCAGCTCATTTCCTAGTAAACTAGAAGGGATTTCAATAACTTCCACAGGTTTGAATTTGAAATTTATTTTACTGTTATTTTTATTTCGGTTGTATTTCCATGACATGGTAACAGCATCAAGTAATATGCAACTTACGTTACCAAACTTCTTAGCAACTTACAGAAAATATTTGGGCTAATTAGGAATGTCGGGAGTTAGTTTAATTTTTTTAATTATAGCTTATATGTATACTGTACTATTTAAAACAATAATAATAGAAAGTACCTATGTATTACATTTGATGCGATATTCGGTAATGAAACTCAGCAGACAGGACATCGGTCCTTGTATTGGTAGGGGACAGACATACGTCTGTGTTTACGTGAGTGAAAGAGACAAGTGAATTTCCTGAACACGCGAATCGATTGCCTGGAGACCAGCCGACTCACCCTACAATGCCTAGACAGTTTGCTAAAAAAGTAGGTATTTTCAAGACAAATAATTTAATAAACAACAGTTTTACTTTTAATAAAACCTATTTGAGATATATTTATGTCTAGACTTGTCTAAATTTAGGTATAGGTATCATGGTTTAAGGGCCATATATTATCTGTATTTTATATTTGTAACGGAATGATTCAATTCAAATATTGAGTAATTTTTACATGTATAGGAATCCATCTAACATTTCCGTATGTTTGTGTCAACAAAACTCGAAAACTAGGTGATCGATTTATTTGAAATTTTTACACAATATTTTATAATATTAGAATTCAGTTAGTGTCTTATAATTTTACAAGTTGTATGCCCTCTCAAAATCCATTCTGATAATTAATTTTAATGAAAACTATCTCATTACATTTATTACATTTCAAATTTAGATTTAAGTTTTTAATTAATTTGGTGCATAATGAAAAAAAAAGATGTTACTAGCACCCAGCCGTGCAATTTTTTCCACTTGAAAATGTCTTAATTGCCGAGATACTAGTCTGTTATAATGCCGTCCGACTTGACGCTCCATAAAATCTGAGAATCTTTTTGATATTGCCTACATTCTAGTTGGCCGCGGTCGATGACATTGACATTGCACGGAGCCTAATCCAGCATATGTTCCAAATTTGAATTTAACTTTTCCTAACTAAAATTTTTCTTTTTATGAAATTATAAGCACTATTAGTGTTCGTTCACTGTTTGTAATTTGACAGTGATCGATAGAAAATTTGAATTTAGAATTTTCATGTTTTAACAAAACTAACTATTCTAATTTTCTTTAATGACACTAGATATAGAATTTTTCACAAGGCATGTACAATTATGGATTTCATCCAACGCTACACGTCTTTGAAGTTAGCTCTAGTAACTTCAAATAGGTACCAACGTCTTTAGCTGCTAAATAAATAAAAATAAAAAACAAAATTGGTTCACTAACAAATTAAAAAAAAGTATCGTAAAATTTCAATTCACATACCTACCTATTAATATAGTTACCCAATATAAATTTATTTATCAAATCTGTGAATAATGTAAGAAACAATTCCTACTGATAATTTTTTTCTTCAAATGACACGGAATCACGTTTAATCCGCAACGAAATGATATCACTGCACAGGAAATGTTTACGTACCTACCTACTTGTAGCTTGATTTTTCCCTTTGTATCATACAGACAATACAGTGATTCTGTTGCATATAATAAGTTAATAATAATAGACAAACAATTAATTATTATTTCAATTGGATTTAATAATATAGAGAATAAGTTTTGAGTAAATATTTTGAGTTTAAAAATGGAAGTGAAGTAACTTCACGAAGCGTTTATAGTGATCGAGTCAGAATGGCCGCGTTCTTGACAATGGCGTCCGTTATACGCAGCAAAGACAATGCATGCTCCGCATTATTTATTATTATGTACATATATAGGATGTATGTCTGTTGTAGCCATGTATAAGTTAGCTTGAATCACAACGTCGCGCTTTAAACAACTTTCAAATTATCGATGTACGTATGGTTCAGGATCCTCAAAGGATTTTTTTTCTGATTACTAACAGGCTGAATCTTCGTGAGTAGCTTCAATTTGCCGAGATGAACAACTTTTTCCTCTGCGAAAATTCTCGATAGAGGTAGCTAAAGGAGTTAGCAGCCATAAAAAACTTCCAAGCGTTAGGACTGGGAAAACGTACCACTTAATTTGTAGGACTATGCGGCCATTAATAAACTATAAAGCCGAAAATTTTATTATACAATTGTTTATTAAGCTGCAGACAAAAAATTAGCTGGTTATGTAAATACTAATGTACCTAATGTAAATTTTTGGTCTGCCTTTTAGCCAAGGCCTTTTAGGCTTTAGCTATTTTGAAATAAACATATTTTTTTTTAAATCAGAAGATCTAAATTTTGTTAAGCCATTATAAAATCTACTTTTGGCGCTAACATGACGTCTTGTTAAACCTTAAGGTTTAACCACTGGTTTTACCTTAATTACTGTAGCCGTTAGACTTGCAAGTAACATGGTAATAACATAACCATCCCTATTCGATCTAGTAACATAAGGTCAGCATAAGGTATATATTATGGACTTTATGTTAGTAGATTTTAATTATATTTAAAGGTTTTGATTTGCTTTTTGCGTGGTGTGAAGTTGTAATACCTTTTTATCCAGTCAAAGTGCAATTTTAATAATATTTTGTCGTCGATCGACTATATTTAGTGTAGATAAACGGTCGTTGTCATACTCGTTATCTTTTCAAGATATTGACAGTAATCTAGAAGTCAATGGATATTGATGACAAACAATGATGACAAATGAAATAAAGCGGAATTGTCATTTTTTTAAGCTTACTCTAATCTTAATGTTTTTTGACATGTCTGTCTTTATTTTATTTTTGTTGACAATAAATATTTTGCTGGACTCTTTTCTTCTTTGTTACCTCAATTTTCAATAAAGGCTATAGGTATAAAGGCTACTACTCTAAGTCTTAGCAATAATTGTTCTAGACGGTTTCAATCAAGAGTGATACATTGCGTCTTGGTGTTGGCCTTAAATGGATAAACATCTCCTTGTTTAGCGCGAAGGTTATACAGCGTCACCACAGAGTGCCTCGTCCCCAGAGAACAGATGTCACTAGACTAGACATACTGATACTTGGCACACTCAAGGCCGGTATTATTTCTCCACTGATTCAAAATGACACTCGATACCTTGGTATCCATATCTGATTAATACTACTACGATATCAACTACCAATACAACTAATTATTTATTTATTAAGGCCTTAGTCTCAACCCAGATTCATGTAAATTTAATTGATATTACAAACCATTTGGTTTTTACTTTAATCTGTATTATTAATTCCGTATCATCGAGAACGTATTCGAGAAGAATTAAAATTAAATAGTGCGTAAACCTTTCATTTTAAAATTTAGCATCACTTGATGGGACCAGGTGGAATAAACCGGGTTTTCCAGGGGTTTAACCAACCTATTATCTATTTTTCTTTGTTTAGTTAGTAACTATTGATCGACTTTATTGTCATCAAAATAAAATTTTTGATTATGACCTAATTTTGACTTGTGGGCGAACATCAAAGTTAATATTATTGAGCAATTGTATTTTTATGTTACCTTTTATTGATTTATGTACATATATATTACTAGCTAGTAGCTACACGCCCGGGTTCAAATACGAAGTTTTATCAATATCGGTTCAGTACCTAGTTTAGGAGTTCATTAGCGTCAAACATGACACGAATCCGTACAAGATCCGTACTAATATTATAAATTCGAAAGTTTGTATGGATGTTTGTAACTCTTTCGCGCAAAAACTACTGAATCACCATGAAATTTTGCATACACGTTGTCTGGGACACCAGAAAGGTCATTCATCGTTCAACGTGCTGTGAAAAAGAAAAAGGTAGCCTATCCTGTGTCCTGTATGTCTAAATGTTTATCTACCAACTTTCATGAAAATCAGATTTATTATTATTAGTATTGATATTGATCGATATTATAGAAAATGAATGACGCATACAATTAATAAATCAATTAGCGAACAATTGAAAGATGAATTGGTGATCGCAGGCATACCTCGTAAACCGAAGCCAACGATGTGTTTACGGTGATTTGTGAAAGCCGGTGGCTCCCACAGAGTGCTGAGTGCTGCATGACTCAACCAACGGTTCACTGTACCTTCCCCTTCCATCAACACAGACAACCCAGACATTCGCCTCACTACAATAAATGCTGCTATTGATCCCAAATTTTTAAATCACGCACATTTTTTTGCTGTCATCTCTGAATGGTTTCATTTGCATCACAAATCAGTTTTACTAAAATAAAACATTTTAACTAAGATATAGTGTATAGATAGAATAAAAATGGGGCGTGGCTGTGTCGACTGTCGTGGATATACGGCATTGTGTTTTACGTGAATACGTTTACGTTACGGCTAATATTTTTTTTGAGCGTATTATATGTATACTAGCTGTTGCAGGCGACTTCGCCGCTACTCGCTGATAACGTAGCTTTCTATAGGTGAACGAATTTTTAAAATCGGTCCAGTAGTTTTTGAGTTTACTTATTTATTAGAAATATACAAAATCTTTTCTCTTTATAATATTAGCATAGATATACAACCAATTCGAATATACCATCCTTTCCTTAAATTTATAAAACAAAGTCCTCCGCCGCGTCTTTCTGTCTGTCTGTTCCCGTTTCTAATGAATAACTCAAAAACTACTGCACCAATTTTCAAGCTGTTTTCACCAATGGATAGAGTGGTTCTCGAGGAAGGTTTTTAGTATATTATTTACAAAGATACGCGGGCAAAGTCGCGGGCAGCAGCTTGTATATACATATATACCAAAAAAAAAGTCTTTGATCCATTAGCTTATGGTTTGTGTAATTAAATTTTGTATAATGTAGTTATCAAACTGTATCCCTCGATGTTGTTAACATGACTTTTCTGAATTGCCTCTGAATAAAATCGTGCGAGATGACTACTAAACCCTCCCACTGCTGTGGTATTCACGTCTGAATATATTTTTTCTAATTAACTGTAGACAGGTAAATGTCTGACTACAACTAGTTATGGTATTATATTTGCCATGTGTGCAAGCCTAAATAAGTAGAAAGTTAAAATTAAGATTAGCGCCTCACTTTGGATGTGACCATAATATTAAAAGGCAACCTTTTTTTATCGCGCAACGAATTAATACCAGTTCTTGTCCAGTTCGCCTTATAAGGGTTGGAAAGGAGCCATGACATGGACCGTTGGACGCACTTGAGTAATCCACTGTGTACTGTTATTTGTACACACTCGTGTATATGTAATGCGCGTGACAGATGGTTCAGTTTTATTGACTACTAGCCGTTGCACGCGAATTCGTCCGTGTAACTTCATAAAATATATTATACTTAGCCTATTTTCAACCGACTTCCAAAAAAGGAGGAGGTTCTCATTTCGAATATTAGAACTTTCGACTGGGTGAAATGATTTTGATGATTCTTTTTTTATTTGAAAGCTGGTGCTTCCCGTGTGGTCCCATTTCAATTTGGTCCAGTTGCATCCATGAGAAAACGCTTTGAAGTGGTTTTTTTTGTTAAAAATAGAGTTACTATTATACTTGCTGTTAACGTAGCTTTCTATAGGTTATGGAATTTTTGGACATAAATATGAGTGGTTGGACCTTCGGCCAATCAGCCAATATACTCGTAGTAGCTTAATAAAATACATATAGTTAATAATTGACGTATACTGTTTCGCAAATAAAATGCATTGGAATGTTATATATGTTATATAGTATCTATAGTTTTACGTTAGTTATGGATGTTTTTGCCTCTATGCATAATAAAGTTTAACAATTATTAAATTAAGCGTTAAAAACTTATAGCGTGCCGGTTGATTGGTTAATTGTTTCCGGAATAACATAAGAATCGTTAAAAAAATTGGAAAGTACAAGGCATGGAATTCGCTTTTTAGTAAAACTAATTACATATAAGCATCACGAAAAAGTTATAAATTCAAACAGGGTTCGGTTTAAAAAATCTGTGAACACCATCAAACTATTACAACATGGAATACATGGAAAATTTAAGTGACACATATGCGTAGAGCATGAACTGTCACTTAAAACCAACCAAACATCTGTCATTTAAAGAAAATGTGACTTTACGTCAACACATTGGAGTTTAAAATGAATAGTAGAAGTTGGTCGTTACTACCTTTTACCATTGACGCGCGAAGGCAAGAGTCCGCCATGATTCTGTCAAAGGCGTACTTTTTATGGACCGCGTTGGCATTTGTGACGCAAGTTCCATTGTAGTATTTCGATGGTAAACATTATGACTCATTAATAGGAATTGACGTGCTTCTCTTTTTAAATCGTCACAGCAATTAAGCGAAGGTGAAAATCGATTAACTCGTGAGTCACAGACTAGTAACATACATGTTCATTTTGTTTACCTTATTTGTAAAAGAGCCTTTTTTGTAGTAAGTACGTAGATAACAATAATAATCGTAGGTACTTATTTGAGTTTTACCTTCGTAATGCAAGCTAATAGTAGAGTTATGTGGCAGCTCACACAGATAAAGTTTAAATATCATTAAAATAAAAATATGACCTTTTTAACTTTCTTGCCTCCTTCAAAAGCCATTTTTTATCATTATTATTATCATTTATTTGCTGAATATAGATTACAATAGTTTTAAAAATAATTCCCGCTACATACTACCCTTCCATTTAAAAATGGAAATAGTTCTAGTCGTAAGTCAAAGTATGTAATGCAATAAAAGTCTGCTATACTGTACCTAGGAAGATTACGATAATGAAATGCGAATTTGGGGTTTTTTAAAATTCAACCCCTACGACGAGGGTGGTAAAGGGGCTGGACTGTCCCTACAGCGACGGTGGGTGAAGTTGCACAGTAAAAATTTTGAATACTAAAATAAAATATAGAGCAGTATAAATAAATGTTGCTACTTCAGATATTAGTTTTATACTTAACTTGCTGTCCTATCTTGTAACATCGTCTAGTTAGATACTTAAAATAAAAACATATAAAGAAAACTGCTATCACTGAGATTTAAACTATAAGTAAATAAAAGACTTACTAATCAAAGTAGAAAATAATTACATTTTTTGTTAGAAAATAATTACATTTTTTTATATAATAAATTATTCTTTACGCATGTATGTCATTGCACTTTTAAACCTCGAAATCTATATTGATGAAATTTTTATGTGTTTTGAGTGGATCCTTGGAGGGTTTGGTAATCACACGTAGACCGCTTGACCACTGTACGTATTTAGATGAAAATCGGCACACAGATAGACCATGTTTTGGATTAAATATCGCCTCGCATCTATTTAGAATTCAGTTTTCTGTCGATTAACTAAAAATGACGAAATCAAACCTTTAAAACTGTTCTAAAACACGATTATTTCGAGCAAAAGATTTTATGTCAACAAAAAATGTCCAATAAATGATATAATCATCCCATTAGTAGTATATTTTTGCTGTGTTTTTGTGTGAAGAAGATCTATAAGTTAGGTTAATACCTACGTATGTATTTAGATGCAGACGATTAATATCGTCTGCATCTAAATACATACGTAGGTATTCAGCGCTAACATCGTGGAACGCTTGGTTATCGATCCTAGGGCTTCGAACGGTGCCTGTGGGGGAGCCATTCATTAGGATTCAAAATAAAATAAAGCGCTTTAGTTAGGGTGCGTACCCCTCGCTCTTTTCATTATTTTTTTTAATCAATAATGTTGAAATCTCTTCGTTTTAACTCGCACTGCCTCATTTTTAGTCAACATTGAATTAGATTAATTTTTTTAGGACTATTTTGATCTGTTTATCTATAATATAATAAAATCGTAAACAAGGCACATTCTGTACATTAAATATTAAAAAAAAAAATGTATACGTTATACTTATGTTACCGAGGTATCGAGGTCAAAAAAAAAGGTGAATCCACTAGGATCCTGTTGAACTTTTTGGTGCATCTGAAAATAGTTTTAGATTTTTTTCTTTTATAACAGATTTGGATGACATTTGGCATCCGGATAGTTTACTACCTGGATAAACATATAGGATACTTTTTATCCTGGAAAAACATTAGGTTCCCGTGGGATTTTCAAAAAAACGTGCGCGTACGAAGTTAGTCCACGATAAATCTGAACATCCTTTCAAGAACACCGGATATAAGTATTGCTTTGTGTAAATAATAATAAATATTAACGTCTTTAGTCGTCGACAACAATGAGGCGATCTATTACTTATTCCAGACGTGCAGTGTTGGACGAACACGATTTGGGATCGTCTACAGTTCAAAAAGAAAATTAACCCATTGTATTTTAATATTTCGCAATTCCTACAAGTTTAACCAGCAATACAACCAACAGAACTGATGGCCTCGTTTTTAGACTGAATCATACTTAACAACTGGTGCGTTGGGTGTGATGTGTCATTGACTAGTGGAAAGAAAAAAAAAACGTTACATTTACTTTAAATACTTTTTACACAAAATTAATAAAATTTAGTAAAGGAGGAAAATAAACTTTTTATTAGTGATACAAAAAAATTAGACAAATCGCATAACATTATTATTATTATTTTATTACTAGCTGGTGCCCGCGACTTCGTCTGCGTTGAAAATTAAAAAATACAACCCCTGAGTAAAGATCATATAGTAAACATAACGCCTGACATGACATCTTTCTTATTGTGACGACGGTGGCGCCGCCACGATTTTTTATATTTTTTAGTTGATCCCTCGGGAACAGTACCTCATTTTTTCTGGATGAAAAATACCCTATGTCCTTTCCTGTATCCCTGACAATATTTATACAAAATTTCATCATGATCGGTTTCGGTTGAATAGGAGTAGTTAAGGCGTGAAAAGGTAACAGACAGACAGATAGAGTTATCTACTTTCACATTTATAATACTACAAAAATTGCTAAAATATAAGGTTTTTTTATTCGTTTGACCTGCCAACTTCAACTCGTCCTTGGTTTTACAAAATATTGAAACTTCTAAATAAAATCAATCAAAGATAAAGACACACTGTCACATGTTTGTGATAATGGCAAATACACTTATCAAAACCGTCACTTACATAGGCTAAGATTCCGTTGACCTTGATCTGGAATTTAAAAAAAAATGCAAGTTGCTGCGTGTCACATTTGTAATTAGTTGTAGTAATAATATGACGAGCCGTTAGACGAGTGGCAAGGGTGCTTGCCTAACGTCTCAGGGGCCCTAGGTTCGATTCCCGGCGGGGTCAACTTTGGAAACTTTAATGTAATTTTCAAAATTGACTCTGGTCTGGATTTGAAAAGTAGTGGTAGGGCACACTGCGTTTCGCAGTCATTTGGGCAGCCCGTCTGGCAGCAGTAACCACCCCCTTACAGAATACCACCGTGAAATTTTTTTTTTTTTTTGTTTTTTCCCAGTATAATCTGCAATCGGCTGCCTAGCCATAATCAGATGCGTTCTAAACAGATAAAGGGGCTGCTAGCGACGTTCCATTAAACGTCTGCAATCAATGAGAACTGGTTATCAAGTTCTGAGATCTAAGTTCAGGATTTGCCATCTCTTCAGGCGTGCCACGTCATTTTGTGTGTTCAGAAGGCCTCTGGCCTGATCGTTACTGTGTCTGTTCAGTCTATCCTTATATCTCTTGCTAGTCCCTACTATCTCCTCTTTAACAGTAGGGACTTTCAAGTGCTCATGAATTTCCGAGTTTTTTACAAACCATGGCGCACTTGAGATGGTTCTTAGTGCAATATTTTGAAACCTCTGGAGTATCTCGACATTAGAATTACTTGCCGAGCCCCACAGTTCTATCCCATACGTCCAGATGGGTTTTATTATAGCTTTGTATACCAAGAGCTTGTTAGTAAGAGACAATTGGGAATGACGCCCCGTTAGCCAGGATAAGCTTTTAAGTTGCAAGTTAGCTTCTTTTTTCTTAGTTTTAATGTGTTTCGCCCAGGTGAGTCTTTTATCCAGGTGTAACCCAAGATATTTTACACAGTCGTTGCTTGGTAATATCTTGTCTTCCATATATACAGGCGGACAATCACCCTTTCGCAAGGTAAATGTGACTTGCATAGATTTGGTTACGCTAGGCTTGATTCTCCACCTCTGAAGCCAGTTGTCAATTTTTCTTAGATGGACCTGCAATTTATGTGATGCCTTACTAGGGTCATTGTCACTAGCGAGACATGCAGTGTCATCTGCATAAGTAGCAGTAATCACCCCCACTGTTTCAGGTAGGTCCGCAGTATATATGGAGTAGAGAACCGGTCCAAGAACCGAGCCCTGGGGTACTGAAGCATTAATATTATACAACGTGGAGATCTCTTCTTCGAATTTCACCTGGAATTTTCTCTGTTGTATGTATGATTTTAGAACCATATAGAATGAGTTTGGTAGGAGTTTCTTTAATTTAAACAGTAAGCCTTTGTGCCATACTCTATCAAAAGCTTGTTCGATGTCTAAGAACACTGCAGAGCAATATTCTTTTTTTTCAAGGGACTCTCTAATCTTATGTACGACTCGATGTATTTGTTCTATTGTAGCGTGGTTCTGTCTAAAACCAAATTGATGGTCAGGTATTATTTTATTCTGTTCCAAAACCGGTTTAAGTCTCACAAGCAGCATCTTTTCAAAAACCTTTGATATCGTAGGGAGTAGACTTATTGGTCGGTATGAACTGGGTTCCGTAGGAGGTTTTCCCGGCTTCGCAATCATGCATATCTGTGAAACTTTCCACATTTTTGGATAGTACTGTACTCTGAATATAGCATTGAACAACATAGTCAAAAACACTATTGGTTTCTTAGGCAAGTGCTTGAGGATTTCACCAGTTATTAGATCGAATCCAGGAGCTTTTTTATTTTCTAAATTGTGTATTGTTCTCATCAATTCTTTAGGAGTAACCAATTTCAAAGGTAGAGAGAGCTGCTGATCACTCTCAATAGTTATATCTACTTCCTTTTCAAATTCAGACATAGTAGACTTGTTTGGAGTAAAGACCTGACTAAGGTGTTGAGCAAACAACTCTGCTTTCTCCTTTGGTCCTTTAGCCCAACCCCCTGTTGGTTTTTTGAGCGGAGGAACAAAATTCTGAGGTCTTTTAAACTGTTTGGTTATTTTCCACAGCGAGTAATTATCTTTTTTTTGGGCAGATAGTTTAGACAGTTTTTGTTGGAAATATTTATTCTTAATTTCTTTGATTATCTTCTTTAGCTCCCTAGAAACTATATTAAATTTTTTAAGGTCTTCTTTAGTTCTACTAAGGTGTAATCTTCGTCGCAATCTTCTTTTCTCTGCCAATTTACTCCGAATTTCTAAGGGGATGTTATTTCTGTTCGCAGTGTCTGTTCTCAATGTTGGCGTGGCACGCCATGCACTTACTTGTATAAGGTTGGTTATGTAAAACGTTGCCTCGTCAATTTCCTGTTCAGTCTTAAGTCTCACTTTTAAATCTATTTTTTCCTCCAAGTATTCAGCAAAGGCACTCCAATCGGTTTTATGGTTACATAAACATGGATTTTCTCTGCATATCCCTGTAATGCTTAATGTTACTATCACCGGTGAATGATCAGACAACGTATCCAGTGATGACTCTACATTAAAGTATATATCAGACAGTCCTTTTACTATGAAAAAGTCGAGAAGATCAGGCAATCTATTGGTGTCTGTTGGCCAATATGTGGGGTTTCCTGTAGATATAGGAGTAAGTTTAAGACTATCTATACATTTTTTTAGTTCTCTTCCCCTTGTGGTGGTCAATCTAGAACCCCAATGAGTATGTTTGCAGTTCCAATCTCCTCCACTTATGAACTTCTGTCCCAGATTGCGGAAGATTGCGGAACCATAAGACTGTTAAAATGGAAAACTATTTCGTGTACACTACAAACCATCCAGACGGCACAGCGCACGGCGGGACAGCTGTCATAGTGAAGCGAAACATAAAACACCATTTTCACAGTCATTTTATAGAGAACTGGATTCAGGCGACTACTGTTATTGTAGAAGATAGAACGGGTTGTGTTTGTGTGAGTGCAGTATATTGCCCGCCCAAGTACAACGTTAAAAAAGGATATGTTTGATCTCTACCACCGTGAAATAACAGCATTTACGTGCTGTTGTGTTTCGGTGAGTGAGTAAGAGTTGCCAGAGCCCATTACCCCATCCCTTCCTTATCCCTTATCCTTAATCCTATGGTCTACAGCGCACTTGTAGCAGTTATGGCGTTGCTTGTGTTATAGGCGACGGTAGCCACCAACCATCAAGTGGACCGTCAGCCTGTCTGTCGACCTTAACATAAAAAATAAATAAAAAAGAAGTTTATCCCACTGTATTTTAATATACAATACAAACAAAATAACTGCGTGATACATATTAAATTTAACTGCTGTAACCGGTACGTAGGTGACGTAGGCGTAGCAACAGCCGATGTACAGTTAGCCGAAGACCGTACGTAACCCAGTGAGATTTCATGTTTCACAAACGTATGTATGTATGGATAATTCGATCCATAAAGATTTAAGACTGGATTTGTAATCACAATTTTTTGGCTTTTTCTTTACTTGTTTGGTCAGGCTTTGTAATGGCTTTGTTAGACGGCCATTCTTTACTTTAATGTCTTTGCTTAGATTGATTTAAATCCAGGTTGAAAATATTAGGAGTATATAAGTAAAGACACCATATACAGTTAAGCATTATAATAATATCACCTAAATAGGTACCTACATATTAAACCCATACTAATATAGAAAAAGGTCAATATTTTCGTAATGAAAATATCAAGCCGATATTTTTAGGAGAATTTTTGACAACATTTAACTTTAGTAAGTAATGCATTTAACTTAATTTTCTATCTTTAGTTTGTTTGTTTGGTTGTACGCGCCAATCTCAGGAACTAGTAGGTTTGAATTGAAAAATTCTTTTTGCATTGTAGTCCATTTATCAAGAAAGGCTTTAGCCTATAAAATAATAACATTTTGAACACGGACGAAGTCGCGGGCAACAGCTAGCCAGCATTTAATAAAAATAACTTATTGTAATACTTATCTATTATAATTAAATGCCTGTAGCATGAATTGGGCAAACAACAACCGTCGATTAGTTACGGTGAATGTCGAACATCTGACAAAGAAAATCGGTTACACATACCTACCTATATGAATACATAATTATATTACGTATGACTCATTTGTTTTGTGTAAATAACAACGGACATTGGCTGCTGATAAAGTTAACTGTCGTTGTAACGTACCAATTATTGTAATAACAACAGTTTATTTTTGGATTTACGGGTGCGGAAATTGCTGTTTATCGTATTATTCTTCTAGTATACCAGTAGCTTAATAGAAATATTAAGAACTAGCTGATAGAACCAGAAATATTTAGAATCCTAAAATATCTAAAAAAAATAAAGAAGTATTATAACACCCGAAACTTTTATATCTGTGACGATGGTGGTATATTTTTATACGATCCTTCGGGAACCTAAAATTTTCCAGTATATTAAGTACTCTTTATGTTAATCAGGTAATGAACTATAATGTGTGCCAATTTATTTTACTTTACAAGCGATTCTTTGATTTCTTTGATGATTCTTTTTTTATTTGAAAGCTGGTGCTTCCCGTGTGGTCCCATTCCAATTCGGTCCAGTTCTGACAATGGCATCCATGAGAGAAAACGGTTAAAAAGAGTTATTATTCAAACTAAGTCAATAATGTCAAGTATAATACAAGGATGCTTTGAATCTTTATATTAATTAATAGGTAATTTTATTCTCTTATTTTCACAGAACCCCTAAAAATGGCCTGTTCGGTTGGTGACTCCCCTTCGCTGAAGGACTTGCCGAAGGTCCCGGTGGACTTCAAGAGCGAGCTGGAAGGATTCAACACCAGTTGCCTTCGGGATGTCGACACAAATGAAAAAATTGTTCTTCCGTCAGCTGAAGGTATATAAAGTCACAAACTTTATGATACAATATGTGCCAATTTTTGAAGAGAAAACTTCTTTAGGCGCGTAGGCCACTTTTGAGATGGGATAAAATCATTGAACTCGCGACAGTGTTATGTTACGTTACGTAACCGAAATTGACAGCTCTGACGTGCAGTCCAACAATTGACATGTATTTTTTTTATTACAATTAAGGTCGACGACACATAGGCTGACGGTCCACTTAATGGTAGGTGGCTACCGTCGCTATAACAAAAGCAATGCTTACAGTGCGCTGTCGCATTAAGGATAAGTGTTAGGAATGGAAAGAAAGGGATGAACTTTGACATCCCTCATTCACTCATTGAAACACAACAGCACACATTTTATTTCCCATTGGTTTTACTACCACCAAACGAGCTGCAGTCAGTGTGGTTTTTTTGCTACTTGCTAAATTCCACTTATTATCCAACCAGTGAAGACACCTTAGTAAGGATAGGTGGAAAAGGAGGCCAAAACCTTCACAGCCCTAAACTGTCATATTGGCAGCATATTGGCAGAAATACTATATTGATAAAAAGTGTGTGTGTGTCAGCTCCGACCCACGACTGAAGTTTACTCCTTACGAACGATTATAAAATACAAAATTATAAAAATATTTATCATAACTAATTAATATCAGCGCCATCTCTGTTCGAATGATTACTGGTGCCATCTAGTTTTCGCAAGGATGTATTATTACGTAACATATTCTAGTTTCAGAGATATTGGTAGATGGCGAAACGCGTAACGCGAAACTAAGGCGTAACGCATACCGGGTGTAAATTTTACTTCCATAAATTTTCATACCCAGGGGCTTATATATGAAAAATCAATTCTTAAGGAGTAAACTCCAAAAAACTAAAATAAAATCATACAAATTCGATTTTACAACAGACGTAGCGAAAGAAAAGCAGCACACCGCTTTACTGCAAGGTGTTGAGAAATTCCAAACCGCCACTCTCAGAAGAACAGATACGGTAGAAAAAATTGTTCTACCAAATGCAATAGGTATACTAGACTCGTTTGTCAAAGGCAAATTCATTCACAATGTAACGCTATTTGCGCAAAATATAATAACTAATCAACTAAGTACATAACTTTCAATCTATGGTTATCAAACCATAAATAACACAAGTCTGCACTAAGCTGCCGGTACGGTACATTACTTGGTATGTTAACAGAAGTGAAATATTACTAAAACAATAATATTAATTAATATAAAGAATTTGATTGAAGTGTGGATGTATGGAACTAATATGGGATATTTGAATCTTAACATAATATAGTAGGTCAGATGGACACTAAAATGCACCTAATTCTTATCACATTATAATAGTTATTTCATTGTTTCAAGCTGTAATTTAGACGAAACTTAATACTTACGTCTCGCCACAGATAAGTACTGATTGTTGGCGAAGCGAAATAGCGTTAAAGGAGGAAGGTTTTTATATATAACTAGCTGTTGCACGCGACTTCGAACGCATAACTTTATGTAATACAGCGTAGTTATGTTACTCGCTGATAATATAGCTTCCCAAAGGTGAAAAAAATTTTCAAATCTGTCCAGTATAGGAGCCTATTCAATGCAAACAAACAAACAATATTGTATACATTATAAGAAGCCGGGGCGACCCGCTAGTTAATCATAAATAAATGTGAAATAGTAATTATTTAACAATTATTATTAGACAATTTAGTGAAATTTATGGGAATGTAGATCACAGAACACTATAATTTTATTCACGAAGACTCATTCCGCTCTTGTCTATGGTTTCAGATATGGCCGCTGAAAAAACGAAACAGTCAATATTTGACGGAATCGAAAAATTCGATGCAACCAGGCTGAAACACACGGAAACTCAGGAGAAAAATTCCCTGCCCGACAAAGATGGTAATTACATACATGTTACAAAAGAAAATCCACTTTTTATGCATTTTTGTTCTTATATTAGAGCACACATTTTTAATTGCTTTCAATTCTACCTACCTTATGATTTTTATATTATTTACAAATTATATAAATAAAATCGCACGCAAATTTTAAATGTTTTTCAAAAACATATATGACTTAATTGTTTTCTAATGATAAAAGAATGTTTTTTTTTAAGCGAATGAGCTTTTTTGTATTGAATTTGCGCTTGTAAGCTTTTTTATTTGCTTCGCATGACAGTCGTCGCCGCTGAAAAAGCGCACCAGAATCTGATCGAAGGAGTGGAACATTTTGACAAGAGTCAAATGAAACATACTACCACAGAGGAAAAGAATACGTTGCCACCAATTGAAGGTTCTTTTTAATGCTTTTTTTATACTATGTCTTTATATACAGGACGTCCCAAGACTATGCCACATGAAGGGAAAGTACCTTAAATATCGTAGATAGGATATTTTGCTGAAAGAAGACTTTATTTTATTTTTTAAAGTTAGTAATACTGCATTCAAAGATTTTCTAAAAATTACTTGCTTCGTCTGGGAATCGAACTGACTTAAATGTGAAAAAAAAATCACCTGTATTTTTTATGATACCAATCGAAAGAATGGATAAAAAATAATAATTCTTCTTAAGTAACATAGTATCTTAAAAGAAAGGAATAACGTAAAACGTTTGATTCAAATTTCAAGAACATTATTTATTGCCGACGACGTAATTTTTAGAAAATCTTTGAATGCAGTATTACTAACTTTTAAAAATAACATAGTCTTGTTTCAGCAAAATATCCTATCTACGATATTTAAGGTACTTTCCCTTCATGTCGCATAGTCTTAGGACACCCTGTATATTTTTTATGTTATAATTCCGTTGCTTTCTTGCTGTGATGTATACTCGTACATACACGCCAATTTATTTTTCTATTTAACACTACTGCACTATATAATCACAGAGGCAAAAAATGTTACGCATATTTATTTATTGTAATTTTTTATTTAAATGTCAGCAAGCAGGTAGACCTTCCACATGATGGTAAATGGCTACCGTCGCCTATTAATACAAGCAAAGCCTCGGGTGCTGCATATACCGACCTTAGTAGGAATAAGGAGAAGGGCATTAAATAATGGACTAGATAGTCCATTTTTAATACCATAGATACCATATTTATGGTATTCCTTGCTCAATCATAGAAATAACCAACAGCATATACATACTGTGATTTCACAGTGGTTTTCTGTAAGAAGGCGGTTACTACTCAATTTTCAAAATTAGGACTTGTAAAATCTATACTATTATATAAAGCTGAAGACTTTGTTTGTTTGGTTGTACGCGCTAATCTCAGGAACTACTGGTTCGAATTGAAAAATTCTTTTTGTGTTGGATAGTCCATTTATCGAGGAAGGCTATAGAGAACGCGGACGAAGTCGCGGGTACCAGCTAGTCTCTAATATATAAAAATTTCGTGTCATATGTTTGCCGCCAATGAACTAAAATACTTATGCCTGTAAAATAATTTTGACTAAGATTAAGACGTTTTGTATGGGGACTGCGTGAACTTGTTAAGTTAACAAGTTAGTAACTTGTTAATTTGTTCGTTTCCAATAAAACCTTTCCCATTTAACAGCTATCGAGGCGGAAAAGGAGAAGAACAAGTTCTTGAACGGCATCGAGAACTTCGATCCGACCAAACTGAAGCACACGGAGACCTGCGAGAAGAATCCTCTGCCGACCAAGGACGTCATCGAGCAGGAGAAGACTGCTTGAACTCGTCAAACATTTAACCGCAACTATATCTCGCTCGTAATCCCAAATTTTATACTCTATGTAAGTTAATGTAAGTCACAGGCATGGAGAATAGAAGTAAGGAGGCCCAACTATACACGAGAAAGTGTCCGTCGAATACGCTCCATTAAATAGGAGGCGCTGCAGTTAGCATTGGGGCGTGGCGAGTAGCATTTTAGCACTCACCAGTAATAAGCACTGGACTGGCTGTCCCGTACAAATTATAGATGATTTCGTGTACAATTTTGAAACACCGCCGTACGAAAGTGCGGGGAACTAATTTTGAACTTTGCGTATTTTTATTCCATACACAAGTAAAATAATGGTTGCGGACATCGCTAGTTTTAGTTCCATGTACTTACGCTCCATAGCCTGCAACGCCAAAGTGGCGTTTTTCAAATAGACATAAAATAATTTGACAGCAGCCTGTCCAGTGCTTATCAGTACATTTTATTTACGGTTGTTTCATGAACTACGAAACCAACCAATCATATCAATTCACCAATGCTACACAAACGCCATTCTGGTCAATTTGTGAACCACTATTTTAATGCTTTTAGTTTGCCACTTTTTCAGTTTAACACCAATGTAAGTCGGTCCTCGTTTACCTCTACTCTACATAGTCACAGGTCCGGTTGAGCTGTCCGTTTGTAACGGTCTTCCTTGCGAATCGACCGCAGACGTTGCGGTGTTGCCGACTTCGCGAAAGTGTTGCCAGCGGTAAAAATATTTTACGGTGACATCGCATAGTCTGTGGCAGGTGTTACAAAAAATATAATATTGTATGCTTTTTAATCGATAAGTATCGTATATTTACAATTTTACCATGGAAGTAGGTTTCGCGCTAGAGTGGACTCTGTAAACTGGTCGTAATCATTAATTACCTAGGTATTAGTAATAAATTTTCTATGTCATTTTAATAAACAATAAGTATAGTGTATTTTTTATCATGAGCATTATATAATTTATTTTATATTGAGTAGTTTAGTAATAACGAATATCTGTACTGAATTTTATTTATGCTAAGGAAAAGCAACATAAATAATACAAACCAGACTTTTAATTGAGATTTTGCATTTTAGTCGAATTTAATGTTACCAGAATGTAATTATTGGTTTTTCAAAATATTCGCTGTTTCTTTGTTCGTATAATATTATTATTATTTATAATAATACATACACTTAGAATTAAGTGAAAAATCAAATATTAAATTTAGTACCTACCTAATGTTAATATTATTAATTGCTCAACATAATTTGTATGAAAAAAAATCTCCGTCAAGTGATTACACCGATCACATCGAAAGTCGCATTAATGAAACTGTTTGTAACTATTTAATAAGCATTCGACACCGGAAAACCGTTTATATCGCAATTTTGTATGTTTTTACTGACGGTGCTTTTCTTAAAATAAAAATTTAAATCAATAATTTTGTTTTATTTTTTTATGTTTTTGGTTCCCGATTTAAAAGACCTACATTTAACCTCAGAGAAAGTGAATTAGAATTATTGTGGTCAGTAACTATACCGAAAAAGATGTTGCGGGACGTAACTTTCAGAAAAAAGACTAGTTTAGATAGTTCAATTAATAAATGTAATTGAATTGAACTACTGATACTAATAATTCCCAATTGTTCAATCAATTCAACTAGTGGGAATAGACCTCTATATTATGTATCTACTCGAAAAGAATTAATTACCTACCTACTGTCTATCAACACTCAATTCTCAAAACACATATTAATCTACTAGCTGCTGCCCGCGATTTCGTCCGCATTGAGAAAGAAAAAGTAGCCTATCCTGTGTCCCGTACGTCTAAATGTTTATTTACAAAAATTATAAGAGTTATGGAGGAACATACATACAGAAAAAAATTCTAAAAATGGTCAATTTAGTTTCAGTATCATGTATCGAGCCTATAAACACGATATCTCTGAAAACAAAGTAAATTACTCCATGACCGACCCTTACTGATTTATTATTAGTATTGATTTGTCAAAGTAACGTTAAAAATAATATTTTCGGAGATGAACTACGCAACACCTCCGTAACCCTGGCCGGATGAAGTTACAAATAATGCAAAATTAATTGCTCCATCTAATTATAAATTTGCAACAATTGCTCCAGCTTATAAATAATGATATTCGCAAAAAAAATAAACTAGACCATTGCAACACGCGTATCTTGCGAAATACTTATTATTTCCTTGTCTAGGTTGCACAAAAAAACTGCTCCAGAGCTGGAAAAAATTGCTCCATCATAACCGTTTAAAAACAATCAATGATTGTCACACGCGCGTCCGCTAGTTTGTTTGCATCTTAACCACAAACTAAATAGTAGATCCTAAACATCTTAACATTAATTACTCTATCTATCTCTATGGATTTATGCTCCATGGTTTATTTTTAGTTTATTTGTGGCTACGATTTGTGGTTTGTTTGTGTCTTGTCTGTGGTCTATGTTTAGCTTCCCGCCGGCCGGTTGGTTTGCCGTCTCCCTCTTCCCTTCTCTCATTGGCTCTCATCTGCGCTTACGGTTTTCATTTTGGCACGTGCAGTTTTAACATTTTTTGGTTTTAACAAAACATAGTATCAAAAATATTAACATCAAACAAAATACATTTGACCACCGATGCTCAAATTGGAAGTCAATTGATTCGGTAAGTTTTTTCGTCACTATTTCTTTGTTCTTAGGTACGTTTGATTTGTGTTTGCACGTGTTGTGTATCCGTTGTAGACAGAAAATAACAATTTATGTTCCCCAAGTCAATATAGCTACGATATGGTCTTGATATTTTGTACTATTTAGTTTGTTTTTTTTTTTGTGAACGTGCGTTTTGTTACTAATGTTATTAATATCATAGTTACTACCTATCGTACCATATAATCGCGACATTCGTTTGCTGCGTCATTTGTTTTGTTTACCAGAAGTTTACAATGTCTTCGTCGCCCATTCGATTCCACGGCTCTTGGAAAACGCAGAAAAGACCTTCTGAACCAGACAGATGGTTAGAGGAAATAGGCTATTACCGTAAACACATCGCCAAAGATTCCAGCTGCTTGTTCAGAGCTGTTTCAGAAAGTGTCTACCAAACCCAGCGATACTATCAAAAAGTTCGCAAAGAATGCGTCAAATTCATGGCCGTCAACAGACATCTCTTCGAAGGGGTACGGAATTCAATTTAATTTCTATTTAATGACTTACATTTGTTGTGGTTCTAATGATTGAAAATGTTTTATTCTATTTGTAGTCATTGAATTGTCCATTCGAAAACTATATCTCGGAGATGTCTACTTATTCAGAGTTTGGTGGTTTCAATGAAATATTAGCCATGAGCCATCTCTATAGGTAATAATTATGGACCTTCAGATATTACTCAATTTCATTATTTTTAACCCTACCCTACATTTTGTAATGTGTAAATGAATACAATTTGCAGGCGTGATTTTGTTATTTTCGATGCAAATAAGGGACCAAAAAGGAAAATTTGTAATAATTATGGGAATGACATTTTTTTGTTTCACAATCCCGAAAATAAGCATTTTGATATTGTATACACCAAAGAGTTCATAGTTACATCATCATTTTGTCAATGTGAGTGCAATTTATATATTTAATGTTTATTTTTATTAAATAAAATATAATACTATTAATTTATTAATACATTGTAGCCATTATGTATGGAATCCTCTATGGAGGTGTTTACCAGATAAAACATATACCTTATGCTATCGAAAAAATGCTACACGACAAAGTGTCTGGAAGTCAATTTGATTATTTCATGAGTAGCAATGTGGACCGTCGCAAAAAGCCGAAAGAACAAACGAGAGAGAGGCTCAAAATATTCTTTGGAACCACTAATGATAAAGACAAAAATAATAATAATAAAACGGTTACGTCACAATGCAAGCATTATACAGAAAACGAAGAACATCAGAGCGTTTTGAAAGAGTCTCTAAGCATTGTTGTAGTGAATCGTAATCTTATACATTTGGAAAACGTATGCGCCAACTGCGTAGATGTGTATAGTGCTAAAGATCTGCTCGACAACGATATAACACCGTTTCCCTACAAAGTGGCCAAAGCTTTGGATCCAGATATCTATCGCAACATCGAGTTTGATGTGTGGAATGAATGGAGGAAAGGTATAAAGTAATGAGACTTGGAATTTTCTAGTATAAGTCTTTTCACACCACCTGACTTGTATGATTGTTTGCAGAGTTACGTTTCGGGCCTAGATATTCGGATGGGACAACTTTACAAGTCGGCGTGAAATGTTTATGTAAACTTGAGTTGAACCAAAGTGAACTGTATAATTGCCACATTCAAGAGATGCAACCGGACCGAGGTCCATGCTTGGTGTTTATCGAGGAGATTGGAGAGAAGAGGGTTGTGAACTATGAACAGTTACAGCCTCTGCCTTCGGATCAAGTGCGGCCTTGGGCACCTCCGTACAGATACTCCCGAGCTCATTCACACTTCTTAACTGTTACTCAGATGTACAAGCATATAGGTGTGTTGGTACTATCGTTTCTTGCAGTTAAATTGTCTCCGAGTAAAATGCATTATTCAAACATAACTTTTTAATTTTCCAATTTAAGCTTAAACCAATTTTTTAGTTGTTTACTGAGCTAGCGATATCAATATCTAAAGGTGTATCAAATCTTTTCAAAGTTCAAGTGTATAGGCATTTTCTGGTTGAGCTCGTCGATCGACGGTGCGCTCGCTCTATTATGGGCTTCATCTTCGCTAAACGGCTGGATGCTGGCCAAGAGCAAACCTATCTCTAATAAAAAAAAATCTAAAGGTGTATTTTCATAAAAATTTTAGTATGTAAATTAATTTATATGCATATATGTCACTATTAGATACCCTTAAGAACTTGGGAAATGTGGAAGTAAGTATTTAGTGTATATTTGTATAACATAACTTGGGTGAATGTTCAATATCACTTAACCAGTTTGAGTAAAAAAAAAAAAAGCCTCAGTTATGAAGACAATTTCAATAGCAAGAAATGATAAATAAATAAATATCTTGTTTTCTCATTCCTCTTTTTTCACTATAACTTTTCTCTATATTTATATTTCTTTTTTCTATCGCTTGAAGTTCTTAAATTGTTGTTCACATTTACTTTAATAACATTTTCATCCCCGCACCGGCCAGGCAACATATCACAAAAACAAACAATGTACAAAAGAAACAAGTCCTCGTCCGGCAAAGATGAGACGGTGAATTCAGAAATGAACATGAAACGGAGCCGAAGAATGCTCATGTGGAAGAAGAACTCGGGGGAAATAGACCAAAATCAACAGTATCTCAATGGAGACGTACATTTTACAACAATATTAAGTGATACACAATCTATGCCTGTTAGTTACTTATCGCTTAAATGAAAAACTTGTAGCAAACTTAGAAATTTTGTAGAACTAAGTTCGTTTATAAGCACTATTTAACTTTTCAGTGTGATATTATAATATTGATAAATAAATATTTTTTAATTTTTTTTGATTTGATTTGATTTTGATTATAAAAACATTCACATGTGACTTTATACTTTTCTTTTATTTTTCTTCTCTCTCTCTCTCTATAGTGACGGCTATTTTTTCATACGGAGCAATTTATCTCAAATCTGGATTGGATTTTATCAAATTTTATATGTGCTTATAAATGAATTTTTGTATATAAACATATCTATGGTAATGAGTAAAATTGCCATATCGTAGCTATTTGTTTTCCAAATTGTAGTTATAGATTTATTATGTATAATTAGTGTAATTGTAAGAAGTAGTTAGTTGCATGTGTTAGTAATTTTTTTTTTAATGCTTTTATTACTTAGTAACTTTAAACAACAATGTCTTGCCACAAATTTTAAAATAAATAATCATTCATATGACAAGAGATTTATGTGGTACCCAACAACAGTTGTTTAGTTAACTTAAATTCAAATGTTATTTATGGTTACATTTTAAAGTGCCATCGAAGTTCTCTACAACTATGGAATTTGCGTCACAAATGCAAAAGGCAGTAACGACCAAGTTCTACTACTATTGACTTTAAACTCTAACGGTGTAGACGTAAAGTCGCATTTTCTTTAAGTGACAGATGATAGAGTTCACGCTCTAGGCCTGGGATGGCGAACCAGTGGCACGCGTGCCATCGATGGCGCGTGACACAATACTTTGAGCACGCCACGGATCTAAACAGTTGCATTTTAATTAAAAATAACAAACTCCATTCTTTCAAATATCATGCAGTCAAAATTATTTGATGGCATGGCACGTTTATGACCTCATTGAATATTTCTTTAGAAAAATGGTACGTTAATCCAATCCAAGGTTCGCCACCCCTGCTCTAGGCATATGTCATTTATATTTTATTAAATCCTTTTATATTTTATAAAACAAAGTCCTCCGCCGCATCTGTCTTTCTGTCTGTTCGCGATAAAGTTATGCAGGCGAAGTCGCGGGCAGCAGCCAGTGTTTCCATAAAGTTTGCAGTGTTTTGTATGGCGTGCGAAGTCCACAGTTGTATTACATAGATTTTGTTATTCCCCATTTGTTAACAAAGCAATGATTATTTATTTTGTTTTTCATCTTTTAGTGACTCGTAGCAACAAGAGCAACGGTCAAAACAGAAGATATAGTATGTGTTTTAGCATAGAGCTAGTCATAAAGTTTTTTTTTTTTTTTAATATCCAGTTGGAAGCCGAAGAATCCGTCGTGATGGTGGACTGTCGTCAGGTCGCTGGTGCTCCTCCCCAGGGCTCTCATGAGGCACAGCAGATGCCAACTAATGGATCGGCCCAGCCAGAAAACCAGCAAGCCCCGGTCAACGCATTGGTGGTATGTTCATTTTTATTAAAAACTAGCTGGATGAAGAAAAAAGTAGCCTATCCTGTAGGTCTAATAGTAAAAATGGTCAATTTAGTTTCAATATCATGTATAGAGCCTATAAACACGAGATCTCTGAAAACAAAGTAACTTACTCCATGACCGACCCTTACAGATTTATTATTAGTATTGATTGATGACCATTTATTTCTATAATATTTGTTTAATATAATATACTTATTCGTGAATAACTCGAAAACAAACGAAAATCGACGTCTCATATTATGCATAAGTACAGTGTTCTCCACAAAAAAAAAACAGATTTTAAAATTAAAAAATATTAAAGTAGGTATTATTAACAGAACTTATATAAGCTGAATGTAGTTGTTACTTAATTTTATAACACTTGCACATAAACAAAAAAGATTGCCCTTTACTCTATTGTGCTAATTTCGAATGTCTTCTCAATAATATAACAGGTAAATTTTATTTAATTGTTATGTTGTTGCTAGGTACTATTTTTTTTGTGTTTGGTGGACCTTTACCACTAAGTTAAATTATACATTTATAAAAATATCGTAAAGGAGCCCTGTCTGTACATTAAAACATACAAAATCGTCTCTCTCTCTCTCTCGTTTATTAAAAAACTCAAAAACAAATGAAGTCGTCGCTAAAATTTTTATTTAATTACGTAATTTACTATTCTTTTTTCTTAGAAAATTGATATTTTTTTAATATGATAAATCTGCCCGATTCAAACTTTTTAAATGTAGTTAATCCTGTTATACACTGAATTTTTTATCTAAGTTTTAATATTACGCCTTTCTGCTAAGTTTTTGCCCTAAGCGCAGATTACACTAAAAATGCACTTTTTGGAAAATTCACGTGAGAAATTCGCTTTTATTGAAAATCTCCAAAATCGTCTCATTTAATTAGCGGACACCACCTTATAGACAACTAGCTTTTGCCCGCGACTTCGCCCGCGTAACTTTGTAAATTATATACTTTTAACCTTCCTCGAGAACCACTCTATCCATCGGTGTGAAAACTGCATTAAAATCGGTGCACTAGTTTTTGAGTTTTTCTCGAACAGACAGACGCGGCTTAGAACTTTGTATAATATGTAGTGATTGTGATAAGGATTTCCAGTTTTCTCGCAATTTCACACGAAATTAAATTCAAATTACTAGAACTAGAATTCATGGGGACTTGTTTTACATACAGTGGTTTCTGAGAATCATCCCAGTTAAGTTTATCTATAACAGGTTTTAGTTTTGGAATTTGCCATTTCGTTTCAATTCAATGCAATTTAAGAGATAAGAGGTAGGCATAGTAATAAAACCATAACAAAAAGAAAGTAGGTAGTTCACCCTTAAGAGCCTTTGTTTTGGCTTTTCTCAGTATTCTAATTCTTTAATTCTTTGGAATGTATTTTTTTTTGTGTAAATAAAGAACAAAAGGAATAATATTGAAATATTCATTCTATACAATTCTTCATTTATTTTTATAAAAGGAAAAAAAAAACACTTGCTCTCGTTTTTTTTCTTTTACTTTAAATGGATTTGAAACGAAATCATTGAAAAAAATAAAATAAAGAAAGGATAACCGAGCCCCAAAGCAAACAATATAAAAAGCAATAAAACTGAAAAATTGAGTGCAAAACACTTGATACTGGTTATTCGTCTGTGAGCAGCCATTTGGGACTGTTTACTTATTTATGTACTGTTTAATATTTGTGTAACAAACAAATTAACTTTAAAAGGGTGGCTTTAAAATGTGTGTGTGTCTGTGAAAATTCCACATGAACCTAAAATTCTTCCGGGATAAAAATAATCCTATAAATTATCCATAATCCAGGTAACTAATATACCTACTTAAAATGTTAATTTTTAAAAAAAAATTATGTATGTAATTGATTCTTTATGACTAACCTTTGCAGTCGACTTCGTCCGCGTAACTTATATGTAACGAGTTTGACTTGTAACATACATATAATCAAAAGCGAAACTTTTTTGTTTTCTGTGATTTAAAAAAGTATATAAAATAAATATAAACAACTTAAAAAAGTAAATAGAGCGTAAAATACTTATTCCAATGATGGTATCATAAAGTGATTTTTTAAAGAAATGTTACTTAGGACAGTATGTACAAACACGGCTCATTCACGATTTTATTATAATACTAGCTGGCGCCCGCGACTTCGTCCGCGTTGAAAAACAAAAAAGTAGCCTATCCTGTGTCCTGTACAGCTAAATGTTTATCTACTAAGTTTCGTGAAAATCAGTTAATTCGTTTAAGAGTTATGGAGGAACATACATAGTTACATACATACTATCGCGGTCAATGGAGCAGACCCACTTTTCATACAAATTTGTCTAACGTTGAATTGAGGTTGTCATAGTAACGTAAATGTTATAATACGAAATACGAGTAGGTATTTGAAGTAGGAACAAAGATAAATACAAAATGTGCACACGAAATTGTTCCTTACGGCGGTGGGACTGCTCCCTTGACCGCGATAGTACATACATACAGAAAAAAATTCTAAAAATGGTCAATTTAGTTTCAGTATCATATATAGAGCCTATAAACACGATATCTCTGAAAACAAAGTAACTTACTCCATCACCAACCCTTACAGGTTTATTATTAGTATTGATGATGTATAGTATAGATTAGAAACTAGTGTTAAATGCAAAAGAATATTTGGTCATGTGTAATATCTATTTTTAGTGTAATTTTGGTTTTTAACCCCCGACGCCAAAACAGGGTGTCATATGCGTCTAATTTCTTTTTTTGTAACAAGCTGTCCTGTGTTTCTGACTTTCTGTGACACATACTCTGTGTATCTGTCTGTGGAATCGTAGCTCCCAACCGGATGGATAGATTTTGATCCGTTTTTTTTTTTTGATAGCTGACCAGATAGGGTTGTTTTAGCAATAATTTATGAAGATCTGTTCAGGTGTTGTAAGACCATTAGCCAACTTCCTATTAAACGAAGGGATTTCACTAACTTCCACGTGTTCTATGTTACTTTGGTGGTATTTCCATGACATGGTAACCTTTTGACCCAATGCTGCAGACTCCTCAGCAACCTACAGCAAATTGGGCTCATTAGAATGTCGGGGCTTAGTTATAACTTGTTGCTCAAAAAGTTTTACGGTTGCTGCAGGCCGTAACCAGCGGAGAGATGAATAATATGACACAGTCCAGCGGCCGAACTTCCACCCCGGCGGCAGTCAACGCGATGGGATACGGGGGCGCTTACGGGGCCGCGATGGGCGGGGGACCTTACGTGTACGGGAACATGAAGCCACTCATGTGGTGCGCCCCCTCTCACGCGCCCCCCCCGCCCGGGGTCAACACGCACGTGTACAAGAGCGTGCAAGCGAACGGCAGCGACCTCCCCATGAACGACATCGCCACGCTGCGGTACTATTTCAACCTGGGCGTGGAATGCATGTGGAGCACTTACGGCGCCCCGCCGCCGCCGCCGCCGCGTTTCTCGCAAGGCGATCTAGTCCGCGACATGCAGACCCTAGCGATCACGGCCGGTCCGAAGATGTCCCACGACAAGCCGCCGCCCGCGCCCAAAGCGAATCAGCGTCCCGTGATAGGGCCGCGCTTCAAACGCGGCCCTCACCAGCACGACCAGAAAACGTACGCGAACAAGGGGCCGAACAATAGACGCAACTCGCACGACGGCCGCCCCAACAACAACTTTAATAACCAGGAGGGGGGTGCCGGGATGGGGGGAGGCGAGTGCGTGCTGGAGCCCCCCATGGTGTCGGTCCCGTACATCACTTACCCGCCACCGGTCTACCCGATGCCGTACTATCCGGTCGAAGATCCATGTGAGTATATCTGCATTTAACCCCACTTGTTACATATTATTGCCTTCAAAGGTATTTGTATTTGTATTCAGAATTTGGTAATAAATAATAAGTCCTTCCTGTTTTCAGCAATTTCCTGTGAATATTTGAGAAATGGGGATGATATTCCAAAAATTTAATAGACCAAAATATCCCAGTAAAATCTATAAGTTCTTTTCAACATGTTTTCAACAGTTAAAACGAAAATAATACAAAACTGATTGATCTCTTTTGACGGCATAAAATGTGTTTTTTTTTTTTGTTTATTTAAATTTTAGGTCTACAGAACAGGGTGACGGTTCACTTGATGGTAGGTGGCCACCGTCGCCTTTAATGAAATGGGAAGGGACAGGGAAATGGACTGGCATTCCTCACTGACTCACCAAAACACAACAGCACACATGCTGTTATTTCACGGTGGTCTTCTGTAATAAAATGTGTAGTCAACTAATATACTAAGCGCCTCTTTCACCAACTACAAGTGAAGCGTTGATTAGTTACTTTTAAAAATTATTTTCTGTTTTATTAAATTATGCACTCGGCTTAGTGCATCCTTCAATAGGCAATTTTTTTTTAATTATTTTCTTTTTAATGTTTGGGACTTTCACCGTACAAACAAAGGTATATCATACCAGCTTCATTATTTCCGGTGACTTTAAGTGACGGTTTAGCCTACTTGACAGATGGTGAAAGGGGCCCTAAGTCTATGGCTAACATTTAGTACAATAGTTTTCGCTTTTATACACGAATTTTCAATGCATTGTGTTACTTACATTGTTTTAATTTTCGTAGTGATCTCTAATTAAAAAAAAATGTACTTATATTACTGGCTGATAATGTAGCTTTCTATAGGTGAAAGAAAGTTTAAAAACGGTTCTTATGGTCTTTGAGTTTATCCACTACAAACAGTGAGCGGAAACATTACAAACAAAAAAATCAAATCATTCTCCTCTTTATAACATTAGTGTAGAATGTACTCGTAGATCAAGCGGCTAAGATAGCCAAGTTCCTTATCCAGAGAAGAATATAAATTCAAAATACCACTCGCTTTACTTAATAATTTAAGCACGAATTCTGAAAATCGCCTAATGCTAACAAAATATAGGAGCTCGCAAACAAAAAAAAAATAGATTTTAAATAGAAAAATAGGACTTCAGCGAAACAATTGCAAAAAAAAAAAATTAAAAAAAAAAACAGCAGAGAATAAGGTAGCATTAAGGTAGCCGTCAGGTATATATTGACACAAAGAAATAAGGATAACGTAAAAAAAACCGTAATAATTCCAAAATGTGAAATCAATTCGTTGGTATGTTCTCTTTAGTCTTTTTAATATAAAGAAATGTGTTTGGTATTTATCGGATTCAATACAGGGAAAAATACCTAGTGAAAGGAAATTCGTATTCTGTTGGGCAGACTTTTCCTCGACGATTTAGATAAATCAGTGATTTTCCTTTGAAAGCGGTTTTGGCTTTTGATCAATTTAAATGAGTCGCGTGATCGAATCAATCTTAGTACTGCTTTTATAAATTTATTTCTTGACAATAAAAAGAAAATATTTGATATACACCTAATATGTGAAATATTTAAAAAAAAAAATAAGAAACATCAACAAACAATAATTAAAATGAAAATAAACAATAAATAAAAGAAAAATTTAATCGTAGTCACGATTGTAGTAGTTTGTATGTACGAGGTAATCTTTGAAAACACTCATCCGATTTAAAAATTGTTTCTGTTAAAAATTAATATTAATCCGATTTTAGTAATATTAATGATTGTTACACCTATATACTCGAGGACATATCCTCGATCCAGTCACAAAATATAAAGTCTGGTTAACGAGCTTTGTCACCTACTAATTTTATTATGCTGAAGCTTTTGATTATTATGTTAAACTGTCTGTTGGAGCTTTACTATTTTGCTCGTTGCAGGCATGATGGGAGGCGTAGGCTACATTCCGTACGAAGAGGGAATGGAGTATGGAGCCCCGATGCATCAGTATTACCCACCGCCCCACTTTGTGCCGCACGCTCCCCCACCGCAAGTACCCCACCAGCAGCAGCCCCCCCAAGGGGGCGAACACAAGTGAGCTCTCCCCCACGGCGACAATTTCCCTAATGGCAACATTTCATTCGTAAACGCCCCCCCCCTTTTCACTCAAAACTCAAGCCGAAGGTTTTGTAGGTTAAATTGGATGATTCCGAAATAATTCAAATTTTGTTATTGTTTTATAACTTCAGCTTAAACTCGGTATAAAAAGTCAATAATTTTTTTTAACCTTTCATTAACTTCTAATCTTCAAGTTAAACCACATTTTTTTTTCAAATATTCACTAGGTTTTTTTTTGTAGATTCCCAATTTAATTCGATTCCGAGGAAGCATCAGAGAAAGGATTACATATTCGCTATACGCAGTTACTCGGGAGTCCCGAGTACTCCCGAGTAACAGCGTGTCCCGAGTCCCGAGTCGGGACGCACACTAAGAGTCCTGAATGTAAGGAAATAAAATATGTGACAAAATGTCACTATGAGTAATTTTTATTAAAACACACCTACAAAATCATAAAAGCTCAATTAAAATGAACCAAGTTTAACATTGTTGAATCACCTTTTTTTTAACATAGCATTTAATTAAAACATATTTATATGTGATTTGTATAAAAGTTATATCACAATTTTATAAACATTACAAAAACCTATAATTTAAAATACACAAAAAAAAATATTGTCACGTAATAAAATGATGAAATGTTGCCAGTTGTCAAAATGATTGTTAATTATAGCCCATAAACTGATCACAACAGTTCAGAGTTTATGAGTTAATCCGAACTCAGATCGTTAGGAAATGTTTCCTAATGATCTATTAAACAAATTAATGTGTCTGATGGTATATGTACTTACTTTTAGTTTTACTCTACTGAGAAAATAGGTCACTACTGTAAGCTTGTCACACTGTCCAATGACAAGTGTGTATTCAAAAACCGAAAAAGTTGGTGTTAATGTAAGCTTGTCACACAGTCAAGTGTCACAATTGAAAAAAGTTGGTGTCGAATGTCACAGATCTTTTTCAATTCGAAGATATTTCAGAGAAGACAAATAGAAAAACCAATTTTCTTTATATTTCAATATAAAAAGAAAGTATAATAATGAAGAATTTATCGCAAAAGTATTCCATGTTTCAAAATACTCATCTTAAATAGTTTTTTTTTGCTGACAATAATAATTTATATGGCTTATTTAAAATTTACACAAAACTATGAACTTTTTTTGAAATTTTTTTTGGCTATGTTTGTCACATTGCAGTTGTAATTTGACGACTTTACAAATAACCTAACTAAATAAATTATGCTTAAGGTAGGATTTCGTAGCGACCGTCAAAGACGCGTCGTCACTGACGCCTTGGTGATTTTGGATGGCAATAACAGTCGCTAATACTTTGAAAAAATTATCTCTTTTATTTAACTTCGAAATTTCAGAACATATTTCAACTTTATTTCGCGTATTTTAGAATATTCCCCACATTTAAATTGTAAAGCAATTTTATATCCTTGAGACATCAATCATCATATTCTTCAGTAAACATCTCAAATAGGTGCCGTTTTACATTTAATTGTATAAAAAAATATCTCTAAATACACGTGGGCGTCAATAGAAACATGATACGTCCGTCGCTGGAACAATGACGCTGCGCTCGAACAACATTCCATACATTTGCGTAGAGCGTGGCTCTGACTCTGGCGCTCTGACTCTGACTCTGTGACTCAGTCGCTCTGACTCTGACTCTGTCGCTCAGTCGCTCTGACTCCGTCGCGTTGACGCTCGCTTCGAAATCCCACCTTAGTGTGTAGAAATGTTGAAAAACAACTGACGATTGGAATTGAGAAGGCTATGTTTTTTATTTTTAATAATAATGGTGGTTCCATTTAAACGCGAGAGGGATGCGCTATTTTTTTTTTCTTTTTGTTTTTGTTTTTTTTAGTTTCCAAATGGAATCATACTCAATAATACAGATTTAGTTTTTAATGACCTTAAGTTTCAATTACAAGAACAAATTTTATGAACATTCCTATTATTTAAGCTAAGCTATAAACGATTAGTGCTTATCGGGTAGGTTTTGGCGTTAGGTTCGTGAAATTAGAATGGCCTAAAAATTTGAAAAAAATAAATAAAATAATGGCGACTAAAATGACGGCAGCTCTTTAAATTCACTTGATTTTAACTTTTTGATAATATTTTTTAATATTATATAATAACATGTATAATTTTTTTTATTCATCTAAAAACATTTTTAACTTCATATAAAAATTCTTCTTAATATTTTTTTCAAAATAGTTGTTTCTCGTTTGCTACGAGAAAAATGTCAAAATATCCGTGAAAAAAAAAATGTTTTTATGCTGTGTATATTTTTTTTATAATGACACAAGTCAATAAATTCATTTTGCAGGTTCAAAAACCTGGATAATTTTATTTAAGACCAACTTTACATTTAAGTATTATCTATTTTATTATTGTTTATTTTATTTTATTTTTTTCAATTTATTTGTTTTGTATTGTATATTATTATAATTTTTTTTTCCTAATTATATTTTGCAATACACTGAGCTAGTCTCGAGATTAAGTTATTATACACAGCATAAAAAGTAAATTTTTTTTTTTGACATTTTGAAATTGTTTCGTACTCATACCTAGATTTTTCCGGCCGTTTGAGATTTTAGATTTTTTTTATGTCCTAAGTGTTCATTGGTGCTGCAAAAAAAAAAAATTCGAGTGGAGACAGGGTTTTTGAGGTATTTTTGTATGGGACGAAAAAAAAAAAAACTGTAGGAGGGCACGCACAGTGTTTAGTCATTAGGCATTTTTTGTATCATTCCTTAAACTTAAGGTGAAAGTGTTTTTAAAATTTAAGTAAAAAAAAAAAAATTCAACTTAGATTGTAATTGAACGTCTGAAAAGTGGATTTTTCATTTTAGTTTATTTAGTATTTAAAAAAAAAAAAAAAGAGTTTTCCTACATTGATCTCATCTACATATAAACGTCAATAGCTAAGTGGTTTTAGATACACAGATCTGAACCGTAGAAGGGGGGAGTCTCCGCCTTTTTTCAAAAATTCATCCCCCCGATACTGAACTGAAACATATTTTTTGGAAATATTTTTAAATTGTTTGGCTGTGATTCTAATATAGTATCTCAGAAATTTTTGGTCTAAGTGTGAAAAAAAAAATATTTTTTAAAACCTAACCTCTTCACATGATATATGTTTTTTCAAAATGTCAATTATCCGCCCAAAACTCAACTCCAGGCTTTACAGATATTATACCTTTATATTAAAAAACTAAATAATAACATATATATATATATACGTGTACCTATACATATATATACATAAGTAATTTTGTGTAAAAGATATGTTTGTTTGTAGAGAGTAATTGTTAAAGAAATTCCTTAGTAAGTATTATTATATATTAGTATATAACATATGATAGGTTAATTATTAATGTTTATTTTTTATGTTACATGTTTCGAATTTATTAATGTTTAGCGTTCCAAAAAAAAAAAAAAGTTCTTTGGTTCTTTGATTTTCATTTCACGTCAATGCGCAGAATGCGTAATATATTTTATTTTATTTTTAAACCTAGTGTTAGTTTTTACGTGCCAATTTAATGTGTAGGTGTATTTTTTATAAAAAAAAAATCTTTTTTTTTTCCAATTGCAACATTAAAAAAAACTGATTGGCAGAAAAGAAAACCTACTCGTGTAGTGAAAACTGCCAAAGAACTGTAAATTCTTGTTGTCATATCAAACTTAAAATAGTGATAATAAAAATATGTAACAATAAATGTGTTGTGATTTCGTATTAATTAGATTTAATTATAAAAAAATAGGTTTACTTTACTTATGGTGCCTAATTTCCAAAGTTTAAAGGCACCGGCATCTAACTAACTTGGTAAGACCTAAGTTAATTCCAACACTAACAAAAAAAAATGCAGTTACAGTTATTTTTAATAATATTTTTAAACAAAGTAAGAAATGCAATTGGTTAAACTTAATTTTAAAAATTGGTTATAAAATATGTAAGTCATACATAAGTCATTCTTGCTGACTTAGGTGCCGGTGTCTATATACAGCTCAAGTGAGTGTTTTTTTTTTTTCAAAATTTTCAAATAAAACACGTGGTTTTTAATTTGTTGCCTTTTCATTTCATTTCACCTTTTTTACTTTCCAATTTCAGGTGTTTTAATTGGGACAAAGTTTAAAAATGATGACTTGACTCCCGAGGCCATTCAAATGAGCCCAAATAGGCTATAATATGTTCTGTAAGTATCTGATGAGTTGGATATCCTCTGTAGACTACTTGTTGCTGTAAAATCAAGTCAAAGTTACCATATCATGGAAATAAAGGTGCATCAAATCCTTACATATTATAAAACAAAGTCCTCCGCCGTGTCTGTCTGTTCGCGATAAACTCAAAAACTAGTGCACGATTTTCATGCTGTTTTCACCAATGGATAGTGGTTCTCGTCTCGAGGAAGGTTTTAGTATATAATTTACAGTTACGCGGGCTAGTTCTAAGAACCAACTCGATCAAGTCAACTTTCAAACGAAAAAAACCGCATCAAAATTGATCCATCCTTTTGAGAGCTATGATAACATGACTTCTAACACCCTTAACGCGTCAGGAGTTAGAAATAACATCTACTTCAGTTCAGCTATGGTTTCAATGCGTAAGGAATAGTATATTATGGGAGCTTTGGTTTTTTAAATCAAAAAGAGGGGCTGACAGGTTTATCTGGTGCCCTCGACTTCGTCGGTGTTGTTCCTCCTAAAACTAAAAGCTATAAGCAACCGCTGAGGTTTTTATTTTATAAGAATCCCACATAAACCATGCGAATTAAGTAGTCAACATTGGGTTTAGTTGTCATCTCGCACGATTTTACTTGGTACGAATTGGGAGAAAAGTAAATATATATTTTAGTGGTCATCGCACACATTGGGTATACCATTTGAATAATGGAGAACCAAAATGATTTTTTTTTTCAGCAAATCTGCAAAATAGGTAACTCGAGAAAAAATAATCTGTTTTTATTTTTTTCCTATCTTCAAAAATGACTGAGATATTAAACGTTAAAGTACGGCTTCCGCGACTAGTGATCTTGAGTGATCGCGCTAACGTGTGACGTCACAACGTAACACGGTCTGCGTATCTACATACTTTCGCTCGTTGCGCTCGCGGTCTCGCTATAAATTTAATTGTTTTTCTTATAGTGCATCACTAAAATTGTTAACAAATATTGTATTGTGCCTATGTGTACCAACTCCAGTGAAAAAACAACCCAAAAATAGTTTTTTTTTTCTGTACCACGCGGTAATAATATTTAGAAAAAGTGGTTAAAATTTATGAAGTTAAAAGTTAGCATAACGTAATATCTATTTATTTATTTATAAACATAACATGTTAAAATTAGTCTATTAGTAGGTACATAATAATAAAATAGTAAAGAACGGATCGAGTTTTATTGTGTCTCAGGATTGATAATTTTTTTTGTTTATGCACCTCTCCCAAAATCTTTGTAACACAGTAAAGAATTTCATAAATCTGAAATTTGTTGAATATTTCAAAAATACTATTTTTTTTCTTTGTTACATACTTACATATAGCTATCTAGCATCTAGCTGTTAACCTAATGATCTCTCTCGGGTTCGAATCCCGCTAGGGGCATATGTTTATGTGTTAATATTTACCTTTGTACCTGAGTCATGGACGTTTTGTAGTTATAATAATAATATGTTCGTAAAAAAAAGTAATCATAGTATATCAACTGTCTTATATCCATAATACAAGCATTAGTTGCTTAATGTGGAACTAGATGGTGCTGTGTGGAATGTGTGAAGATATTTATTATCCATTCATTCATTTATTTATTTATTCATTTCATTCACTCTATCATTCATTCGTTCGTCCATTCATCCATTTTTATCGTTGGTACTTTCATTCATTCATTCATTCATTCATTCATTCATTCATTCATTCGTTCGTTCGTTCGTTCATTCGTTCGTTTGTTCATTCGTTCGTTCGTTCCAGATGCGTCGGAGTAATATGAAGCATACATCCCTTTTTATCTGAGTGATGTTTTATGACGATCAAGTCATATCACTCAGTTTATTTGTTATGAAGGATGAAATGAACTTTTTGTTTTGTACCAAATAAAAAAATCAATAGGTACATATTTAAAAATGAAATTAAGAAAATATTTGTCACCCCTGCCATTTAAAACTCGACAAAAATAAACCTTTTAATAAAACAAAAAACTTTAAAAATCCTTTTTATTATATTTAATTAAAAAAAGGTTTTTAAAAAACCCTTAATAAAACTTGTTTGAAAATCTTACTTACTTTATGTTATTTACTTATTCAGTTTTATTTCTCTCTTCTCTTATTTCTTTTATTTCTCTTATTCTGCGGCTACAAAATCACCATTCTAAGATATCGCGCAATCATAAAAATGTCGACTTTTGGTAGGTTATCTGACTGTCCTTTTACAAAACTCTCTTCCATCGCTATGTTTATTTAATAACAATAATATTTAAAGTAATCGCTAACACAAATACTTAAAATAATAACTGCAAACCACAACAATCAAATTTTATGAAGGTAAACACTCCGCATTACTCGCAATCGGACAGAGACTGTTGCGTTGTGACGTCATAGCAGTAGCGCGCGTATGAACGAAAATTTTAAAAGCGGTGAAACTTTACAACGCTATAACTTTGGAAATCCTGGCCCGATTTCGATGAAACAAAAACGATTATTATTTGCACGAGTAGGCGCATCAAATCCAGTAATTTTTATAGTAATATTTGGATGTGCTGGTGTTCTCCATTGAAGCAGTCAACTTTGGGTTCAGTTGTCATCTCGCACGATTTTATTTCGTAGGAAGTGTGCGAAAAGCCAACTAAATATATTTTAGTAGTCATCTCGCACACATTGGGTTTTAGCTGTATCCGTACCATTTGAAGGTTTCCCCTCGTAAATAAAAAAAAAATCGCACTTTCCATTGGCAAAAACCGTTGCGTCTAATAGGTACAGACGGCGGGAAGCGACTTCATTTGATACTATCTGTCGCACGCGACTTCGTCCGCGTAACTTTATAAAAATAGCCTATGTTACTCGCTGATAATATAGCTTCCCAATGATGAAATAATTTTTCAAATCGGTCCAGCAGTTTTGGAGCCTATTCAATTTAAACAAACAAACAAATCTTTCCTCTTATCTAAGACTATGTAAAGATTTAGGTTAGGTATTTGTATCAACTAACTAGAACTCCAAAAACTCAAATATTTATTTCTGAGGTTACTTATGTTTATATGTGGCTGACTACCAGTATTCTAGATACTTTACTAAACAAATTGTGTGATAATTAAGTAGGTAATTCTTAGCAAACAAAATAATTTCTCCGTGAATTGTTTGTACAACGATTGTCGAGTGGACATTAAAACTAAACACCGATATCGTCAATACAATATCTCATTATTCTTATCTCTTATACAACTCAACTCGTATCAACAAGCAACAATCAAACATTACGTTACGTAACACTAATTGAACTATAAGTGGTGACCGTCGCTTCACTTGTCGCAAGTACGACGACTCGATAGCACTGCGTTGTAAGCAAGGTTTGTAAAACAAATTTATTATTTTCGTCAATTATAACTGCATTAGTATATATTTTTTTGTTCAGTTAAATATCTTTGATTTAAACTAACCTATTTCAAAAAATAATTATTGAAATAGGTTAGTTTGTTTATAATTATTAGGTACTATTATTATAAATAATATATACACTTAAGTTTATTTAATTAGTAACTAATTAGGTACTTATCTACATAATATTTTTAAATATTCTCTAAGTAATTATTTTACTTAATTTAAAAGTCTATAGTGTACCTATGTAAAGTCGGGGTACGAAAACCTTACGTCAGTTTTCAAATTCATTCCTTTATCAAAATCGTAGACGCTTAGTACCTTTTGAAACTAATGCACCAAGCAGACAACTGACAGAAGTTTGAAATGAAATTTTGACATGACATGAATTGCCCTGGTGCAAGCAAATGTCGACTTTAAAGTGACGAACCTTTTCTTACCCCGACTGTACCTAATCATCAATCATCAATACTAATAATAAATCTGTAAGTGTAGGTATTGTATGTATATATGTTTCTCCATAACTCTTAAACGAATTAACTGATATTCATGAAATTTGGTAGATAAACATTTAGACGTGCAGGACACAGGATAGGCTACTTTTTGAACGCGGACGAAGTCGCGGGCGCCAGCTAGTAAAGTAATAAATTCAATAAATGTTAATTCTTATAATCAACTAGCTGCTGCCCGCGACTTCGCCCGCGCAACTTTGTAAATTATGTACTAAAACTATTATCGAGAACTACTCTAAGTATCCATTGGTGGAAACAGCTTGAAAATCGGTGCAGTAGTTTTTGAGTTATCGCGAACAGACAGACAGACGCGGCGGAGAACTTTGTTTTTTATAATATGTAGTGATTTAGATGCATCTTTGAACCTTCGCACATTATCTCTACGCAAACCTAAACCTCTGTAGACCCGAAAAAAAATTATATTGATAGGTACCTATAGTTGAACCTAAAAATAAAATCCACAACACAAAAGTTACGATTCACAGTCTCTCCAATGAAGAAGTACCTACTTTATAACTAATTTTGGAGCAAAGAAGAGCATCAATCATAGTGGTTAGGGAGCCCACGATGCTAAATGTGTAGTCACTCGAGCGTCGTGGGGACCTATTGGAATTTGAAGATTGGATGGTGAGAAGAAAAAAAGGTTATATAAAGTTTTTCATTTCAGCGGTGGGGTGAGCGTCTACAGGCATTCAAAATTTTGTAGGCGCTGTATTTTAAAAAATCCTCCATATAATCGTCAGATTAAGAATCAGAACGATCAGGAATTTAGGCTGAACCGTCTGTATGAAAATATGACGCGATCGAGTATTACAAAATGAGAATCGTCGAAATTTTTTTTGCATTTTCAAAAAGCTGCCACGAGCTTGCGTTACATCCGAATCGTCTGAATTTTAAATGGGAGCTTAATTTAGGTTCACTTAACATCGCCTCTGAAAATCTGACGCGCTCGAGTTGTATTTAAGATTTTACCCCCAACCCGCCAACCCCACCAACCAAACCGTCAGATTAATACATATCCGTTATCGGAGACACGTGGGGAATATACATTGGCAATATCTGACGCGCTCGAGTAAATCCAAAAATCCTCTCTTGGGCTCCCCTACCAAGTTTAACGTCTGTCTCAACCGTGACATTACAAATTCGGTACAATAGTTAATTAAACTTTTTAGATAACTTTAGTTAGAAACTAAAGAACTACAGTTTAATGAGTTAGTAATTATTTAAATCTAGTATTTGCCCGCGACTTCGTGTATGTATTGTATGTATGTTCCTCCATAACTTTAGGGCCTCTTTCACCAACTACAAGTAAAATGTTGATTAGTTACTTTTAGAAATAATTTTATGTTTTATTAAATTATGCACTGGATTTAGTGCATCCTTCGATAGAAGATTTTTTTATTATTTTCTTTTCAATGTTTGGGACTTTTACCGTACAAACAAAGGTATATCAACTCCATTATTCCCTGTTATCGGTGACTTTAAATGACAGATAGTATTACTTGACCAAAGATTTAAATCGAGAGATGCGGCATTACTAGCGAAAGTGTGTTACAAAATACAACATACATTATACTAAAGACAAAAGTATAAAATACATATACCTTTGTCTAAACACACTTTTAAACACAGACAACACATTCCTTACTTCAAACGTGACTGTGACGATAGCGACGCTCTCAACAAGCGACCGTCACTCACTGTAGCTGGCGTGCAACTGTAGTTGGGTTGAGCGCCTGCGCCCAACCCATTGTTAAGAATTTTCGGTGTGTTTAGTATGGCGCGAGATTACGCCGCATCTTTCGATTTAAATCTTTGTACTTGACAGTAGGTGAAAGAGGCGCTTAAACGAATTAACTGATATTCATGAAACTTGGTAGATAAACATTTAGACGTGCAGGACACAGGATAGGCTACTTTTTTCTTTTTCAACGCGGACGAAGTCGCGGGCGCCAGCTAGTATAGATATAACATTCAACCTTCATATGAGTAGGTACCTAATTATTTTTTAAAACAGCTACTAGCGATACGAAGCAAATTAATACCTATGTTTGATATAATTAATAAAAAAGATTAGATTGACTTTTTTATAAAACTTTTCCCTTTAGGACCATATTTAATTCATAACTGCGGTTAGTTATTTTCACAGTTAAACCATTTTTGTGTACGAGCGGTTGCTCTTTCAATATTAAATTTCTTACTAGTTACCAAGTACGTGATATTTTATTACTGAAGTTTAGAAATTATCTTTAAGTAGGTGCTTAAAAGAAGTAGCTAAAAGAATACTTAGCTATCTTAAGTATATATGTAGAATGAACATGACGGAAAATTACGAGTTCGACATCATGTCATTTATAAGTATTAGGCACTCAGATAAGTTAAAAACGATAAGCACTAGTTTTGAAGAATATAAAAATTATTGTAATTATAATAGCTGGTGCCCGCGACTTCGTCCGCGTTCTCTATAGCTTATAGTCTTCCTCGATAAATGGACTATTCAAAATTTTTCACATTTTTCAATTCGAGATTAGCGCGTACATTAATAATCTGAGATAGTTACTTAACTAAGGGCCTCTTTCACCAACTATAAGTGTTCGTTACTTTTAGAAATAATTTTTAGTTTTATTGTATTATGCATTCGGTTTACTGCATCCTTCGATAGGCGATTTTTTTTTTATTATTTTCTTTTTAATGTTTAGGACTTTTACCGTACAAACAAAGGTATTTATATCACGATACCTTAATTCGCAAACCAAATAACTCCTCTGAGGCAAACTTTACAGGGGAGAATAAAACGTTATAAAGTTTTTTTGTATGATACGAGAAAAGAAAAAAGACAATTTTACATTGGAAATTATGGCTGGTTTTAACCAATAGACCCTTTAAAGATTAAATTCTAACTGTCATTAAGTTTCTGCCGTATCAAAAAGTCATTTTCAACCAAAAGTGGAGTTATTCGTTTTGCGAATTAAGGTATCGATCAGCTCCATTATTCTCGGTTAACGGTGACTTTAAATGACAGTTAGCCTACTTGACAGATGTAGAAAGAGGCCCTAATAGTAATATAGATTACACTTCTACCGCGTAGGTATAATATTAAATTTTTCTCCATTTACCTTGGTAGTCTAGTCTGAATATTTGTACTTAAGTAACATTTCCTTTTGATAATTGCTTAGATGTCGGTGAAGGTACAGAAGATAACAGAGCCCGTCCTGTTGGGCGAGGGACCGCATTGGGACGAGAAACAACAGGCCTTGTATTTTGTTAGCATACATGAAAAGACCATACACAAATATGTGTTGGCTACTGGCCAACATACCAGAACCACCGTTGGTGAGTATACCTATACCTATCATGTTTTTTTAAATGTTATATTCGTCATACAGGCTGACAGTCTACTTGATGGTAGGTGGCTACCGTCGCCTATAATAACACTAGCAACACCACAGGTGCTGAAACTGCGCTGTACTGTAGTTCATATTAGGTTTAATGATAAGGAATTTTGAAGGGATAAGGCACACCTACACACAACAGCACATATGCTGTTATTTCACGGTGACGGGCTGCCCAAATGACTAAATGCCAAACGCAGTCATTTGGCACTCTGCCACTACTTTCCAAATCTAGACCAGAGCACACTTTGCTGCCGGGAATCGAATCTGGGACCCCTGATAAAGAGCGAGCGTTAAATATTAACGAATTTAAAGATACCTGATACAGAGCGTTAATCACTAGGTACATATAAAACAAAGTCCTCCGCCGCGACTGTATGTCTGTTCGCGATAAACTCAAAAACTACTGCACCGATTTTCATTTTGTTTTCACCAATGGATAGACTGGTTCACGAGGAAGGTTTTAGTATATAATTTACAAAGTTACGCGGGCGAAGTCGCGGGCAGCAGCTAGTTCTATATAATTGTTAAAATTTTAGATGGTCGAGTAGGCTTCATTATCCCAGTAGAGGGAACCACCGATCAGTTCTTGGTGGGAGTGGAGCGGAGCTTCAAGGTGGTGAAGTGGGATGGGAAGGATGGGAGCAAAGCGACGGTGGTGAAGGAATTGGGAGAGATCGATCGCGACATCCCTAAGAACCGTCTCAACGACGCTAAAGCCGATCCTAGAGGAAGAGTTTTTGGTGGTAAATATAAGTTGGTCTAAGTTGAGAATACTTTAGTGCAAATTTAAAAAATACTTTAGTCTAAGGATAGAAATGAGAATGAAAGCCAAGACTTTACTTTAGCATGTTAACTCACGAACAGATACAAAACAGCACACATAGATTATAACTGAAGAATACTCAGCCAGCAATCTAAATAGTGAATAGGTGTATAGTTGTCAGTAAAGGGTCTATCTATATACCTACCTAAGTCCTAATATTATGATGACCCCTACAAAATGTAAATATCCAAAAATGACCTACAACAAACTAAGTATCTTCTGACCGAATTTCATGATTCTAATATTGTAGGTATTTAATATCTTAATATTTTTTAATGTAATCAATATTTTAAAATTAAAGTAAAATATCAGTCAGATCAAATCAAATCATTTCGATCAAATTTATTTAAAAGCGTGATAAAACTAAAAATAGCTCATATAATGATGATTATTTTGTTTAATTGATTGATGATTGCCGATAACTGGAAGTTTGTGGGCGGCACAAATCAAAAGACGGCAGACAAAGTACCTATTTTTTTTCTTAGTTACTTATTTGTACCGTGAGCCGTATTAGTACCTACCTACTTTTAATATAATTCAAATTTCATTTCATTGCTAAAGCAACAATCGGCGTGCTGCGAAATTCAGCCGAACACCCAAAGACTATATAAGTATATTTGGTACACAATTTTTACCAAAATGACCGCAACCTAATGTCCTATGAATTAAGGTGCAATATTGCGCAACAAATTTTTGTAGCTCTTCGGAGATAACCGAATAGAATTAAAATTGGAAGGTTTTTCTTAAATATTGTGTAAAATATGAAAATAGAAATAAAAGTAACCGATTCAAACTTTAGTGTAGAACGTAAGTTAATTAATAAGCCTAAGTCACATGGTTGTCACGGAAATTTTTAGTGTGAACAGTAAGTTTTTTTTAGCAATATTTTACTAATTTTTTTTCTTAGAAAATGGATTTTTTTATAAATCTGCCCTATTCAAACTTTTTTCCATATAGTCTATTATGCACTGTATTTTTATCTAACATGTGATTTTACTTTAAGAAGTCAAAGTAGGCGACGAAAATAACGCTTTTCTGCTAAGTCCTCGCCTTAAAAGTCTTTTAAGGTACAAAATACTATTTAAAAAAATATACATAATACTTTGCCGTACCGTCCTTCAATTTGCGCTGGCCTTTAGTGCTTGTATAATAAAAATAAAAGTCGAAAACATGACATTTGACTGAAATTTGGTTACAGAGAATATTAGACATAGTTATGATCGCAAATAGGTATCTATCCAACAGGCGACGACAAAGCATAAAGGCTCGTTCGGCCGTCAAGAATTTCCTTAGCAACCTATCATTTTATCAACACACCAAAGTAAAGAAATCTCCTATAAGTATTATTTTATTTATTAACTTCGGTATTTCGTTTTTAAATATGATGACTGATGCATTTGTGTTTACTAAGTACTCATACCATAACTACCTAATTTTTTAACGACTTTATATTTACTTATATTGTATACAATAAAATCACAAAAAATCGCAGGTACTATGGGTCATGAGGAGCCATTGGGCAAATTCATTCCCGAACAAGGATCGCTGTTTCGTGTGGACGGGGAGAAAATAAGTAAGGTGTGCAGCAAAATCGGCATCTCCAACGGACTGGCTTGGGACTTGAAGGCGAAAGCTTTCTATTATACCGATTCGCTCGAGTACAATATCAGGCGGTACGACTATGATGTGGAAACCGGAGAGATATGTGAGTGCATTAGCCAACTTGATATACAGGCTGATTAAAAATGGGCCAGTTAGAGCAAATCTTAAACCATAAGAGATACGAAATGTTGTTTATAGGAACTAAGGCTTCGATTTTTTAAATAAATAATAAAAACTGCATTAAAACTTTTTCAAATTATGCTGACACCTTTTGCTGACCTTTCAAATAATTGATTTATTACAATGACTGATTTTTATTGTACCTTTTTGCTACCAAAATTTGTCAATCATCAAAATTGTTGACATTTCTTTGTAGGTATTTACACAAATTTAAATTTAATCCCTATGACCCACACAATCAACTGCGATAGTAAAAATATTGCTATCTACCTATATTTTTAGGGGGTTCGATTTCTGAAAATTTCATATCGTAAGTTCGTAATTTGAAAAGTTTGAATGCAGTTTTTATTAATTCAAAAATTTAAAGCTTTCCTACGAAAAAATTTCGCTATTACTTATTGTTTCAGATTTTCCTCACTGATCCTTTTACTTAAATTGACAAATTTTTTTGTAAGCTTGTAAACTGTTCGGAATAATTTAAAATAAGCAACTGGTTTTCTTTTTCAGCCAACTTGAAATACATATTTGACTTCAAAAAGAACAACATCGAAGGCATTCCGGACGGAACGACCGTAGACACGGACGGCAATCTTTGGGTGGCCGTATTCGGTGGATCTTGCATTTTGAAAATTGACCCAAAAAGTGGGAAACTGTTGCAAAAAGTACCCATACCCGCACGCCAAATAACTTCCGCAACCTTCGGAGGTCCTAACTATGACATCCTTTTTGTAACTACCGCCAGTTTACCCCAAGGCGAGGAGCAAAAACCTCCGTGCGGTGCTACTTTTATGGTTACCGGTTTGGGTGTCAAGGGATATCCAAATGTTAACTTCAAACTTTAGACATCTTTATATCACGTGACACTTGTTTTTTTCCTTTCATTCATGGAGAATAGAGGTAAGGAGGAGCAACTTACATGGGTGTTAAACTGAATAACTCTTTAAAAAAAACCGACTTCAAACCGTTTTCTGTTCTGTTCTGATCCAGTTCTGCCATTGTCAGAACTGGATCAAATCGAAATGGGACCACACGGGAAGCACCAGCTTTCAAATAAAAAAAGAAACATCAAAATCGTTTCACCCAGTCGAAAGTTCTGAGTTAACAAACATTAAAAAAAATTACAGTCGAATTGAGAACCTCCTCCTTTTTTAGAAGTCGGTTGATAAAGTGGCAAACTAAAAGAATTAGTGGTTCACAAATTGACCAGAATGTCGCTAGTGTAGCATTAGTGTTTGATTATAATTTTGGTTGGTTTAAGGTAAATAAAATGCTACTAGAGCGCCACGCCCCGATGCTACTACAGCGCCTCCTATTTAATGGTGTTCTTTTAAACTTGGTCCTCCTTACCTCTATTCTCCATGCTTTCATTTTGGGTTATTTTATTAACTACCTTTAAAAAATTTTTGATACCTTGACAGTATTTACAATAAAACCTATTTCGAAAAGCTGCAGTCTGACTAAATTGAAATGTTATGACACTGTAAACTGTATTATCATTCGGTAAATTTCGGTCTTAAAACCGAAAGAAAGGAAAAGAAAGATTACCTACCTACCCTACATGAACTATTACCTATTATAATATGTCATTTATACGTAAAATAACAACTGAAATTAAATGAATACAAAAATTATTCAAAGGCTTTTATTTAAATGTTTTAAAATATAAATTTAACAATCAAATTTGAATAAAACACTTTATCAAAATTTTGATTTCTTTTTTAAAATTGTTCGAATCAATACATATTATTATAATAGATAACTAATTAAAAAATAAAAATTTAACTTGACATCAATGTTGTTAAATTTAACCAAACTACTAACTTTGTATCATAATATATTTACCAAAGATAAGTTACTTTTATTATAAACTAGCTGGTGCCCGCGACTTCGTCCGCGTTCTGTATAGCCTATAGCCTTCCTCGATAAATGGAATATCCATCTAACACAAAGAATTTTTAAATTCGAATCAGTAGTTTCTGAGATTAGCGCGTACAACCAAACAAACCAACAAACTATTTAGCTTTATATACTGGTATGGATTACAGACATTTATTTGTCTGTGATAAAGTTCAAATTGTGAGTGATTTTTAGTTTAGGGCCTTATTTACTTTTTGTAGGTCATCATTTTTGTATTGTGATGTTATAAAATGCTTTTGTTTTCGATGCTCATTATTTATCTCGAAGTTTGTTATTAATGAAAAAAAAAAAAAAACAATATGTAAAGTATTTGTATTCATCATACACTACAATATAAAATAGATTATACTTAATAAATAAAAATTATTTGAACACAAAATAGGACCTTCCGGTACATGGCTGTTCACATGACAGAACGACCAAATGGTTCGATTGCCTATGTGCTAAATAATACGAGTGTCAAAGTGCATAATAGTCATATAATACGATTGTTTGAAAGAACGATTGTTATATGCATTACAAGTCAAATAGTTAATTTATCAGAACGAGCTAGTGCCAAAATGTACTAATTGATACAATGTGCAAACGTTATAACGATTGAGTGCTAAATTGTATAAAATTCATCACGACATCATTGATATAACGAATGAGTGTCAAAATGTACAGTTTGTATCAATGTCATAATGACTAATTCTTATGATGTTTGTTATCATGGAGTCTTAAGTCATGGTCATTGGATATCTTTGATGAGGACATAAAACAGATGGTGAGGGAGCTCTTCTTTTGTCGCCTGAAAAATTTACTTTGTCGACTGGTAATAAGGTGCGCGCTTTCAAGAGCTGGGTGCTAACCTTCTCCTTGGGCATTCTAAGCAGGACGCAGACTAAACTAGATGCCTTACACAGAAGGGTTCGGGCAGAAGAACCGGATGTTACACCCGCGCTCTTCTGTTATGCTATGAGACTGTATATCGGAAATTGGGGGGCGCGGCTAAGTACCTACATAGATTTGGCTAACGAGGTGACCGCCATGTGGGATGTCGATTGAATAATCATCGTCCCCATAGTCATCTCGGCGAAAGGTCTGATAGCCAAGAGCCTCGACTAACACCTCAAGAGGCTACAGTGACTTCAATCCCTTCCGGGACCTATTCATAGAAAGAAAGATGGGTTCTTTCTCGAATTATGAATTGCTCGAAATGGCCAGAAATGATTAATTCTTATTGATTATCTCTATAAATATATTTTTGCCATTGTAAGATTTAGTTATTTAATCAATGACTCGATTTGTTACTAAAATATTGTAACATTTAAATATTTAATCCCTGACATGACTTGACATAAACACAATTTAAAATGTTTACATTTTGATACAAGCATGGCATAACATAAATACAATGTGAAGTTTAGTCATTTTGTCACTGTAACATTTTAACCATTAAACTTTGTACATTTTGACAACTACACATTCGAACCATTTAGACGTTCTGTCATGTGAACAGCCATGTACCGGAAGGAAAATAGGAGATCACATTTTCTTATTAATAATCTTGATTTAACACGTAATTAATTGGGTCATTGTCAAATTTTGAGCAGGTAACTAAAAGTTTAAAAATTCCTGAAATTTAAGTGTATATAATGTCTTGATTATACACTAACTACTGAAATATACAATATACAGTAGTTATCAGCTTGACATATTATTACTCTTTTCCCATGTTCTTTTTTCTTCTTAAATACCGGTAATGACCACTTGACAAAAAGTTGCAATAAAATATTAAAGGTATTGTCAGTTTGTACATCATTCCAATATTTTAATTTGACATCTACAATAAAATTATAAATTATCATAATTTTGTCATTCGGTATAATATTAAAATCTTTTTCTGTGGGGACAAGTTTATTGGTTTAAAATTTGACATTGACTCAATTATACATTTATATTCATCACATACATAATCATTCATTTATTAGTCTGTTCACATATCACATAATAACAATAATTCACATAATAATAATCAATGAAAACCCTTAGGCCATCAATGGGGTCACTTCACCATAGCAAACACTCCGCAGGTACTATAATATCGAGGCAACCCTACAACCACTATAAAAGCACCATAAACCTTCACTTTGTAGGCTCAACCTGTCAGTTTGAATTCAAACCACATAGATTCACTTTAGCAGAAATCCTTAAACGAGGGTACTTTGTAAAAAATTTAATTTTCCAGAGGGTACTTTGTAAATAAAGCTCATCTTCACATGAAACTCCATGTCCATGTCCAGCAGTGGACCTCTACGCCTGAGATGATGGTCATTGTGATGATGATAACACCGAGCCGGAGCTCTTGGTGTCACTATCAGATTTTTTTTCCATTCTTATCACTTCCATGCCTTTACCGTAAACACACACATCCAAGTGGTCCCTGAAAAAATTAGATGTAAGTAATGTACATAATGTAAAAATAGTTGTCATAGCACAGTTATGAAATTCAACTACATTATTTCTATCCTCATCTCATCCCTTATTTTTAATCCTGTTCGAGACCTACAGCGACATCTGTTGACGGACCGAGACAACGCGTGTGTCGTCTACCCCACATAATCGTTTAATAATATCACCTGTCACCTTCTACCTCATATAATTATTATATTTGTATTCGCCATATTATTCGCTTTTTAATTTAACAATATATCACGTCGTTTACCAAAAGTCTACATTTTTATTTCGAAACACCAAAAATCATCACCCAAGAAGTTAATAAGTCTACTGACTCCAACAGCAACAAACACCTGTAGCATCAATACTAATACTAAGTCTAGAAAGCTAGGAACGAAAATTTATTTTATAAAGTACTAGCTAGTGCCCGCGACTTTATCGGCGTAAAAAAAGAAAATTATAAAGTAATAAAATGCCTGACATCTTTATCGTTGGGACGACGCTAATGCATGCCCATTCTCATATTTTTATATGATCCTTCAGTAAGCTAGGTAACTTTTTTCAGGATAAAAAGAATGCTACATGTTAATCCAGGTAATAAAATGCCAAATTCCATTTGAATCCTTTCAGTAGTTTTTATGTTAAAGTGACGAAACATTCTCACAAATTTGTAGTTTTTAGAATTTTTAAGTCCATGCGGGTAGTTGCTAAAATAATTGCACTCACCCATTTGGCAACAGATCCATCCCGTGTATATCTGCTACGTCGCTAAAGCCTTGTGAAATAAATTCGCACACTACTTCATCATCGACAATGTTCCATTGAAACAGAGTTATTCTTTGGTCGACCGACGTTGACAGCAAATAATTTTCAAACAACACCACACCGGTCACTTGAGAACTGTGAAATTTCTCTGATATCTTTGAAAATTTGCTTTTCAACGATTTCACATCGGACGAATCGGAACATTCGAGCAGTTCCAGAGATACGGTATTATCGTCACCACCCAAAGCTATCACAATACGTGTATCCGACAAAATCTTAGAAGTGAGTCCATTTATGCCCGATTGATTACATTGCATAGCCATAAATGGTTGCAAATACTTATAATCCTCATGACTCTTATCGTGGATGTCCCAAAACGCCATCACACCTCTTGTAGTGCAAGTCACCAATATGTTTCTGTTCAATACTTTCGTGCAATGAGCTTTTAATATACACGTTTTATGATAATTCATTTCAGATACATGAAGCAGAAGGTGGTCATAAATTGTGAAGCCGAATTGAAACACTCTCACGCAACCATCCGAGCACGCTACGAAAACCATGAAACCAATTTCCACCCGCATAGCGTCCAAATCCATAACTCGTATCTCTGGATTCTTATTAACTGTGTGACCGAGCCAAGGTTTTACAAATCTCGTATCCTCGTCGTTTCTTGGAATCGTGTGATTTGCCATTTCTTGGGTGTATAAATTCACTTTACCATTGTACTTTTGAAAGTCCAAAAAATGAAAAGTGATCTGCGCTCTACCCCCACCGGCTACAATCAACACACGGTTTTCGCTTACGGGATAAGTCTTCAATGTCCTGATGCTGGATAAATTTTTAAAAACTACTTCATCTTTAAACTCATATTTTGAATCAACACTAGAGATCCTCAAAGTGGTATCTTCTCCACCGGAGATATAATACATCTTTTCATCGTCTAACGCAGCTCTGTAGGCTTTGAGGCAATTAATTTCCTTAGAATGTGACCCTTTGATTAAAGTTTTGGATATTATTTTACTTAGTTGATATTTGTGTTGACAGATACCAGAACTTTTAATAAAAATATATGTTATAAACTCTTCCCATCTGTTATCAACTTTCTCGATATGTCGAATAGCATCCCAAGATCTATGTCCACCGCCGCACTCAACTTCTAACAAGTTCATATTGCTATCGGTATCGAACACAATAAAATTCCTCTCTTGGAAACCGAATATAATATTATCACATTTATCCGCAAATTTTCCTATCCATTGAAATTCAAACTTTTTACCATTCATAAATCTGACCTTTTTATTATCCGTTATTAGAAAAGATCTAACGGTCCCATCTCTACCCGTTGTAATAATTTCCTTATTATTTATTGTTATTGAAGTCGGACCGTATCTGCCATGAACATTTCTAAATGTTTCTATCGGTTTCATTTTATCCTTAACAAACACATAGACATTGCCACGTCTATCACCAACAGCTAACAGTCGATTAGAAGAGTTCATAGCGACGGCTGTCAGAAATCTATATTTAGTTTGAGGCATTATAAATTTACCATAATTCTCAATATCAGACCCGTTTGATACTAGAACGTTTATAACTCCTATTTTAGAACAAAACACCAGGTGTCTATTACCCGCCCAATGCATAGAATATATCTCGCCAAAATTCAATTTTTTATTTAAAATCTTACTAAGTGTGGCGTCTTTTTTGCAACTTTCAATGAAAATATCCAAATTACCCTGCATATCGACTACAGCGATCAGTTGCTTACACGATGAAATACTCAGTTCTAGATAGTTTGACTCTGAATCAAACTCGCATATATTTTGGGTCACCCTTGTTGTCGTATTGTAATATATTAAATCGTTCTCTCGTAAAATTACAATATTATTACGAGCCGTAAAACGTATTTCTTTTGGATCTTTTTCAATGTATATAATATCCATTTCCCCATATTCCAATGCGTAAGTTAAAGGGTGTAGAACTAAGCCACTATCTCCTCCTCCACTGACCAAATGCTCGTCGTCTGCGTCTATTGACCACACGGAAGCGCTCTGATGCGCAATTTTTCTCCTCAACATAAACCCTTCATAATTCCAAAAGCATATTCTCGAATCTTCACCAGCTGTGATTATCAAGTCATCGGTTATACAACTTCTCATAACTCTAGATTTGTGGCCATACACTGACTCTTCACACACGATATGAGCATTGTCCCAGTAATCTATCGTATTAATATCGTGTTCTAAATCTGAACTCACACTCCATATACACAAAGACCTATCGTCTGATGTTGTAACTATTATTTGGTTTTCCGGCTTGAATGAGATCGAGAAAATTGCTCCCTGAAAATAAAATTGTGAATTAAATACAGATCTCTATAAAAATTTTAAGAATGTTACTGTTTGGTCAGATAGAAATATATTTTATAAATGAATAAACAAAGTGTACTCTCTGGAAAAATTAAAGTCAAGTTAAAACTAATAGCAGTTCAACTAATTCAGTTAGTAAGAGCAGGGCACACTGATTTTCAGTCAAAAATTCGATTTATATTAATAATGTATATATAATTATATCTGGCCAAAAAGGGAAGTTACTCCCTTTCTTCTTATGACTGCAGATTTACGGAGACTATTCTCATAAATTCTCATAAGAGTAAACTTCTTTAAGCAAATAAATAAATGTGAATAAATAAAACATCCTACTAAAGTCGGCAGTCCACTCGCATGTCAGCCTGTCTGTCGGCATACATTAAAAATTTTTTTTTTTTTTGAGATTAATGCAGATTTTTTTTATATATTTACTAGCCGCTGCCCGCGACTTCGCCCGCGTATAAAAAATAGATAAAAACCTATTCTCAGACCCACCAAGTGTACATATAAAATTTCATCGAAATCAGTTAAGCCGTTTCGGAGGAGGCAATTAACACTGTATTATATTATATATATCATATATAATATTTATACACTGGCGGACTCATAAACTGCATCAAAGTAATAGACGACTTTGAAATAAATATTTTAACCAAGTATGCAAACTTTCTATACAGATTTAAATTGAAACCTCTAGATTGGTTCGTGAACTTTAAAACAGCGTATCCTTAAGTTTAAGTTTGTGTACTGGAAAGGACCTTAAGACTTTTTTGAAGAAAAAACAGAAATTTAAGGAAAATTGGTTTTATAAAAAAATTGGTTTTAACAATAGACACAAACTTTATGCAAGGGTTTATTTATGTTTTAATAGGGTGTATTACCCCCATGTGCCCTTATTACGGATTCTAATCGGTTCCGCATAGATTTTATTAGGGTTATTAAAAGATCTTGCGGAATATTGTCCCATTCTTCTGAAAGTGCTGTTCTTAGTGCTGCCACTGTCGTGGGCACAGGATTTCTCGCATATACAGCTCTTTTTAAATTGTCCCAAACATGCTCAATGGGATTAAGATCCGGGCTGCGTGCTGGCCAATTCATTGTATGTATCCCAACCTCTTCGCAATATTGTCGAACTTGTGCAGCAGCGTGCGGCCGGCATTATCCTGCATTAAAGTAAAATTTTCGCCTATGAATCCCATGTCTATTACCGTTTTGACGGACCATGTCTATGAACAAGTTCTGTTCGCCCGTTCATCGATATGCCACCCCAGACCATACACGAACCGCCTCCAAAAGGAACACTCTCCTCAATGCAACTTTGAGCATATCGCTCCCCACGTTGACGATAGACTCTTCTGCGACCATCTGCACCATATAAACATGTCATCCGTGAACAATACGGAGGCCCATTGCTCTTCTGTCCAATTTAGGTGATCACGTGCAAATCTTAAGCGAGCTTGTCTGTGAGCTACAGACAACTTTGGACCATTTGCTGGTCTAAAAGGGGTGATATCCGCTTCCTTTAACCTTCTTCTTATTGTTCGTGCACTCACATTTACTCCACGCACTTCATTAAGCTCTGTTTTGATGTTAACTGACGTGAGGAAACGATTTCGCAGGGAAGTTTTAACAATAAATCGGTCATCACGACCGGTGGTTGCTCGAGTCCTGCCTGTACCACGTCTCCTTCTGTAAGAACCTGTCTCCACAAACCTTCTGTATATTCTAGAAACCGTAGACTGGTTTAAATTTAAATTTCTACCAATCGTTCGTTGATCCAAGCCCTCCCGCACCAGTGCTACAATTTGAGCCGCTTGTTCGGACGAAGTATCCATATTATGGTTCAAAAACTCTCGATGAGTTAAAAAACTAACCCAACAATTCTGCTGGTAACAATAATTCAATTGAAAAAAGAATAAAAAATCAATGCGAATCAATTTAAAACTTTGCTATAAATAACACGCAAATCTGATACTACGAGTAAATTTTCTTTTCCCGGCTATATTCATTTGTTTTACTGCAGTTCTATTTTTAAATTTTGCTTTTTTTTAAGATTAAGAGCCAGTCTCTCCATATTTATATAATTTAATCTAAAAAGTTTGCATACTTATTAAAAAAAATCATTTCAAAGTAATCCTGAACTTTGATGCAGTTTATGAGTCCGTCAGTTTATTTAAAAATAAGATGTAAGGTCATATGTTTGTTCTCACTTACATTATGATTATTAAGCCTCTGAATAGTCTCCCTCCGGCCACATCTATGAACAATAACTTCTGAACACACAGTGCCAGCGAACACAAGTATATCATCTTCAATTTGAAACAAAAGACCACTGTATAATATACAATTATCCACACTCTTGTGTTGTATTAAGAGTTTTCTGTTAGAAGTGTCCCATATCTGAAAAAAAAATATGAATTTTGAGTTTGCTTCTCCGGTTTATAAGTCAAAAATGTAAATGTAAATAATCCATTCTACTTTTAAAGTGTCTGTTACCTTTTCATGCCTTAACTACTCAACCAATCATCATGAAATTTTTCATACATGTTAACAAGGATACAAGAAAGGCTATGGGATACCTTTAATCAAGAAAAAAGTAATGTTCCCTAGGGATCATATAAAAATAAAATGAATATGTCAAGGATTATATTGCTTATTTTTATTTTTCAATGCAGTCGAAGTCGCAGGCACCAGCTAGTGTAATAATATACTAGACTGGGTGAGCTCGGGCCAATAAAGGTTTAAAGTTTTTTACATGTAAGGATGAAAGTCTATGAAACATTATAAAAAAAAATTCAAGAATACTTGAGTTAATAATTCAAAATATTATAAAACGCAAGCGGTATTACTTTTGTAACCGTTTTATTAAAAAAACTATCTACAATGAATTTTCTTGAAGACCCTGACAGATCGACTTCTAGACCTAAAAAACCCCTAATCCTAGATTTATGTCAAAATCGTTGAAGCTGTTTGCGAGATCGTTATGGCATACAAGAATTCCTCATTTAGTATTATAAGATAATGGCAAAAAACTTTAATTTTTACCTGTACAACGTTATGTGCGGTTAACAATGCAATTTTGTCTTCGTCAGTCCATATACCACTGAGTAGCCAATCATCGCAAGTGGTTTCTTTGCTTGTTTCTTTCAACTCAATATGTTTCTCGATTGATATTATATCGAAAATTGTAAATTTCTTCCCACCGAATACGAGTAATTTTTCACATTTCGATGGCACAATTCCATGTATTTTTTGTCCGACAAAAGCGCGAATGCGTTGTAAAAAATTCGTTGATGTTTTCTCGAACACATTTAACCAACTTCCCACTCCTGTGAATAAAAAAAATTATTACGCAATTTCCAAATTAATTTAATAATTTGCAAATATACATAGGTAATCAATAATAAACTTAACATATATACTTACCAGCGAAAATAAAACTTTTATAAAGTTTCACAGACGTTATATCTGTACGAGTTGTTAAAGACATTTTGCTACACTAACCACTTGTTTGCATCTATATTTCTAATTTTTTAGTTTTATTATGTATTATTTATTGTCTCACGACCATAAATATGAAATGAACTAATAAATATACACTGAACGTACAAAAAACACCGTCTGCACTAATTAAAACTATAAAATAAAAAAAATCAAACAAAACAAAACAATGCGGTATTGGCGCTATGGTTAGTTAGATAGAATATAGAGTAGACTGACTGAGTACTGACTCCAGCCAGCGGACATAGGACAAGATAATTATAGCTGTCAAAAAAGTGTAGCAATTAAAAAGTGGCAATACTATAGTGTTGTCTCTTTCTTATCGACTACATGATGAACGGGGCAATACTACAGTATTGCCACTTTTTAATTTCTACACTTTTTTGACAGACTGTACTATGTGCTTACCCACAAACTAGATATAAAGAACACTGTACGCACTACTAGACAAAATAAATAAATAAATATCAATAAATGTCATTTAGTAAATAAATAGAGGTGAGAATGACTTGGTAGGTAGCAAAATACTGTTAAGTAAAATGTATAAGTAAAATGTAATGTAAGACCAACTTACATATTTCTTTCCAAGTCAACTGTCTAGCTGGAGGCCTATTTACACTCTGGAACGATATCAGTGAAAGTAGGTAATAATAAATAAACCAACTAAAAAAACGCCCGCCTGTATAATCTGAAAGGGACTGACTACTCGCCAGCAAGAACTATAATTTAAAGAAGAAAAGCATAGTTTCCGTTACTTCAATTTTATGCGCAATAGCTCTTGGTTTTTTCAGTATATTGGATAAGTAATTCCTTGGTAAGTAAAATGACGGAACAGCGTATTTTGTAGATATACCTAAGTATCTAGTAGTATCTACCTACTTCCAAGTAAAGGAAAAAATAATTATATATTTAGCACAAAAAGACAAGGTTCAAACAACGCTTCATTAACAACAAGTTTATTAATTTACTAAAATGGAAACAATGGTATACAATACAATGGTATATTTTATTTAATATAGGTAGGTAGTATTTTATTTATTTATTTATTTTAGTAAAAGCACATAATTCATTTATGTTATTTGCTTTCGTATTGGTCCATTGGGTAGTGTTCCTCGTACTTATTCAAATGATTTTCCATTTCTTGCATTTGCTTTCTGTAAAAAAAAAAGAATCGTCAATATAAGAAAATTAAAAAAGGTATTTAGTATTAAAAACAGATAAAGATTCTTACTGAATTCTAGGAGGCATTTCGTAATAAACATCCTCAAACATTTCCCTCCAGTTTGGCTTTTTCTTCTTTTCAGCTACCTGCATTGTCTTCAGAACCGTATCTCGGGCTTCTTTTTGGTAGGATTTTTCTGAATTTGCGTCCCACAAGCCTATAATTAAATTGTTATGAATGTACTTTTTTGTCTATTTCTTGCATATCTTATTATTTACCTTAGTACTAACTAAGGGACCTTAGGGATTCCAGAGATCGTTCGAATGCTCTACCGTGGCTGTACCCTTCGTAATACAAGCCACCTACTATCACCTACAGTTAACTTGAAAATGAAATATCGCAAGGAAGCCTGTGTTGTCAAGAGGACTAAAATTTTTCGAAAAATTTGTAGTACCTAGTCGAACAGTAGTAATTGCGAAGAACACTCTCCCAAAATAAAAAACTACTTTCACTACTTAATTTTAACTGCTTTAGTGAAACATCCAACCACTCCTTTTCATACTAACTTGATGATAGATAGGCAGAGAAAAGTTATTTACTGACCTTTATTTTCTAGATACAATTTGAACTTTTTAATCGGACTTTCTCCTTCCATCCACTTCTGGATTTCCTCGACCGGTCTATAGGCACTGCTGTCATCAGAGGTGGAATGATGACCGACTCTGCATAAAATTGTGTAAAAGTTTTACATTTTTCTTCTATAAAGAAGAGAAAAGGGGGGAAGCCGAGTCGAACCCACCTGTAAGCCATAGCCTCAATAAGTACTGGCACATTGTTGTTGACGGCCAGTTCTCTAGCTTTTCTGACAGCGTTGTAGACGGCTAGCGCATCGGTGCCATCCACACGGACCGTGTGTAGTCCCAACGCTGGGCCTCGTGCTGCAATTCCGTCTCCGCGGTACTGCTCGCTACTCGGAGTTGAGATTGCATAACCGTTGTTTCTGCTAATTTTTGCATCCAAAATTGTATTATGTGTAGTCAAAATAGAAAAAACTGGATACTGTAAGGTACAATTCTACCAATTTTCAAAACTAAACGAATTTTCCCCTGGTTGCTCATATTCGGCTTAATTTGACTGTGCTATAGCTGAGATCTCAGATTAAATAAGAGTTACTATCGTCTATAGCTATTAGCTTTATGGGACGAACGGTCGGTTGATGACGCGATAGACGCAAGTTTGAATTTCTGTTTTGATCTAGATACTTTATTATTTAAAGCCGACTTTGTCAGCTGATGATGGCTGTGTTTGGATGACATAATCCGTGTTTGGATAAAAATTGGTGGAAAACATATTGTACCTAATGTAAATTTAATCTCATTAAATTGGTTTGATTTGAGTCGTGAATACTGTGAGCGTGAACTTGGGAGTTGAAAAAGGATCAAATTATTTAGCCAATGTTTCATGTCCACATACCAGAGCATAATAACCGGGCACTCTAGTGTTGCGGCAAAATTGAATGCCGCGTGAGCATCTCCTTCGGAAGCAGCACCTTCACCGAAATAGCAGATGACGCAGCGGTCGTTGTTGGGTCTCCTCTTCAGGGCATAGGCAGCCCCCACAGCTTGCGGCATTTGAGTAGCCAAGGGACTCGATATGGTAGCAATATTATGTTGTCTGCTTCCATAGTGAACGGGCATTTGTCTCCCTTTCCCTGGGTCTTCATGGTTGCCGTAACACTGGTTTATCAACTCTGTAACAGTCACTCCCCTGTATAGGAACACACCGACCTCTCTGTACTGCGCAAAGACCAGGTCGTTTGGAGAGAGCGCTGCTGCGCTACCTACGTGGATACCTTCCTCGCCGGAGTTGGTCATGTAGAAGGAAATTCGACCTTGCCTGTAAAAAATATATATTTATTTATATAAGTTTGCCTCTGTTTATTTAATTAATATTCTGAATTATCTACAAGTTATAATAATATTTAGTTTGGGTTCCTTAAGCAGTCTGTAGCCTTAGTTTCGGTCTGTAGTATCACTAGCTGTGGAACCAGCCTGTTTCATGATGATAACTACATCTTAACTTTGACAATGAGCTATTATTTTAATTTAACAAGTGGTATAGTCTGAGTTCAGTGAGTTGTGTCTCTTATATAATTCAGGGTGGTACCAATGCTCGGTCGGTGATACTGTGTTTATACTGGTTATAAATTATGGTACATAATACAAGCGTCGAGCTTTGATTTTTCCAAAGTTTCAGAGTGGTTAGTACATCTACATCGGCTTCTATGTGAATTTCTACTTGTTGGAGAAAGTTGTGATTTAGGTCCTATATCTACCAGTACAAGTTTCATAGTCGCGTGTCTTTGTTTCCCAATTTCTACTAAAAAAAATACACAAAAAAGAAATACAAGCATACCTTTGAGATTCGTATAATATTTTGTCCATGTTACTCAGTTGTACCATAGTCTTGTACATGTTCACCAAAGTCTCTCTCTCGATGTTAGGCTCCTCCCTATTATCGATAATCTCCCCATTGTTATCGAATACTCGATAAATAGGGATCGGGTCGTGACTTTTTGCGTTCAGAAATTTAATTTCTGTAACGAAGGAAGCTTTTGCGCCGGGAAACTCGGCATTTCTACTGCCATTTTGAAAAACTTCTGGTCTCGTGTTAGTAGACAATAACTGAAAAATATAATAGGTACATACAAAGTTCGTCTCAATAGATTAGTTAATTAATACTGTAGTACCTACAGCTTTTTATCTATAGCAAATAAAATTACCACGAGATTAAGTAAATAAACAGGCACCTACTTTGAATAAGTAATCATTATTTGTTATTAAACAAATCCAATTGACGAGTTCATTAGACGATTGGTTAATTAGACGATTCGCTGTAACTCTGTGTCTCAGGAGCCCCGGGTTCTTATGCCCGGCAGGCCAACTTTGAAAATTAAAAGTTTTCTGGTCTGGATATGGAAACTAGTGGCAGGGCACACTGCGTTTCGGAGTCATTTGGGCAGCTCGTCTGACGGTAGTATAGTAACCATCTTCTTACAGAAGACCACCGTGAAGTGACATCATGTTTGTGTGATTGTGTGTTCTTATATTTCGATGAGTGAGTAAGGAATTACAAAACCCATTGCCTCCTATCCATTTCTTAAGTGGTTATTACACTATTCAAGGACCAATTTAGGAATAGGAACCTTAAGTAGTGAACTATCGATCAACTACTAACTACACTAAATTGATTTCTAAATCTAATATACTATACTATATTATATACTGCGGTAGGAGGTTTATTCTCTGAAGGTTCTTACAGCGACTGCGTCGGATCACAGATTTTTCCTATTAAACAGTTTGATACGGTACCTAACATTTAAATATTCATTAATAAAAAAAAATGCCGTAATCGCGATGTTTACTAAGTCAATAATAATTAATACCTCTAATGTGCAAATTGCTTTAATTGTAGATAGATTTCCAACTATTATTTTTCGTAATATAAAAATTAAAAAAGTTGTTATAAACTTACCCTGATAACATGTCGATATGTATTTGTACGCACATAACTGGCACCAGTGCTCAAAGCCATGTTGATACTGACGTGTGCTGACGTAACAAATTATTCAAAACACAACTCGGAGCGATAAGCAGTAGTTGTCATTGTGCTATAGCTAGATATACGAGTACATACCTATTATGTAGGCATTCGGTTAAATACATTAGCAAGTATGATAAGGCCGAACCAGTCAACATTTTTTAAAGTAAGTACAACTTATAACAGAGACATTATAATCACCACATATTATAAAACAAAGTCCTCCGCCGCGTCTGTCTGTTTGTTCACAATAAACTCAAAAACTATTGCACCGATTTTCATGCTGTTTCCACCAATGGATAGAGTGGTTCTCGAGGAAGGTTTTAGTATATAATTTACAAAGTTACGCGGGCGAAGTCGCGGGCATCAGCTAGTGCATTATAAGAAGTAAACGAAGAGGCGGTTGAAAAAAAGTTGACTATAACTTTTTATTTATCTAATTTGTACTTAATATCTGAATTTCTAAAGCGTAAAAGGTTCCCCATGAAGAAAATAAATTACTATTCAACAGTAAACTAATAAAATTATTGCTATAAAATTAACCTATTGAAAATTCGCTGTTTTTATTATCTCCAATTAATAATAAGATAAGATTTACAATCTATAGAAACTTATTGATAAGTTTATTAGGTAATCTTTCAAGTCACATGGCCATCATAATATTCAATTATTTATGTTGTGTGCTTCGTGGTTGCTTTGCTTCGCGTAATGATAGTAGAATGTTGATTAATCGTCCTAATTAAATCCTTAATTAAAATTAAAAACTCTACCACCAACAAAGACTTTCAATTCTATACAAATTAAAAATAGGGTCGATAAGATAACGGTTATTATGTGTACCTACTATTTATTTAAATAAGATAATAGGTACAGTTGAAACTTAGATATTTTTGTACGTTTTAGTCTTGTTTTAGTATTGGTGAGTTTTACCACATCATTTGGAGCTAACTAAATATATATAGAGCTAATATTTTGAAATTTTTTATTTAGTTTAAATAACATAATATTTTTCTAGCACTTAAATATCAATAAACAAAAAAATGTTACGTACATAAACGGAGGTACTCGTACGTACAATCTGCCTCAAAATTATACAGTTATGGGAGCAAACAAGGGCATCCTATAACAGGTCACACTAGACCCAGGGCATCCCTCTATTACTGACTAGGCAGGAGATAGTGACCATGCACCCTACTTACAGAAGACCAACGTGAAACAACAACTCGTGTGCCACTGTGATTGATATTTAAATATGAAAATACAAGAAGTTTCAGACCATGTAAAAACAATTATCATTACGTTGTATTTTTTATTTTATTTAATCAAGGCAGCTTGGCCGCGATCTCACTTGATGTAAGGTGCAAATGCAGCCGAAGGTGGACCACGCTTACCTAGTATATAAGTGCCCATTTACCCTGGATTTGAAGACCTCGAGGTTGTAATTTTGAGGAAACACAGTGGATTATTTTTTAAAATAAAGTTTGCTCATTTTATTCTGAACTAGCTGAGAACCTTTATTGGACTTCAAAATATGAGCTGAATTGCTCTCGCCGTTTTCGAATTTCGCGCTTAGCAACACATTTAGCGATTTTTTTTAATCTGTGTATAAAATTATAATAGTCTATGTCTGTACTTTTGATGCGACAGCATTCTTGCTTGGCTATGGATGACATTCTAAAATGTCACTGCTATAGCTGTCAATGTCACTAATTAAAAGTTGACAATTGACAACAGAGAAAAGAAACTGAATGTTTCGTTTTCATTTCCATTTATTTTAATAATAATTGAAATTTAGTTTTAGTTGTATTGTATCACAATGCCTTATTGGTATTACGATAAAAAGGATTTGTTAAATACGCCATCGTTTCGTGATGGAATTTCAACTGATGCAGAGAACCGTTACCGCAAGGAGGGAGCAAGATTCATTATCAACACTGGTTCGAAGATGGATTTAGGTTATAACACTGTTGCCACAGGGGTTGTTTATTTCCATCGTTTCTACATGTTTCATTCGTTTCGGGCGTTTCCGAGGTATATAACTGCTTGTTGCTGCCTGTTCTTGGCGGGTAAAGTAGAAGAGACGCCGAAGAAATGCAAAGATATAATCAAAGTGGGCAGGTCTTTACTCACCGATCAAAAGTTCGCCACGTTCGGTGAGGATCCGAAGGAGGAGGTGATGACCTTGGAGAGAATTCTGCTTCAGACCATCAAGTTTGATTTACAAGTGGAACATCCCTATGGTTACTTGTTAAAGTATGCCAAGTGCTTGAAAGGTGACAAGACAAAGCTCCAGAAAATGGTCCAAATGGCCTGGACTTTTGTGAATGATAGGTAAGTTTTTTGGAAATATATAATATATTCAGTTAGGTATATGCGCTTTCTCACGAGGCCTAATTGTTGATTTTAATACAGTTATAATATGCTGCTGCTGTGCACCTTGCAGGAACCTGCAACCTATATAATGTCATATTTATTTTGTTTCTTTTTTGAACATTGAACATTATACATATAGACATCATCAATGAGAGGTGCAGATGTAATCAATCTCGCTATGCATTTGTAATAAGTTGTGTATTGATAGAGGTCATTAACTTTATCTAGAGACATCTAGAATTTTATGATGCATTTTGCAAAATGTAATAAAAAATGTTATTTTCAGTTTATGTACAACACTGTGCCTACAATGGGAGCCGGAGGTGATAGCAGTAGCCCTCATGTTTCTGGCAGGAAAACTTAGCAAATTTGAAGTGGTGGACTGGAATGGACGGATACCTAAACACAATGCCTGGTGGGACATGTTTGTGGAAGATATTACAATGGAACTTTTGGAAGACATCTGTCATCAGGTATAATATGTAGAACATTTTTAGATCCTAGTTTATGTATTTACATCTAATTTGGGTCATCACATTACATCATTCAATATTTTAGTTGTTATATTATGTTCGAGATGTGTCTTATAATTAATTTTGGTACTCTGTATTTAGAGAAATGTTAAAGAACTTGTGTACTAAGATTGTGTTTTTACAGGTACTAGATCTGTATTCGCCCCAGAAACCCCCCGCGGGTGACGATTCACCGCCAGCCGCTCCGGTGCAGACATTACCAAAAAACGACAAGAAGCCTCCGTGCATTACACCGCCCATTTCAGCATCACCCGTCGCAGTTACAGCACCTAAGCCCACCCACACTCCCATCAAGAACGGAGGCGACATCAAGATGGAGGCCAAAATTGATCCCATCCGCTACAGCTATCCCCCGTACGCTGGGATATCGTATCCCCCCATTTATTCCGCGCCTCCCCCCAACATCCCCCCGCCCCCCAGGTTGCCAACCGTCCCCCCGCCGACGTTGGCATACGGGGGGGAGCCTTTACCTCCGCCACCCCGCTTTCCCCCGGTAAATGTTCCTCCCCCGAACTACTTCCCCCCTCTGCCAACCCGCGGACCTCCCCTTCCGCGTCCTCCCCCTGGACCGTACTATCCACCTTAATGGAGAATTTTATTAGTCGTAAGTTGTATTATAATTTTTTACCGAAATAAATAGAATAATATTCAATGTGTCTTTATTGTTTTTGTGAGAAACGAATTTTATTTGTGAGCCATTTGGTAAAATAAAATGGATATTTTAATAATAATTGCATATTTTTTGAATATCTAATTAATGCCTTTAAAGAAATGTCATTTAACCACAACTATCTTTACAAAGAAAATTCTATACCAACCAAAGGAATCATCCAAAATTATACCACTAATTATAATATGTGCTGGACACGGCTTCTGCGTGTTCTGCGCAAAATTGCGACAAATTTAAAAGAATGTCTGATAAACAAAAATGAAATTATTTTAAAATAAAAACTGTAATTAACGCCGCAAGTGTTTAGAATTCACTATACTATAATTATTATATGTTTTGGAGAGTTATCGCTATCTGAAACAAGTTTTAGACAGAAGTTGTCAATTATACCAATTCCACATCAAATTGCTCACAATATGATCACCATAGTACCCGCATAGTACAAACATTAAGGGTAAGGGATGGGCTCTGGCATCCCTTTCTAGACCAAAGCCAACTTTAAAAAGTTTATTTCCAAATTTGACTCTGCCGGGAATCGAACCCGAGGGCCATTGCAGCAGTCTTGATCACATCAGCTTTTGAACAAATAAAAAACCGAATCAAAATCGGTTCATCCTTTTGGTAGCTAGGATTACACGCACACACGTCAAACTTATAACACCTGTTTTCGCGTCGAGCGTCGTGGGTTAAAAATCAAGGGTAAGATGAAGTGTAGTGTAATAAAAATCAATATGTTCATTAAAAAGTCTATTGTCAGTACATCATAAAGTAACAAAAAAGTACATATTGCTTTCTCCTTTAAACTTATTCACACGAGTTATAAAAATTAATACTGAAAAAATACATTTTAGTAGATAATAGTACATGCAAAATCTCATAAAAAAAACACAAGTTCATTATCCTTTGATTTGGATTGAAAAGACTACATTATAGTCTATTTACAATACAAAATGTTTAACTAGAAATGAGTTACAGCTGCCATATTGGACTAGATAGTGAAAGTGACGTCACCCCACATTATTAAATTTATTAGTTCATCTGGTGATATTTTTTTTTATAAATCTATATTATCACCAGATGTAGAATATAATACATACAAAAAAATCCACTATTATTATGATCGAGGAAAAAATTTAATTTATTTGAGATTGTTGATGTCTCATGTCTCTCTGTAACGACATGACAGTGATTTTTTTTAAATATTGATTGTAAAAAATCTAGATTTTTAGTAATTTCCATGCTATACTTATTGGGGTCACAGTCACATTTTATTGTTTAAAAAACTAATACAAATACGTTATATTTATAAACACACAAGTTCAAAGTTGATCAGGGTTGCCACAAATTGGGAAATATAGTCACCTTTTTTTAATATAATATTTTAAAAAAAGCTTTACGTATAATCATAAGAATTAAAAATTAGAAAAAAACTTAGTAGTTTTTTTACCCTAACAGCTCTGATTAAAGCTTAGGGCAATTTTGTAGTCAACTTTTTATTTAAATATAATGTGTACTTACTTTATTCACGAAAGAAATAGTTTTTTATTTAGCAAAGGTTAAATCATATTGAAATTGACGATAAATTATAGTACATACTTAAAAGTAAATTTTCCGTATTTGCTGTAAAATTACAACACAAAAGTTTATAATTAATTTGATTTAATTGCAAAAAAAAAATTCAGGCGAGCTGAGATATTTAAATTTTAAAGTCTGTGTGTGACAACCCTGATAAACACTATAATAGCGAAATATGTACCGACATACTATTAGATACTTAAAAGTTATTTCGAATAGATTATTATATGTAATAATTTTATTCTGATTTATTGTTGACAATAAAGCCTTACATTTTGAGCAATCAGTCACTACACTAAGAACAATTAAATAAATTTAATGTAATGTGATGTATTAAGTCACTAAATATTATAAAACAAAGTGCTCCGCTGTGTCTGTCTGTCTGTTCGCGATAAACTCAAAAACTAGTGCACCGATTTTCATGCTGTTTTCACCGATGGATATTGGATAGTGATTCTCGAGGAAGATTTTTAGTATATAATTAAGAAAGTTACGCAGACGAAGTCGCGGGCACCAGCTAGTAGTGTAATAAGCAAATCAGTACATATTTCTTAAATTGTTTTGCCAATTAGAGAGAAATGGAATAATTTTTTGTTTAATTTACTTTTTTTTTTGAAAAACTAACCGTTAACAAATATTTTCGTTCCCAAACTAAATCTTTGTATATTATGTATTTTTTTTAATAAGTTTTTATTTAAAATTATGTATTTATTTGAAATACAAATTGCTTGGGTTTAGAGGTTTATTTTCCAAAAAAGGATTTTTTTTATTAATTTTTCAATTTACCCTCATTTTAACTGGTTTTCATTTTTAAGTTATTCCTTGTTACTGTGTTTTTATATGTTATTAATTTTTTCTTTGACACATTTAAATTTAATTCCATTTCATGTTCACATTTCTGTCCAGTTGACAACAAAAATTCTAATCTACAATAAAAAAAATTAGAGTTAATAATTTCAATGAGCAAAAGTTTTTTAAACTTCATTTATATATACGAATTAATATAAAAATTATTTAAAAGGTAATTTATCCTAGAAAGGCACACAAAGTGATATCAGATCGTCAATAATCTCTGATTTAAGGCACGCGATTTTTTTCACTTAAAAACTAGAAAAACAATTTACAAATTCATCAAAGATACACTTTAAAAAATATTGTATATTAATATTAATACGATTGTAAATTATTAAAAAAGCTATACAAAAATGTAAAACGTGTTTTTTTTTGGTTGATCGTTACTTTTAGAGATTAATTGTCAATATACATATATTGGAGATTAAAAAAAAATCTTTTTGTATGTATACATATTAAGGTATATTTTATACCTAACAAAATTCGTCAAACATTAATACGATATATATGAAAATATATATGAAAACATGTATACTAAACTTTTTCACTTTTGAAATAAAGTATTATTTTTTATATAATTTATTATTTTTTGACAGATATGGTACATTTTTTAATAAACACAAACCGTTATATAAATGTAAAGTTTCATTATATTATACTTATTTAATACATTAATTAGTTACACTAGAGTTCATTTAAGACTTTTCTGGTGACAGTTTCACATAATTCGTCATTAAATCATTTAATATGCAAAAAGTCATAGACGAAAACTAAAAAACGCTGGACTAGAAATCGGATCCAAGATGGCAGATACGGTGGAGTGGAAGGTCTACATTTAGGTCTCACCCAAGGAGGAGCTAGGCTCTAAATGAGCCTGGTGTGCTTGAGGTGGTGCAGCAGCAGCTGATGAAGGAACCTGTACTGGTGAACGTTCTGTATGAGGTTCGCTCTCTGCTGATGAAGCATGCTGATCGTCCGAGGGATGTCCAGTTCCTGAAAGTATCGGTATTCAAATAATACTTATTTGAACTTATAAACTGTCACGAAAAAAAACCGTCAGTCGTCGGAAGTTAAGACTGCGTCATCTGTTAACATCTTAACAAACTATTATTAACCAAGAAGTACCAGTACTAATTCGAGCAGATGGCGCTTATTTCATAATTAACCATCACTGAGCGTGCCGACGAGAATACAGTGTTTTTCCCTATACTAAAAAAAGTTTTTACTTCAAAAATTTAGCTGAAAAGTGATTACCCACCTGGTTGTTATCCAATATGTGCAGCAGCAGATCGGCAGCGAGCGCGACGCCGCTGCGACCGGCGCCTTGTGCGCAGCACACGGCGAGCGGCGCGTTGCACGACGCGAGCGGCGGACGCTCCGCGCGAGCCTCCGCCTCGCACGCCGCCCGCACCCCGCTCACCTCCGACAGGAACGCCGCGAACGCGCTCACATCCGCCGGCTGAGCGCCGTCCGCCCACCGCTCGAAGCTCACGTGCCACAGCGACCGCGAGCGCTCGCCCCTGCGCACGCGCAGCCGCCGCGTCGCGCCCCACGACGCCACGCACACACACTCCGTCTCCACCGTTATGCCGCCGAAGTGCCCCGTGACGTCATCGGGCGGCAGGTGCGCCGGCCTCGACTCCCCGCCAACCAGCGCGATCACGCGCGCGCCCACCTGCCACACGCACTCCCACAGCGAAGCGCTGTGCGCCGGCAGCGGGCCCGCGGCCGCCACCACGTAGAACCGCTGAGCGCTGCCCACGGTCATCGTCACGTGGGAGGCGTTGATGTAGCCGTGCGGGTTGGTGGGGGTGGGAGTGAGGCGCACGCGGTTGTCCTCGTACGGCAAGTGGTCGCTGTGGGCGTTTAAGTGAGCGTGTTGCGGCAGCAGGGCCGTGTGTGCCAGTCCGCCGCTCGACCGCCCCTTGGGGATCTGCTCGAACGCGAACGACAGCTGGTCGGACGACATCTTGCGCTCGAGCAATTTCACCTACGTGGAGAGTACAAAAAGCTGATGAACAAGGCTATTGTTTCGTGAAGTACTGTGACTTGACTGTGAACAGTACCAGACTACCAGTTTTTAATAAAGAAGGAAGTTTCCTGTCACAAATTGTTAAAAGTATGCGGCAATTTTTGGGAGTTTATAACAGAAATACAACGAACAGAACACAAAGGCTACCAGGTAATAACAATGTACAAATTTTTATTTATTTCTTTATTTCAGAGAATATATAAAAACTAATTGACTCACCATAGTTTCCTTCGTTATGCTGGGCGGCAAAGGCTGCGATTTGGGCAGACCGGTGGACCACCGATGCTTGTTGGGCGGCTGCGTGGCGCTAACCTTCGCCCGATCGCGTCCTAGCGTAGCACTCTTCACTTCCACCGTCTTATTCCCTCGTCCCATAAACATGCCCCATCGCCGTCTCTTCTTCTCTTTACTGCTGACGCTACTCTTGGTAGCGTCGCCACTCGACTCCAGATCCACGCTGGTGCTGAAAGTCGAGTTCACAACGGAACTCGATAGAGCACTGTCAGTCGCACGCGACATGCTCGCTCCGCGGTCCGGAGACGACTGAACCGCTGCGCGCAAATCCGGCACGTCAATTGACGTCACGTTATCGTTCGATTTCGTTATCGTATTGTTATTCGATATCCTGTGGGTGGACAGACTCTGGTACGGCGTCTCGTCGTAATCCTTGTCGTCGGTTTTTAACGACATTCGATCCATGGACAGCGCGACATTCTCGAATGCGTCCTTCTCTATTGATCTGCTAGACTCCCTCGCGTCCTTAATCATTTGAGCGTTCACGTAATAACTGTCTGGACTTTCTATTTTAATCTGCGGATATTTGGCTACGTTGCGATACTTGTTAACGTTCGGATGACTGCTGTTCTTCTCGTTGAGTCTCGCTATTTCATCAGTTGTCGTTAGACTTTGCGCTCGATCGCGCATAGTTATCTTCTGGCTTCGCCACGGTAAGGGCACGTTCTCGTATATCGGCTCCTGGGCATCGCCCAATTTCATCTTCTGCGGTAACACCACGTGGCGTTGATAGGGAAACTTGTGCATCGGCAGCGAAAACATTATCTTGCCTCTCTCGTCGTAAACCTTCTGTATGTTGTCGGATATGTGATGAGGGTCCATAATGATGCGGGGACTAGGATCTAGGACCGAGGCTAGGTCGTTGTATGTGCCGTGAGTGGGCGGCATCACGTTGGGTCTGCCGTAATTGACGAGATTGTGACTTCCCCCGTTTATAATGCCTAGGTAGTGTCCGTTGAGAGCGTTCCTCGTGGAGACTAGGTCTGGACTTGAGCCCGAGACGTGCGAATTGATGTAGCCCCGGTGATAGTTGAGTTGGCTAGCCACAGCCAAATCCGGGGTCGAATTCGACGCGAGTCCGTTTGAAGGATAGGGCGGGGGTGGTTTGTACACGTTTATGAAGTGCATTTGATTCAGATCGCTCTGCACATTGGGGTTTATCGCGAAGGGGTAGTTTGCGCCCATCAATCTGCGTCCGTAGCTGTACTCGTCCGTCGGGGGTTGATTGACGGACACCGTGTGCCTGGTGACGTCCGGGAAGTGAACCCGGTGTATGTCCGGATGAGATCCGTACACTAGGGGCTTGTTGCTGTTGGCCATCTGGTGCGAGTGGTGGTTTTGAAAACGCATTTGCGCCTCCGCTCTTTGTTGCTGGTACTTCTGTTGGATGGCCGTCTCGTAGTCTGGCGCTGGGCGGTACGACGGCAAAAGCGCTCTGTACATACATTAAACATATATTAACCCTTCGTATACCGGAACGTGGAACCGTGTTAATAATTTTGCGCCACTTGTGTGCCGAAACGCGGATCCTTAATTATAAGATGTAATTCGGTTGAAAATTATAGCTGTTGAGGCACTAGAGATTAACTTTGCGCTCCGGCATACAACGGTAATTCGGCTCGCTGGCGTCCGCCACACAAGGGGTCACAATAATTTTGTGAGGCCATTGGACAATGAGGTACCGGTTGTTGAAGGGCAGCTGCTGGTGGTGATGCTGATCGTTGAGCTCGAGGCAGGAGGTGGAGTGAGCGCGATGCGAAGGAGTCAGAGGCTCCAGTCGGCTCGTGCTGCCTCCCTCGCGCACCTCCAACTCCTCGCGGCTCTCCGACAGACCGTTGTCCTGATCAATATTAGGACAACATGTTCAGTAAGTTCATTCGAATAGTACCCTATTCGCAAAATAACGTCATTGTTAAACCAAAATCTGCTATGAGCACTTTTGAGATTCCAAAATTTTTACTTTATTAGTAAATTGTTCACTGCCTCATCTATCGTATATAAAAAAACTGCTAAGCATTATTTGTCGAAAACAACGACCTCTTAATAAAATATGTTATGTGCAACAGCTAGAATCTGTTATGTGCACAATTTAAAAAGACATTTAAGTTTGCGTATAACAATTCTAAGTTTCAAATAAAATACTTTTTTGTAAACTTTTTCGCGAAAACTATTTTTGTCAGTTTTTTGCAAATAGCATATTTTGATTTGACACATTGAAGTTTTTTTTTTTTTGCAGTTAATAATCAATTTATTTGTGTCAAAAAGATTTATAAAGTCAATTTATAAAGTTAAATAAATTACCCAAGTATAGGTATATTTTTGTTTCGTTTAATTCAATAAATCATTATTAGTTTTAATTTTGATAAATCGTCTTTAAGAATACTTTTACATAATACCTATTTGATTAATTCTATTTGATTATTGATTACATATAATATCTATATGCTAAATCGATTTGATTAATTTCACATAAGTATCTTAAACTCTTATAATGCTCGTACTCACATCATCAACTCCAAATATGCTATTTTTCAAAAACTATGAATGACGCGCAAACCGAAAAACAATTACTAGAAGAAATTATCACAGCAATTTAACATTTAATTAAAAAAAAACACATTAAACACGTTCAGAAAATTGTGTACTTTATTGTTAGTTTATTTGATTTTGCGAGAAAAAAAAAAGACTTCCGTCAACAGGAGAGTTTGATTCGTTATGATTGTGCGCAGCGACGACCGATATAAAAGTTTTCCGTGAACAAAAGTATGCGGCTATCGTGCGCGAGCGCATATCCTCACGCGATCCAATCTCCACTCATAAAATTTGCCATTCACTACCGATTATTGAACATTATATATGGCTATTGAAGTGTTTTTTTTTTTTTTGGATGCATAATGCAAACGATACATCGTGTATCACTTAAAAACTGTGACAAATTGTTGACGAAATACAAAATACATATTATTGTACTAAGATTTAACTTTCTTTCTTTCTTTCAGATGTAAAAATAACATGTGAAATAGTAAAAACTAGCTGCTGCCCGCGACTTCGCCCGCGTAACTTTGTTAATTATATACTAAAACTTTCCTCGCGAACCACTCTATCCATTGGTGAAAACAGCATGAAAATCGGTGCACTAGTTTTTGAGTTTATGCAAACAGACAGACACGGCGGAGGACTTTGTTAATATGTAAAATATCTAAATATATATAAACTAGAACGCAGAGATAAAAGTACTGTCACAATTATCAGTACATAATTGTGACAGTACTTTTAAAATTATAAATTTGAATTCTCTGACTATAGAGAATACTTTACATACAACTAAAATTTTAATAACGACTAGATATTCGCTCTATTTTAATGTAAACGGTGTGTGAATGGCGATCATTATATTTATAATAAATGATTGCAGCTATGCAAACTGCACTTTCATCATAATTAAAGTTATAGTTTTTTAAATAAAACTACACAGATTACGACTTGATTTTACCTATGTTCACTTTTAATTAAAAAAAATGGATTTTTTTTATAAAATGTCATGTCATGACTTAATGTCTTATGAATGGTGGCGCCGCCATGCGACGGTGGCGCCCAATTATTTATGTTTTTAGATGATCCCTCGGGAATAGTCCTTTTTTTCTGGATGAAAGGTACCCAATGTCCTTTCTGGTGTCCCAGACAACGTGTATGCAAAATTTCATGGTGATCGGTTCAGTAGTTTTTGCGTGAAAGCGTAACAAACAAACAAACTTACATTCACATTTATAATATTAGTAAGGATAATATCGCATACTCACCTGTAGAACTCATTAACGACTCTTAACTACATAACTCTTAAACGAATTAACTGATTTTCATGAAAGTTACGCAGGCGAAGTCGCGGGCAGCAGCTAGTTATAGATAAAGGGGTGGTTTCGTTACTGCCGCGATGACTATGACTAGTTCCAAATGCAGCCCAAATGACTAGTTCACCTGAAATTTAGGCCTTGGCTCGTCGCAGGGTGTTTCGCTCAATGCGCTCTGATGCTTCATGTAGAAGGTGTGCTGCTGGACGCACATCCTCCAGACGTACTTCCCACCCTCAGGACTCTCCAGCACGAAGGAGGTGGACTCCGCTTGTTTCTGGCACTCGATGCTGAATGTGCGTTTGTGGTTTATCACATTCGTTATGTCCATCCATCTGGAAATGCGGTCACCTCATCATAATACTACACCGACCCATTGGATGAGTAAACTCGGGTTTGATTCCCGGCTGGAATTCAACTTTGGAATAGAACTTTTCAAAGTTGGCTCTGGTCTGTAACTACTCTCTTGCAGAAGACCGCAGTGAAATAACAGCGAGAACCCATAACGGGCTTCCTTCCTTCTTTCCCTTTTCCTAAATGCTTCTATGGTCGGCAACACACTTGCAGCACCTATGGCGTCGCTTGTATTATAGGCGACGGTAGCCATCACCTACCTCACCATCAAGTGGGCCGTTGGCCTGTCTGACGATCTTATTATAAGAAAAAACTCCACTGTAGTTGTTCTAGATTTTTTTACACATTTTGTGTAGTGACATCCTTTATAATAATCATACTGAAATCTTATACTCTAGTGACTGATGACTTTCCTTCTAGGGAAAACAATAAAAAAATAATTTATTATTTCTACAAGTAAAAAAATATTACTTGTAGAAACGCATGGTGTCTCTGTTGGCCGAGAGGACTCGGACGCCAGTGAGTGAGACGGCAATGGTGACTTCACTGTTGTTGTGCTGGTTCATTGCCGTAAACTCCTCCTGCCCGTATCCTCGCAGTTGTTGACAAGTTGTTATGAAACCTTCCTCTGCTTGTGCCTGTTGGACATAATAAAATACAGACATTACATTTATGGCCTAGAGAGGGAAATTAGCCCTGATTTAACTTTAACCGATTCAATGCGGCTGCCTTTTATACAAACTTACGCTCGTGGCGGCTAACAAAGGTTAAAAACCACTGAAATCTTAGAAAAATCCATAAGGTAATAATTAAAAAACGAAGACTATAGACATGATTTCTCAGAAAAATACTAGTAATTTTATTTAGTTTTAACCTCCCAAGAGACAATTTCGCAAAGATTCAAGGAATCTAAATATGATACCCCTGAGGCATCATCCACCATGAATTGGTTAAAATAATTATTCTAAAGTCATTATGGCCGTGTCGAAGACTACCAACATTCAAAGGTACATGAAATTTGCTTTAAAAAATTACAGTAAATTGATTAGATTATTTACTAGTGTAAAAAATATCAAAGAACTAGTGAAAAATACAATCACAAGGAGTGCACACCTTATCTAAAGCTGTTATCTAGATGAGACCATCATTAAAAGCATATCATAGATTAATATAGTATCACATACTTCTTAACTTATATACATCAGCTCATAGTATGTAGTAGGTATAAATATTTCAAAATATTATTTTTAAATTTCCCTATAATGAAGTGGAAAACATGCAAACTATATTAGGTACCTTAGTATTTATTAGCATACTGCTCCCAGCTTTGCATGGATGCATTTTTTCTGCATATTATTCACACAAACCGGCTTTGTTTATTACTCTTTCCATTAATGGAAATCTTTTCAAAATCCATTGGGTGGTTAACAAGTTACTGGAGAAAGAGACAGAAGCAGTCTGTGACTTTATCCATACTAATATTACAAAGAGGAAAGATTTGTTTGTTTGTCTGCATTGAATAGGCTCCGAAATTACTGGACCGATTTGAAAAATTCTTTCACTGTTAGGAAGTTATATTATCAGCGAGTAACATATGCTATATTTTATAAAGTTACACGGGCGAAGTCGCGTGCAACAGTTAGTATTAGATATAGATAGTTACAGAATTAAGAAGAGACAAATTCTATTTTAAATATGTGCTTCAACGATTTCAATAAAAATATTCAGCATTTAACATGTCCAATGTTGCGTGATATGTTGCATGCCATATTTCACTTTTTATTGCATGCCTTGTGAATGATTATTAAATTTAGAAAATCAACAATCTTTTGCTTGTTGCTGACACAAACAATGTTCTATACAAATTTAGTGTTTTAGTCCTGTCTAAGTTATCCTTTTTTCATTTCATTTCTCTTCAGGAAACAGGGATAAACGAGGAAGGTTTGTGTGTATAAAAAAAAAATGCATTCAGCGTGAAGCCGGGAGTGGGTCGCTAGTTATTTATAAATCTGTGCTTTACTGGGTATCCAAAATATTGGAGTTTTACATGAAAAAATCCTTAGAATCCTAATATAGTCTTTCAAGTTTAATACATGCTGAATTCTCTTGGCTAAAGGGACAATAACCCCAGAGTGAGTGTAGATTTTGAAAATTTATCTTGCAGTAGTAATTATCTAGTTATTTCATTTAATTTTACTTCTATTATATATTGGTTCATGAATAAGTGATAATACAATCATCTTTTATGTAGAGGTGAACATAATATATGGCTTGACATAATATATCAGCTTGATATGACTTTTAATAGTAGTAGTAATAAGACCTAGTAATATAAAAAAGAGTATATTTTGATTTATATTTTTAATTTTGCGTGCATTCACCTGAGACATGTTGTGTAACGATATGTGATGTTGTATAACAGCAGTGGTCAACCATTCGAGTTTGCCCGTTTCCTCCAAAGCACTGCCATCAATCACCTGCCCGTTGTGATCTATCATCTGCTTTGGAAAAGTGAGGAGACATTTCAAATAATCCACTGTATGGCGCTCCCTATCGTGGTTGCCATATTCAGCTTGGCGACTGTACGAAGCTAGAACCACAGCCTGCTGGCAATCGCAACTTAGTCGGCCCTCAATCAGGTCGTTCTTGAGTTGCAAGAAATAGTGATATCTCGTCACTTCGTCGGTAATTAAGCTGGTTCCTGATATAACGTAGTACATAACTCGCAAGTACAGTTGGTGGGAAGAAGCGTTTTTCTCCAATTGACGCTTCAGAGGCCGATCTAACTGAACCCATCGCGGTTGCTGGCTGCGATTTATGTATCTGAGTCCAAAAAATTCTGGCTGATTGATGGCTTGCCTTTGGCATACGTTGTCGAGGCATTCCTGACCGGTGCTGTCCACGGAGAGAGTGCAGTCGGCCACCCCACCGTCTAGCAATTCGACACTTATAACGAACAGACTTTTGGACGCGACATTGTATTGCCGCGTCTTCTTCAGCTTCAATTTAAACGGCATCTTCTAGCGTTATCCGTCGCCACTTAGTATGAGCATCACATACGAATCGTTATGTTACATTTATGGTAGAACTATGTATTAGGAAACGAAGCATCCGTTACGCGCGCCACATATTCATAACATTTCTAACAGGAGTTTGTGCTGCACGAGATCGGTTGTTATGTAAAAGTAGTCTCGGTAAAATGACATGTATGAAAAGCTTGTAAAACGAAAATGTATGCGAAGTAAACACATTACATTCAATAAATAAAGTAAAACAACACACATCACAAATCGCATGTAACCATTTAAGACAAACAAGAAAAGAAACAGTAGCCGACAGAATATAGAAACAATACCAAAATAATTACATGTTCAAGAAAGACAGCCGACACATTGGACATTGACATTCTTTGTTGACCATAGCCTATTATAATACCACAGCTCATTATACTAAAATTGGACAATGTGGAAAGTAGTCTGTGGTTCCAGTGTGAATTTATTTATAACTAGCTGGCGCCCGCGACTTCGTCCGCGTTGAAAAAGAAAAAAGTAGCCTATCCTGTGTCCCGTACATCTATATGTTTATCTACCAAGTTTCATGAAATTCAGTTGATTCCTTTAAGAGTTAAGGACGAACATACATAGATACAGAAAAAAATTGTAAAAATAGTCAATTTAGTTTCAGTATCATGTATAGAGCTTATAAACACGATATCTCTGAAAACAAAGTAACTTACACCATAACCAACCCTTACAGATTTATTATTAGTTTTGATTGATGCCCGCACTTGTGCGAGAGCAAAGAACATAATACTTTCTAGCGAGAGCTCTGATTTAGACATATATGGGCTTGTAACAATGTGTTCAATGGCCCATTCATATATACCTTGTTTGAATTCTTTACACTGACCTCCATATATACAATAAACAAAATTTTACTTTTTCGTTAACACATTGAATAGAATCATCGTTCCACACAGTTTTATGTTTATGGCTATCAAATCAGCGTTCTTATAAGAACGCTTACGCCCGACGTACGCTACATCGATTCGTTATCTTTGCAAAGGGAGCGTTTTCATTGGTAGGCCACTGGTACATTATTGTCATCTTTAGGGGATATGACAATTTTCTGTGTATCCTGTAAACAAGATTCAGAAGGAGTAGACAAAGTAAGTTCCTCTTGATATTCACTATGATCACACAAACTTTGATCAAACATATCGTTATCTATGTTTTAAACAGCGCCACAAGAGTCGCGAAGCGGAACTATATTACGATGCGCCCAGCCATATCTCGATGTGGCCAAGTGACTAGAAGGGAAAATCAGCGAATAGGTTTCTCTCATCGATCAGCCCAACTATATATTGGGCACATCATGAAATAATCGGTCAAATCAAGAAATGCCGCCGTAACATGATGTGCCCAGGCAGATCTCGATCGGCCCAGTTAAAGGATCCGCCAACGACATATTATACGTATAAAAAAATTGCATCCTGAACGAAGCTGAGTGGGTTACTAGTAATAAAAAAAAAACAATTTTGGTAAACAAATAACATGGGTATGTAATTCTAGGTACATAATACTTTACAAAAATAGTCATTTAAACATTTTCTTAATTAAATGCAATTTAAAATATTCTCGTGAATTTAAGCAGTTGACCTTTGGGCTTGTTCCTTAGCCAGATTGAGCCAGTCTTGTGGCTCTTTGAGCACTTTTAGAAGCTTCTCTTCGGGCGAATTGGGCTTTGGCTCGTGCATGTATTCCCATTTCTGAAAGCATTGTTCTTATATTAGCTGTTAGCTGTTAACCAAACGATCGCGAGTTCGAATCCCGCTAGGGGCAAATGTTCATGTGTTGACATTTTACTTTTGTACCTGAGTCATGGATGTTTTTTATTTATAATGTGTATGTATTTACAAAAATAATAATAATCTATGTAGTATATCAACTGTCTGGTATCCATAATAGGTACAAGCCCATAGTTAGTTACTGTGGAACTAGATGTTGCTGTGTGGAATGTGTGAAGATATTTATTTTAAACTAGCTGGTGCCCGCGACTTATCCTGTGTCCTGTACGTCTTAAATGTTTATCTACCAAGTTTCATGAAAATCAGTTAATTCGTTTAAGTTATGGTTCAAACATACATACATACATACACAGAGAATTTTTTTTTAAAAATGGTCAATTTAGTTTCAGTATCATGTATAGAGCCTATAAACACGATATCTCTGAAAACAAAGTAAATTACTCCACGACCGACCCTTACAGATTAATTATTAGTATTGATGACAGATGACAGAGTTGATGCTCTGTAGTATGTACACTGATGGTATTAAGTGGTATTATGTGATAGGAACTCACAGCGTTGAGGGGCAGCGACATGAGGATGGACTCGTATCGGGCGGCGGGCGTGTGGAGGCCGAACTTGGTCCCTCGGTCGTAGATCAGGTTGAACTCAACGTACCTGCCCCTGCGCAGCAGCTGCCACTGCCGCTCGTGGTACCCGTACGCCGCGTCCTTGTGTCTTCTCACTTGTACATATACCCATACCCATTCAAAAACTAAACATCTAAGGGCAGCCGTACACGATCACGCAAGCCTTGATCGTGTATGGCTGGCATTAGGCATCGCAATTCGCAACAAATAAGCTATGTGTAATTTGGTCCAAGTTAAAAAAAACCCTTCGGCCGCCTACGAAACCAACGCTACGTAACCAGTTACGTACAAAGATTTCTTTTTTCTTTCTACAAAATAGCCAATAGCAATGCCTGTGTTAACGAAATACAAAAATGTGTTTTGTCCCCTTTCCCACAAATGCAAAGATGCTGTCAGAAACTGATTTCGTCGACGGCCGAAAAAAGATAGGATAGTTTAAATCTCAATTTTTTTTCCGCAAATTATATAATAATAGTTGGTGCCCGCGACTTCGCCCGCGTTGTTTTGTAAATTATATATTAAAACCTTCCTCGAGAACCACTCTCTATCCATGGGTGAAAATAGCATGAAAATCGTTGCAGTAGTTTTTGAGTTTATCGCGAACAGACAGACAGACAGAGGATTTTGTTTTATAATATTTGTAAGGATTATTAACATAGCGCCATCTGTTGGATACTTACTCATCTGTGCGTTCTGTGCGTAAAGTTTCACAAATAAATTGTAAGTATTTTATATTTGTTTGGACTAAAATTCGACATCAAATAGACACACGTAATATTTATATCTGATAAAAATGTTAACACTGTGCTATCATTTTTTTTTTTCATTTTGTATCTTTTTTAAGTTGATTTATTTTTATCTTTACTTAATATCTTTAGTTGTTATTTCTGCTTAAATAAATTAATAAAAAATATTATTATGCTATTGTTTCAGTGAGTGGGTTTCGGATACCACTTGATGGACACAAGCGGACCGTTTGCCTGTCAGCCAAGTTTTACTTAAAAAAATATACATATAAAAATACAATATAGTTTACCTAGAGGCAAATAACTGGGTATAACTGCCTCGGCACAAGATGTGACGAAGTTGAAAGCAGATTTCTGATCGGGATAATCCATATCGTCAAAGAATATTCCTCCGAGACCTCGTCTCTCCCCTCTGTGGGTGATGTGGAAGTAGTCGTCACACCACTTCTTGAATCTGATTTTCAATATTAACGCAATTTTCGAATGAGACAGCCAACAGTTTATAGTTTGTTTTTTAATCTCAGAGACAAAAATGACATTACATTTGACATGCATTACACACATTTCATGGTATCATTATATGCAAAGTTGACATTTGCATGTGTCATTTTTGTCTCTGAGATTAAAAAACAGACCGTAACACGTTTTTGGTCTAGTGGCCGGTGACCCTAGCTGGTAACCAAACGGTCGCTGGTTCGAATCCCGCTAGGGGAAAATGTTTATGTGTCAACATTTTACCTTTGTACCTGAGTCATGGATGTTTTTTTATTTATAACGTGTATGTATTTACATAAAAAAAAGTAAATCTATTAGTATATCCACTGTCTGGTATCCATAGTACAGTGCTTAGTGTGGGTGGAACTAGATGGTGCTGTGTGGAATGTGTGAAGATATTTAATTATGTTATGAACTAGCTGGCGCCTGCGACTTCGTCCGCGTTGAAAAAGAAACAAGTAGCCTATCCTGTGTCCTGTACGTCTAAATATTTATGTACCAAGTTTCATGAAAATCAGTTAATTCGTTTAAGAGTTATGGAGTAACATACATACATACAGAAAAAAATTCTAAAAATGGTTAATTTAGTTTCAGTATCATGTATAGAGCCTATAAACACGATATCTCTGAAAACAAAGTAACTTACTCCACGACCAACCCTTACAGATTTATTATTAGTGTTGATGATTTAACTGACAGAGGCACAAGAGAAAAAAAATAAACATCTTACTTGGGATAATAGGAGGGGTCGTGGAGGTCGCAGGCGTGTTTCAGGGTGAGATGGAAGTGGACAGCGTCCTCCTCGTTCAGGTAGTAAGGTGTCAGGTCAGTCCCTCCACCGAACCACCACTGTACCCCTATTACACAAAATACTTTTATAACATTTACAAATAACAATAAGGGCCTCTTTCACCATCTGTCAAGTAGGCTAACCGTCATTTAAAGATTTAAAGTCACCTGTCACCGGGAATATACCTTTGTTTGTACAGTAAAAGTCCCAAACATTAAATAGAAAATAATTTAAAAAAATCGCCTATCGAAGGATGCACTAAACCGAGTAATTCAAAATATAAATTTATTTCTAAAAGTAACTAATCAACACTTTACTTGTAGTTGGTGAAAGAGCTCAGACTGATTTTTTTAAATTTGATTTTTTTTTTTTCAAAATATAAAAAGCATAGTTAATTAATTAGCTTTAAATAATAAATAGATAGTTACTTCATATCATTAAAATTAAATATTTACGAACAATGGAAACAAAAGATATATGTTAGACATATATCTTTGAAAATAAGGTGTTCATGATACCTTTTAATAAAAATAATAGAACAAAAAATAATAAACAAACAATCTACTTAATAAATTATAAGATTAATTGGGCAAATAGAATGAAATCAGTGTATGTGAAATATATGTACTTAGTTTCTCTAAGTACAAGTTTACAAGTTACATTAGATTTTTTCATAATTATAAATGTAATAAGTATAATAATATTTATGGTAAAATCAACTATCTTCTTATTTGTTGAAGATCTGTGGATAAAATAGTTAATTGATAGGTGAATATCTAACCAATCTAACAAAAAAAAAAGTCCCGACAAAATCGGTTTAGTCGTTTTTGGATTTAGTTTATGTAAGGTGCTTAAACTTTAAAATGCATGGTTGTGTTTTTGGTAGACGTATATTCCGATTTTATTAACTAGTATATATTTTTGCACAGCAACAGACACTCACCATTTTTGTCAGTGACTTCAAAATATCTGTAATTAAAGTGTATGGTTGGTACCATCGGATTTCGAGGATGGATCACTGCACTCACTCCAGCAGCGAAGAACGGTAAATCGTCCTCTTCAAGATTTTTTCCCCTGAAAAGAACAATAATACTGTATGGTAACCATTAAAAGATTGTTTTGATATCATCTCACTGTCTTGTCTTGGTATAGAAATACTTAACGTTAAGTTAAGGGCACTTCTTTTTTCATGTTAAAGTCGACAGTCACACTGACGTCCATTTGATGGTAGATGGCTACCGTCACAGATGCTACAAAGTGTGCTGCTGACCTTTGTACCACAAAAACACAACAGCACACATGCTGTTATTTCACGGTGCTCTTCTGTAAGGGGGTAGTTACTGAAGCCAGATGCCCTGCCACAACTTAATACTTAAGGGTAAGAACAACAATAAGGGGAATATGCATTGAAATTTATTTTTTGGTTACAAACCTGGTCCTCATTTGCTGTACGGCAGACGGTGGAAGTTTTCCCGACACCACTGAAATGTTGACCCCCGCTTTTTCGAAAACGCGTCCGTCTTGAAGTACACAAGTGATTCCACCGCCACCCTCCTTGCGTGTCCACCGGTCCACTTTGAATTTCGCATCCTGACACCGTTCAAACATTTGCTATGATTAGTTACTATAAATTGTTACTAATAGTTACTATATATATTGTTATATTTTAACAAATCCTAACATCGTTTTGTACTTCATCCTTACATATTATTATAAAACAAAGTCCTCCACCGCGTCTGTCTGTTCGCGATAAATTCAAAAACTACTGCACCAATTTTCATGCTGTTTTCACCAATGGATAGAGGAAGGTTCTCGAGGAAGGTTTTAGTATATGATTTATAAAGTTACGCGGGCGATGTCGCGGGCAGCAGGTAGTAGTGATTAAATTATGAAAGTTCATACCGGATACTTTAAAAATGTATCATCATCAAAGTCATAATCGTCAACTGTTTTCTCATCCTCCCAGGCCTACAAAAAAATTGACAAAATCAGAAATACATCAACGGATTCTCCATCAATGGATTCTCGGTATCAGTGTGATTTACTAATAATGAAGGTAATTGAACTAATTCATCAATTAATGACTGAGGATAACTAGTCATAACATAACAGCATGTGTGCTGTTGTGTTTTGGTAAGTGACTGAGGGATGCCAGAGACCATAACCCTATCATTTCCTAATCCGTTATCCTTAGGTAATATAGGTAATCCTTCTATGGTGGGTTTTTGTCTCTTGCACTTTTGTCAAGACCCGGGGTGTTGCGGGGTGAAGACCCAGGAGTTGATAGCCACCTACCATCAAGTAGACCATCAGCCTTTCTGTCAATCTATACTAATAAAGAGGAAAGATTTGATCGTTTGTTGGTTTGTTTGCATCAAATAGGCTCCAAAACTACTGGACCGATTTGAAAAATTACAAAAAAAATAAAGAAATCAATAATACTAACTATATTTTCAGAGTATCTATAGGTAACTATACTAATATTATAAAGAGGAAATATTTGTTGGTTTGTCTCAATTGAATTAGGCTCCGAAACTACTGGACCGATTTGAAAAATTCTTTCCCTACAGAGAAGCTAAATTCTTTGTACGTAACTGGTTTCATAGCAAGAAAAACAATACTTGTCACGTAACTGGTTACGTAGCGTAGGTTTCGTAGGCAGCCGAAGGGATATTATCAGCGAGTGACATAGGCTATATTTTATAAAGTTACGCGGACGAAGACGCGTGCAACAGCTAGTATTAACATAAAAAATTATATTTTATGCATGTTTGATTTTCTTACCTCATCCTCTTCCTGTTCCAAAGCCCTGCAAAACTCCGCTTGTATCCTCATAATGAGAAGTTCCATTTGTGTTTTCATATCATTCTGATTTTTCTCCAACTCTTCAAGAGGAGTGATAGGCTGAGCCATGTAGTTTTTCAGTTGAATAATTTCTTTCATTTCTACCTTTTTCTTGTCTTGTTGTCTGTTGTAAACAATAAATCCTGTGCCCAGTAATGCTGCACAATATAATCTGTAAATTCAGGATAACATCAGTTTAATTTTATGAAACTGTTTTTAGGAAGGTGTTATTATGCAGTCATGCGAAAGGCTTATCTATACTAATATTATAAAGCTGAAGAGTGTTTGTTTGTTTGGTAAGTTTGGTTGAATGCGTTAATCTCAGGAAGTACTGGTTCGAATTGAAAATTTCTTTTTGTGTTGGATTGTCCATTGATCGAGGAAGGCTTTAGGCTATATAACATTTTGAACGCGGACGAATTCGCGGGCACCAGCTAGTCAAAGATAAAGTAAAAATTTATTACAGCATACTACTACAAAACTGTGTGGAGAGGCCTATATCCAAAAGTGGAGGCACAAGCTGGTGATGATAATAATGGTGAGTAGGAGTGTGTAAATATCATTTAACAACTTTGTATAAGTAATAAATAAATAAATAAATACTTACTTGTAAGGTCGATTTTTAAATTTATTATAACTTCCTACGTAACTAAGAGTTCTTACGCTCTTCACTATTACTTTAAAAGACATTCTTTCTTGAAATATCTGTATGTAATTTTGATTAAAAAAAAACTTAGTTTAGTTTTCCTATAAGAAAGTTTTCTGATTGTTTTCAGTGAGAGAGATGTAACTATTTGAAGTGTTGACCAATTTATCTTATCCGACATTTGGTGACAGCGGGAATATAGACAATGACAATGACGTTGACAACACAAGACAGTGTGACATTTATATTACGTCATTTGTGATTAGCTTTTTTGATACCTCTATTCTCCATGGTGTTTGACATGTTATTGATGTTACAAACGTCAACACATGCTTTGTTTATTGTGGGCGGTGTCGCCCCCTCGCGTTCGAACGACAAAGTAGCTATCAGCTGTTGCTTTTCGTCCGCAAGACGCGCCTATTTGCGCAATATGTGCTCGTCTCTTTCCGTAGCACGGCGATAGGCATCGATCGGCCGCGTCGCGCTCTTTCCGGCCAGTCCGCGTCGGCGTGTGTGACCGAGTGACAGTGGCAGTACACCGCGGTGAAGTGAAGTGCGCTTGTGCCGGCTATCGATCCATCGAGTGAGCCGCATTGCCGTACATTGTACGTCGGGGAGGCGGTGCCTCGCCTAGTTTTCGTCGATCGTCGTGGTGGCGGGCGCGCGTCGGCGTTTGCGGCGGCCCGGGGGAGCCCTGCGCAGTAGCGGCGCCGAGTAGCGCGGGAGCTACCGACCTTCCGCCAAAACCGGCTCGCGGTCCGCGGCGGAGGCACGGCTGTGATGTAGCCGAGGCCGGTGCGCGAGCGGCCTCGTCGGACAAAGGATCACTCGACTCGCTTCGTCGCGATGAAGAAGTTCACCTTCAAGGGGGTGCTGGACGGCTTCCGGAGCTCGGTGCAGGCCGCGCCGCGTGGCACCGAGCAGGAGATTCAGGAGACCCTGCGTCCGGAGCACTTCCAAATCAAAAAGGTAAGTCGCGTGTTGTATTATCGCGCGCCGCGTACCAAGGTCCCGCCGATAATGGCTGCGGGGATGGGAACGGGGAGAGGGGTTTACTACGCTTGAGTGGAAAGATGCGTATTTATAAAACCTGCCAAGTCTCGCCTCTCGATGAATCGTCGCGTGCGGGCCGTGTTTTGCCAACTGTCAATGATCTCACGCCGCTGGATACGTCACATCATAACAAAGGCTACTTTAATCATCTGGCCATCCGAAATGAACCTCGTCAAACCGCTTATTGGAACGACAAGCAAACAATTCGTGATCGCCGTTATTCGCTTACGTCAACCTGTGTAACCTTGACCATCTCACTGTTATGGTTTTAACGCGACGAAACGCATTTTTTAAACGCACCCACTGCGTAATCCTTTCAAATTTGTTTTGTTTCTGATACGGTTCGTGGAATAGAATAGTAAAGTATACTTCATAACATTCGTGGGTATCGGCACCTGCACCAAATTAGCCAGTAGTATAACGATCATATTGGATCGCTTATCAGATAAGATAACGATTGCACTTATTGTGATCCATGCCTTTGAGAGGTACAAACGAATATCGTCGAAATAGCAATATTTTTTTTTTTCATTTTCAGATTCAAAAAAGTTTATTGTAAGGTCATCAAAGTTGAATATTATCCCCAGTCATTTACATTTTCTCATCACATATCGTTTCATCGCTCAAACAGAGCGTATTAATTAAGTCTTAGGTAATAGGTGAGGTATACACACTATCCCAAACCACCTGTTATTAGGAATGGTAAAAAATCATAGATCTTGGAGTGAACGGTAGTTGTTATACTAAATCTATGTCTAAAACTGACTGTATTGACGCACAGCCAAAACTATATGTACTAAGTCTTGAAAATTGTAATTTAGTTAGCACTTACCTGTTTATTTTAACAAAAATAAAGCCGAATTTTATAATAGAAATGATTTTTGAAAATTCCAACTCCTTGCGAAACAGGCGGCGAGTCGTAGTAAATTAATTTGTCTGTTACTAGCAAAATGGCTTAACTAACAGCGTCACAATTTCATTTTGGACACCCCCATAATCCCATAAAACCACTACACAGCCTGCGAAGTGAAATGGGGAGTGACCGAGGCCACTAACTGACCCACTTTACCGAAGATGAAATATTTATTTTCACGAACTGACCAATTTTTGCCGCAAAGAGATTTTGTAAAATTGAATCGGCAAAGTATTATTTCAGGCGTGCACTCTCAATATGATTGTTGAAAATATTTCGCCGTATTTTTCTACCCGAACGAGTGGATCGGATGAATGTTGAATAAAATAAAAGAATGAAACAATAGTCGACGGACGAACACTAAGCAGACACGTTCGAAGCGCTTAATTGAATGAATCACTGGCACAAACCGGCGTGATAACCAGAGACAGATCTAATTCTCTCACTAATTGCTCATACCAAATAAGGCACGCGCACATAATTACTTTCATTTATCATTATGTCAAACAGGCGGTACAGTACCTACGTCTTTTGATACTAATCAATTTTCTTGGCATAACCCCTTCATTTTTAAATTAATGTTAGGATTAAATACCAATTTAGACGAAGAAAAACCAGCAAAAATTGAAGTTATTACTTGAAACACAAAATTGCATATTAAACCGGCTTCATTATGTCGTCCGCAAAATTCTGCCTATAGTAAGTTCTTATTTGGTCTGAGACAGTAGGTAAATAACCACCAGATAAATAAGTAATTGGTCCAAAACAGCTAGACATCCAAACGCCAAAGCTATAAGCATAAAACATTTTACGCATTATTTCTTTTTATAATGTAAGCAGCAAGTATTAAATAATAATCGGTTCCAGTCAGAGATAGCGCTGGATCGCTTTGTAATTTGTTATCACAGACGTTGGAGAAGGTACAACAATGGTTTTTGTCTGTACCTATATTCTGTTAGATAACATTTTGTGTTCTGTTGTGTTTTGGTACGAGTACATAACGGATACATTTCTCTATCCTTATCCTTCTCCATTGTCACTTATTCCTCTCATCCCTCTCATTTGTGTGATTAACAGTCACACTACAAAACCTCTTTTTTAACGATGGACTTGCCACAGCTGTCCAGCGCAAGGAGTACTGTGCTGAAACCTCGGAAACCTAGACATACCAGAAAGTGGAGATAATCCGGCCACCTCAGGAAACTACAACACCCTTGAGGTTGCACAGATGCAACTTCAGGTGGTTATAAATCTTTCGTCACCTTTTAGATCTTGCATTCGCACGCGTTTAAATATACATAAAAAGTAGTAAGGTCGAAAAAAAAGTAGCACACGATCTAATTCATAAAATTCTCATCCAATCAGTCAACCTAATTCCTCAAGACGTTTTATGCGCCTTCTTTTTGGTTGATTGTATCCAAATCACAGAGAAAATTAAGTTAGCACCGAGAACAACTGTAGATTTCAATAGAAGTCTTGTGATATTGTACAGCAACGGATGAAGAGGATTGTCAATTATTCGTCATTTTGATTTTTAGTTTTACATTGTTTAAAACTATAGTTTTTCGTTCAACTTTTTTTAACAAGGCTTGCCTCGACACTTGCTGCGTGTCTGGGGGTAATTCAGTTCATGAAACACCCGTTTCTATAACTTTCTTTTGCCAATTTTTCTTTTAATAATCCACATTATTAACTACACGTAAATAGTGGTCATAATATATTTAAGTACGAGTATTACACTAAAATGTATATAAGCTATCTAATACAAAAACGTATACAGATGACGCAAAAATAACAAAATTTTCATCAGAATAAAGACCTTAAACTGAAAACTTTTTGGTACAGCACGACACTTCAGTATTTAAAAGCACTTACTAATTAGTTCTTTTGATAAAAGCAGTAGAACTATGTACTTAACTAAAAAACCTTAACATTTTTATTCATATTTTATTCAAAACGAAATGGAAGTTTTCAGGCACAGCTTCCGTTTTTGTGTAGCAAGAGTTGTTGATCGTATTACCGGATTCCGCAGAATTCATCCAATGTTTTCCTTCTCGAGTCTCCGCAAATCTTTCCCAAATTAGTTTTGCTAGCTAATTTACAAAATGGAGATTGACTCGACAAACTTTTGAAAGGTTTTCTTTATTAGCTATGTAAAATGAGAATCGGTCGATGTCGTATCATCGAATTACTTTCACCTCTGCACATTTTACCCTCAGCTTCCAACTTTTTTGTAACCTTAAAAATATAGGTATTATTATGTGCTGTCTACTGTATATTCATAGATATTTTGTTATAAATATCAAATATAGGTGGGTAGTTATAAACTTTTGAGAATTCTAAATGTTTCAGCATATCGAACGTTCATTTTGCCATTGGAAACTTTAAGCATTATAAATTTTGTTCTAGATAATGTATTCCATAAAATGAAAGTTATATCAAAAGTTTATGACTATCTCAGAGTATAAATGTATTGAACATTATGAAAATGATAAAATATTTCTAAGTTAGAAATAACAAAATAGAAATGGTTAAGTATCTTTTATTTTAGTTACATTTAGTTAACGTTAGAATTATTATTTACAAAGAATATCATATATATAATACTAGCTGATGCAAGCGACTTTGTCCGCGTTGTAGAATAAACCTAAATATTTACAATATTAGTATGGATTATGATGCAATATGATAAGGTTTCTTTTAAAGCCAAATATCAAGACTTTGTCAGCGGTTAAAAGTCTAAAGTAACATAATATACTTTAGGATTCATAGGTTTTTACTTTAAATAAAAAAAAAATAGTATTAAAAAAAGTCATTCCCCATTTTAACTTTTACCAAAAAAGGAAAAAAAACCACTTTATTTCTTACCAAAAGTAAACACTATATATACCTATAAATATCAAACCAATGTCTATGGTTACTGTTACAATGACATACTGCAGTTAATGTCTGCTGCAAGGCCCAAGCAAGCATCTTTGGATCGTAAAATATTTATAAATAAAGGTATTACGCAACTCATTAAAATGGCGAACACGTCGCGTTCTCGTTTATTTAGTACGCTTTGAAATCCATAGGTATTTGTATTTAAAGAAAATCAATGCTCAGTGCAATAGGCGTACTACATAGGCATATGTATATCTAAATCATCGTCATAACAACCATAGGACGTCCACTGCTGGACATGGACGTCTCCCATAATTTACCAATAAGACCGGTCTACCCGCGGCTCTTATCAGTTCGTCTGTCCACCTTGTGGGTAGCAGGTTCGTGGCTTCCACTCGAAAACCTTCCGGCCTCAGCGGCCACTTCAAGTCACACTGTTCCGCCGGCTTATGTCGGTAACTTTCGTACGTCTACGGATACCCTCATTCCTGATTCTCAGTGTAAGTAACATCCGAGCATAGCCCACTCCACAGCTCGTGTAGCGACATTGCGCTTTCTTTCGAGGCCTATATAGTTGGAGATCACGTAAAGGTAAAGAAAAAACAGTTTATAGAGCCTTTTTCTAGTTTGTTTGTTAACCGACATTTTGTACAGTAACTACCTTTAGTTTTATTAATAAAAATATTGTGTTGTTCCTACAGTCGTAATGATGAAGGTCCATTTCCAACCAGTGGGCAAACACTGGTAATATACGATGTCAGCTAATCGGTAGATTCTACTCCAATAATAATAATAATATTGTATTTAACACATTAGGAAACTTTGTGTTAAATTAAATTAGCTATGCATGATAAGAAACCGTAATATTTCTGTAACTATTAGGTCATTAACATTGTACATTATATTATATTGTATCGGCTAATATCTGTGTACAATGTATGAGCACTGTAAATTAAAAAAATAATACAATAAGTGCGTATAAATAGATTAATTATCGAGTTTCCGTCAAAAACGGTTCACAGCGTGGAACGAGATAATAATAAATTATTATAAAATAGCATAAGCTTGTGATATGAAGTTCATTATGAACATAAAAGTAGGTGTAATTTTAACAATTAGAACCAACAGGGCCCCCATAGATGTTATAAAGCATGATATCCTTTTTTTATTAAACAGAAAACTTAGCACAGATTTATATATGAATAAAAACGAAACTGTAAAAAATAAAATAAAAAAAACAGTGGCACTCCGGGAGTGCCGACAGAAGTGAAAACTTGAACTTACGTGTGTATTTTTTGAATCATCAGGAAAAGTACATACTTATATACAGAGGTGTCGGTTACGGTTTTTTTTGCCATCTCTAAAAATGCCAACATGCATGTGTATCTATGTACGTACATACACAATATATATGTACATACTTATACATAAATACAGAGGTGTCGGTTACGGTAACAGTGTCGCGAGTTCAATGGTTTTTTTCCCATCTCAAAAATGCCCAATGCGCCTAAAGAAGATTTCACTTCAAAAAATAGCTATTAACCAAAAAAAATCGCTTTTTTGGTTGATATGTTGAAGTATTGATGAGCTGGTACAGTTTTTTTTTTCACCTTGCGTAATGATCGAATTACAACCAGTGGGCGGACATTAGTAACATACGAGTATTATAGTCATAATCTAAAATGGTCCAGTTTATGGACATCTTAGTCATCATTTCATGTATACCTACTATTAATTATAAACGTCTATGACGTTCCTATTTTTTCTCGTATACGAACGTTATACGAACACCTTAAAAATACTGTATTCCTATGCCAATTTTATTTACCTATTAATTTTAAAATAGGTTCATTTAAAAATACCTTATTAAAAAATATGATAGAAAATGTTTTTCATAATTTAATTTATACATAAAAATATTTTTTTAAATGTATTTCGAGCATGTACAAACTGTTTCTACATAACTACGATCTGTTACGTCATTTGACCTGACCGTAATAACTTTATGCTTGCCGCTTTACTTGTTCTTATTTTATTATTTTGCTATATCATTGAAAACAAAATCAAAATCATGTTGAATTAAATAGGAATATACTAGAAACATAAGACATTATACGTCTTGTAACATTTCAATTAGTCTAGTTTAAATTAACTAAATTAACTATTCGGAGTTATGACAAAAAATGTCATTTAAAAATAAATTCGAATCGATGTAGGTAGGTATAATGTAAAATAAACATAGCTATAACTCAAAATACTTAATGTACTTAATTAAAACAAGCTAATTAAACAACGAAATACTATTTCACTAACTTTGCAAATTTCACAATATAGAATTACTTACTACGGATTTTTTTTTAAAGAAAAACACAATGGCGGTATTTCTCCTAATATATTTCCTTAGTCTCCCTACAGAGGTACAGCTGTTAAATCAAGACAATATCCGTTCATCTTCGTTTCAGAAATACGATCCGAGAGCATGCGAAAAGAACCCCACAACTACAATTGAGTTGTGCGAATTTCGCTGCGACCTACATTGCGCCCCTGTAACGGGCGAGACGGAGACAGGAAATGGAGCCATTCCTGTCTCTGTCTAAGGTTGCGTCGTCACTGCGAGATCTCAGCGATTAGTCTCTTGTCACAATGATTAGTGAATCTCATATCAAAGTATCGTTAATAGTCCATACTCAACGCGTAAAATATATTCGTCCTAGTGTACTTCATTTGCTAAGCGTAGACTTCTCATATGTGTGAGGGGATATTGCACCATATAAATACACTGCGTCTGGTAGGATTTTACATATTTCCGAAAATTGCCAATCAACACACGCACACACACATACACGTTTCTTCTACCATACAGCAAGTGAATCATTTTCTATACATGAATTCGAAAAAACACATGAACCTTCGTCCCACGTCACAATATAGGTTGTAATCTTGATATAAATAATAGTTATCGTGCAATTTGTACGATACATAAGGTAACTATAATAATTGAAATAATTCGCTAGCAAGCCACCCCAGTTTCGCAAATTTATTGGGTGTCTTCATGTAAAACATTACAGTTTTTATAACATTTCTAATATTACGAACGCTGTGTCCCATCCCGCCGCTGTTACTGCAGCCATACCCTTGGTGGTAGGTTTTTGAGGCGTCGAAATGGATTGAAACGGCGTGTACACATTGTCAGCATTACGATCCGATATCCTGGATCGTGAGTTTGCGGTTTCAGCGAGGTTATTAGGTTTTGTAGCTTTCGTAATAGTAGACATATTTTGCCGTTTAAGCGCTTCATAAAGTCGCAACACACCAGGATTGATTTGTTTCGTCGATACCAAGGAGATCATACAATAAGACAAAGGTTGAATATGGAAAATTCTCGGCTTTTAGCTCCCAGAGTTTCAGGTTTAGGATAACAGGGACGCGATAGAATGAGATATAGGTTCCTATCATTACTATTTTCGGAATATTTCGGAATACAGCACAAGAATGTATGTTTGTGTTACAATACATTTGCTGTCGACTTTTCTAATTGAAAATGAAACCATGGTTTCTGTATAGCTTTAAAAAAAAAACATTTTTTTCCCTTAAAGTTGGCGTGAATACTGGTGCAAGTAGGTAGGTAAATTATACAAATGAATATATTACATACCTACATACATACATACATACCCACCTGTTGTCTCTGTTTGCTACTGGTTATGCAAATCCGTTATTATGATTCCCGTGCTTAAGAAAATATTATCCGTTATCTCCGAGTCCATACAGCGGCGCCTGAATAACCTTATCACGGATATAACTAACTATTCATTTCTTTCACTTTGCTCTCCGTTCGCTAGACTTGAATGTTCATGCATGCATGTTGCATGTTCGTTCATGCTTTTTTGACGTTGGTCATGCACGCAATATTCATGTAAAAACTGCGCCATTCAAAGACTCGTACGATTTATTAGGTTTTGTGGTTAGAATCTTTTATTGGTTAATATATAGCATTAATATTTATAAAAATGTAATGTTTATTCTAAATATTTGTCTAACTATATCTAAAACAAAGCTGCTGTCGGTCTCTGTCTGTTTCTTCGCTTCTTCTTCTAAAACACCCAATAAATTTTGATACGGTTTTCACTAATGCAAAGAGCGATAAACTAGGCACCTCCTGTATATATATAATTAGCTGCTGCCCGCGACTTCGCCTGCGTGATTTTGTAAATTATATACTAAAAAAAACCTTCCTCGAAAACCACTCTATCCATCGGTGAAAACAGCATGAAAATCGGTGCACTAGTTTTTGAGTTTATCGCGAACAGACAGACAGACGCGCATTCATGCAGCCGAGAGCGGATCGCCGGTTAAAATATTTTACTTTTGATGCTTTAAAAAAATATTCTTCTCATCTCAGTAAATTTGTCACCAGACCCCATCGAGCCTTTAATTAATTCCGTTATTATCCGCGTGATAAATGTTTAGAAATATATTTCAGCCATTTTTTTTTAATCGCGGAGGGACGCAGTAAAAACAAAACAAGACTTCATTTTAGGAGACCGTACTCAAAAGACTCTTGGATGCAGAAAATGCACATTGTCTTTACAAGACACTTAATGTAACGAGTTCTTTTCAGCTTTTAAAACATTACTTACATATTATTCTAGAAGCGGGACTAACTGTTACTTCTGTTTTTATTTGTTTTTCAAAGGAACAATATATTATAATAATGTTGAATATCAACACTAATAATCATGTTCTTGGTTTGCTTGTTACTGAGAAGTGTTTAGAATATTATGTCGATATTTATGTTAACCAAATCGTAGGTTTATCAAAATGTACAAACTATAATATAAGTAGAAATATAAATATATCAAAAAATAAGGTACATATCTTTATATTAAGATGAATTGGTTTCTATATTGAAATCTACGTTAAATACTTTATTAAATTTAAATAAGATAAACCCCATTTCTCATTAATCCTGAATAACCCTTATTAATTTATTTGAAATGTGTATTATACGTTCTAATATTAATTATTCAATTCCAATTATAACATTTGAACATTTTGATAGCGAAATTGTTAATTTATTTGTTTAAAAATTCGTTAGTCTCGTTTACATTGCGAACTCATAAATTATTAGCAGTTGAAACAATTGGAACAGCTGTTTTAATCCTCCCACTGACAAGCGGATTGTGTCGGATAATGTCTGTATTTTCAAAACGGACACGGGATAGGCTGTGGACAATGGGGACAAGTTGGGACAAACGAATATACCTTTTATTAATGGATTAAATAACAACAATTGTTTGAAATTACTATACATTTTTCCTGCATACTTAATCGAAGTACTACAACTAGTTATGGAATTTGCGTCACAAATGCCAAAGCGGCACATAAAAAGTACGCCTAAAATGGAATCATGTAAAAGGTAAAAGGTCACTGTAAAAGGTAATAACGACCAAGTTCTACTATTCATTTTAAACTCCAATGTATTGACGTAAAGTCACATTTTCTTTAAATGATATATGTTTGGTTGGTTTTAAATGACAGTTCACGCTCCACGCATAAAAGTCACTTGAATGTTCCATAAAGTTCGTAACTAATGTTTTGTATGGCGTGCGATACATTGATGGTATACTCTTACAGTCTCTTTTTGGTCTCTTTCTTCAATCTGACTCCTTTCCAAAAAGAGACCATCTCGGTGCCTACAATTAATAATTCCTATAGCATATGTTTTACAATAATTTCTCCGATAATGAGAAAAAAGAAGAAGAGATGTTTCACAATTTTAAAAGATAAGATTTCAGAGCACTATTTCCCTCTGAGTAGCGAATGCAACCACTCTTTATGCTAATAAGCGGAATGATCTATATGCTAAATTCTCTCTCTCGTATTTAGTTTACATAATGATGCGCGGCACAAAATCCAACTACAGAAGGTGATTGTATAATATCGATCTAAAAAAATAACAAAATGGTTGCCTTGTAGTAAATAGGGCGTCAGGCAGGCCCACTTGGTATTGAGATGGCTACCGACAAACATATTAAGTAACACCAGGATAAGAATAACTACTCTGGGGACTTATTTATTTATTATATAATTCATACTAATATTATAAATGTGAAAGTGACTCTGTCTGTCTGTTACCTTTTCACGCCTTCACTACATTTTGCATACCTACACGTTGTCAGGGTTACCGGAAAGGACATAGGGTGGGTGCCTTTCATCCAGAAAATACACTGTTCCCGAGGGATCATCTAAAATAAAATAAGAAACTAACGTCTCGCCAAAGTGTTATAGTTAGTAGCAAGAGGTCAAGCAAGCGTTATATTGTTTTTTTTTTCAACTCGAACGAAGTCGCGGGCAACAGCTAGTATGAATATAAAATTAGTCTTAGTGTTAACCTAGTCTGTTCAGCTTTAGATTTAATCTCTGAAGCATTTATAAACTCTCAATAAAACTGTATTGTATAAGATTAAGGCTTCCCCAAATAATTTGAAATTTTATTAATCTGTAGTATCGAGCGATAATACCACAAATATCAATATACAATAGCCATAATATTGTGTGATAATACTCGTATCGTTAAACCTTACGAACTCTGGTCTATGAAAACAAATAACATGAAACGCGCCGTCGCTGACGTCTCAATATCACGTTGTCTTTTTTAAGTCGAAAATGTCGCAACTGTAATATCGCAAGCGATGTCACATATGTATATATAGATACGACCTATTCGTGCAAGTTACGCAGACGAAGTCGCGTGCAACAGTTAGTGTTTAACAAATTAATGTACTTTTATGAAAATTATTGACAAATTTAAGAATAATAGTGACTTCTACAAAATAAATATAAAATATAATTCTAGGCTCCATTAAATAAGCATTTGAATCTTTTTTATTGCGCGTAAACAATGCAGATCATCTTTTAAAAGAAATTTTAAATAGTGTAACAACACCATGATATTTTTTATTTACTTGAAAAGAGTAGAGTAGGTTTGTCGTCGGTTGACAATCTATAAATTGGTAATATAGATAAATAAATAAATAATATGGCGATTGTGTCGGAGAGGCTTTACTATAAAATGATGTGTTGATCAGAGTGATGCATCACGGTGTCCGTTATCTCTGAATTAACATAACCCCGTGGAGGCGAATTGGGGCAATGGGGCTGAACACGCGATCACTTTAAACTTTGCACATTTTAACATTTATTTCTATACTAGCGACACGCTCCCGGCTCCACACAACTGTGAGACAGGTGTAATTTTTTTCCTGAAAATGATATACAAAAAACTTTGTCGTTTAACGCTCTTTCGATAGGTAAAAACCGCATTAAAATCCGAAGCGTACTAGTTAACAAAGTTTGTTTTATAATATGTAAAGATGTGGCAAATGTTTTTTTCTTGTATTTGCTATCTCGGTTATATATTACTACGACATCTGTGTATCTATTTCAACATTTCACGATTTGTCTCGTGGTGCGTTTTCCCGTGAAAGTGAGTGGACGACTCCACCAGAAAGCTCTAGAAACACCAAAACTATACCCGTAAATTCGCTTTTTTTCGAAATAAAAGTTTAAGCTAGAGTGCTGCAATACTTTTGTTTCCCACCGCGTTACTTCTCTAAACCGGACAGTGCTTTTGTTTAAGCTCTTAAAAACTTTTAGTCGTCTCGACAAAATCGACAGTGTTCTTTGAATAATGTTCAATCGTAAAGGGAAACAAGATGACTTTGTTATAAATATATATTACACTAAGTAGTTGGTGCCTAGCGACTTCGTCCGCGTTGAAAAATAAAATACATATATAACTGACAAAATATTTGAGCAATATTTGAACCTGACATATTCCTGACATATTTATTTAGATGACCCCTTAGAAACATTACTTTTTTCTGGATGAAGGTCCTTTTCTGCATCCTTGACAATGTGTTTGCAAAATTTCATAAAGATTGATTGATTAGTAAGGCTTTAAAACCTAAAAGACTATGTGAAAATAGGTCTCATTGAGACAGGCTAGATTCGCGTGACCCATCCTTGGCCCGGGTCGTGTTCATTTATTATATTAAGTATATAATTAGTGGATTGTGTGTGTAGCCAGTTGGCAAGCCCTGCCGCTTGCCAAATTCGTTGAAACACGTACTCGGAGCTTACTTTTCTAATGTAATTACTTACACGATTAATTGGCGCTCAAAATTTTGAGCCGGTTTTAATCCTTGGCCATTTATATAACGTTCGTTAGACGATTCTTTGTGGGGCACTGCTGCTGATATCGATTCAATATTATTGTGCTCTTCGTTTCATCGCCACAGGTGCTGCAAGTGAATTGCCTATTTTAGTACCATTAAGGATAAGGGATTAGGAAAAACAGAAAATAGGCACTGTCATAACTACTCCCTCACCGAAACAACACACCACAATGCTGTTATTTCACAGTGGTTTTCTGTATGGGTCTGCCCAACTAACTAACATTATTCCAAAGTAGTCATCTGATATTATCAGTAGACGGGCAGACATCAGTTGACCAGATATCGCTCAGCTAGTTGCGTGGTCTTGAACAATGACACATTTGGAGAGTCTCCAACGATCTAGTTGCGTTAGCACTTGCCAAATATTGCTTTTACTTTTGTTGGATAAATTTGTTAAATGGTTCAAGGGCGTGTTGTGTACCCAGTTATGTAGTTAATATAATGTTCTGGGGGTGTATTCAAATCTATTATAAAATATACTATAATATTAAAAAAAAACTAAAGGTTTTCTTGTTTGAAAGCGTTTAACGGGTAACTTTGGAACTTGGGATGCACGAACTTTGAAACAGTCTTCCTTCTGATATGTTCCACCTATATTTTAGATAAGGACTCACAAATTCCTGCAGGGTTGGCAGCGCACCTGCATTCCCCATAGTGTTGCTTGTGTCCTTAGGCGACAGTAGCCACCTACCATCAAGTGGACCTTCAGCCTGCCTGCGACTCTTTGTAAAATGGAAAAAGGGAAATTCTCTCTCTCTCGATTCTCTTTTCTTGATTTAGTAGTCATTTTTTGTTATCTTAAAAAAAAATTGTTTTTTTTTTCTTTAACTTAGTAATGATTATGCTTAAAGTTCGAGCACTCGCCGAAAATTAATTTAAATTTTTATCTAATTATGTTTATTATATTTAACTATTACTAATAAGTTATCGTAGTTAAATATATTAGGTACAATCATTAAATTTTATCAAATTATGTTTATTATATTTAGCTATTACTAATAAGTCATCGCAGTTAAATATTTTAGGTAACTACAATCATTAAATTTTATCAAATATTAAAAAAAATAGGTAACATTCCCTGCCTAGTTAATTAACTAGCACACTTTATGAATTGATAAAACGTTTTGATATTGATAAACGCATATGAATAATAGTCACAATTAAAAGTTATTCAATAAATTATTTTTATTAACATTATATTTTACAGGAAGCGCGTTGGATGCACTCATGGTGCATGCATATTTAACGCTATAACAAGCTAATTGCAGCACTCTGCACTTTAGCCAAAGAGAGGTCTCTGTTTTATCAACAGATTTAGGTCATGGATTAGCATTTAACCAACGTATCTAGGCAAGGATTATCGGAGAGTACTAACAGAGATGTTTGTCTAACTAACATTATATTTTCAAAAAAAAATAATTCATGATTAAATTGTAAATTAAATTAATATAAAATTCACATTGGCCGTAGGACATCTGCTGTAGAACATCTTATTTTATTTTTACTATATTTACTTGCTAGTATTATAAATTTGTATAGAATTACTGAGATAAACTCGTCCTACAGGACATATCCGGAATTAAAACATAGGATATTTTTTATCCAGCTAATCAATTCTCATAGGATAATATTTCACACTTTATATGAATTAGAATTAGACGGTAGTTAGCGCCTTTTTAATTGAAACCTATTGAACTGCAGAGCGAAAAACATAGTTAGTTTGGAATGATGACATTATACTGTGAACACCAAAGACTTTATAAGTATATTTGGGAGTATAGACACGGCGTAGCCCGTAAATAATGGTAGTAGTACAATTCGTCCACTCGAGATTGTCTCACACGAGAGAGAAAGAGAGAGAAGTGGACGAATTCTCACTGTCGCTCGCTAGTGCGAGTAGGATTTTAATACTACCAAAGATTTCGGGGCTTTCTGCTTGCTACGCCGCATCTATAGTTCAGATCAATGGTGAACACAGGATAATTTTTTTTTGTACTTGTGAAAACGGTCTTCAGACGATAGTTACATTATTAAAGATTTAAATTTTACCTTGGTAATTGCTACGGATTCACCCGTGTGAAACCGCAGCAGGTAGCTAGTACGTCACAAACAATTAAAATAGGTATTATAAACTTTGATTAGCTAAAGTAAAAGTTGCTTAGTTAAGTAAACAACAGTCGGTAACTAACGGTGTACGATGAACGCTGTGCTAGTTCGTGCAAAACTTTGTGTACAAGCTGTAGAAATATAGCGGAGCTTTAAAAGCTAAGCTTAGTGCTTTGCAAACAAGAAAAAGTGTAGCACAAACGGTCTAATTCTGATTACACATTACACAGACACGAATTGGCGGTTTTTTCGTGAAGTTTAGTTCAGAATTAGGAGAATTAGAAATTAGGATCGAGGAATTAGGACAAAATTCGTTACCTATATTACTTGTGCCATTGATTGATTGAATTTTTATGTAGATTAATAGATAAAACGTAAGTAAAAATAGATGTATGAAGTTTGCTAGTGATTTGTTTTTAGTTTTTTTTTTCTATAATTATAATATTAAGTTTGCTAAAATACTTTTACAAATAATAAAAAGTAGGTATTTAACATGTAAATAATACTTATTTTGTATGCACTATTTCAAATACCATTCCAAAAATATGTATAACTTGTATTCCCGATAATTTTTTGTGGTAATTATGCGTTTAGGGCCTATGGCACCACCTTAGGGCCCATGGCACCACCGGCTTGCACCACTGGCGGCATATTTTTGCACCACCAGTGGTTCAAGCCGGTGGTGCCATGGGCCCTAAACGTTAATTATGTTCCACATCTCTGGTTGTCACGTGCGAAGACGATGAACTTATTGGACGTCATTTGAGCGATCACTTTGAAAGTTTTTTTTTAGTGAGTTTGGTAGTTTCACTAGACAGTGAAAGTTTCGCTGTGAACTGGCTGGTTGACAACAAGGAGAAGTGAATACACCCCCTGTCCAACGAGACAAATGAGTACGAAGACCGCTTGCATTGCGGTTGTATCGATCGGAGCGATGCGCCACGCTCTGCCGTGTACAGACCACCGCACAACGCGCCCATGCGTGTCCACACGTCACTTACGTCTTTAATCATAACTTTTGTGGTGTTCTGTTTGTTTACAAACACAATGAAATATGATGAATGCGTATTGTATGTGCCAATTTGTCAACTGTCAATGTCTAGTGCTTTTGATTGCTCTGTGGATTGCTATTGCTTGTGTTCTGGTGTATCTACTTAGCGTTGAAGATTTAATAAAACGAACCTTGGAAAATTTCTAGGTTGCCAGAGATATGTTTCTTAAAGAAACCGAAAACATGACATCTTTTTTTTATAGCTGCCACCACACATTAATAGTCCTTCGAGACTTTTCTGTGAAGCAGATGCCCCGATAAAAGTCGCAGGTACCTATTTTTATTACTAAAATGCTATGTAATAGCGCCAAAACCTACCTTAGTTACAGCATTGTTATAGGACACGCATGAAACACAAAATAGTGTTTTAGAAAACGGATTGATTAATCACTGACTAAAATCGCAATAATTATAAATTTTGATCACAGATGACAGTTTGTGTAATGAAGAGGTACACTTTTATGGAACGGTTTTTACGTCTATATAATGTGACTCAGGTGAAGCCACGGGGCATAGCTAGTTAGCAATATAGACAAGTAAAGACAGGCATTATTAGGTGAAATAATTCCACCTGTTTACTTTGCAGCCACGTCGCTTAGTACACAATAATTTTGTGTTAGGCCAAATTACTCCTTTTCTTCCCTTTCTTGCGCCTCTTTTTGTGTATTACGCCTAGTAGGCGGGCAATTTAGGTCCTATTTTCTCATGAAACTTGTAAAGTTAACCCTGTAATGCTTTTCCGGGCGGTCTTTATGACCCCAAATTCCCGCTTTTAACTTTGTTACGGTTTCGAGGGGTGTTATTATGCGAAATTTGATGTTGGCGTTTGTTTAACGTAACTTTCATTCGTTTGTTGGCGTTCACAATAAACAATGTAAAGCCAAATTTCGTTTTAAAATGCATTACGTTCACAATTATAATATAAAAGCAGTTTAAACAAAAGTTACTCTATTATATGTATATTTTTATATAGTTACTCAAGAATTCGTCAGTGCCACTAAACAAAGATCTACGAGTTGTGTGTGTTAGCTATAGAGACTGCCATACTCGGGGTTACTTTGCAAAATCTAAACAGGAACGAGAAGATTCGTGGATTATTAGTACTCGTAAGTTGAAATAGCAATGGGCAGTACAATTATAATACCTAACTAAAATATGGATAAGGGTCGCGGATCGACGCTGGATCTAGGAAGCTTTTCATCGGTGCCTTATGAATTATTAGGGAGACCTATTTCCATGACCTATGTCATGGATCATAAGAACCACATTTTGCCTTCCGTCCACCTTGATAAAAATATTTTCATTACCATCTTTATTAACTAGTAAAAAACAAAACTTGACTCCGTTTCTTAGCTTATCATAGTTTCAAAGTTATGTTATTCATAAATCACTAAGACAATTAAACCTTTTAATGATTAGATATCGTTCAACGAACTTATCCTGTTAATGCGTTTCCAAGAAAAAGTTATTTTTGTTATTTAAGTTACGACGGTGGAAACAGGCTGCTTCTGACCTACGAGTATGTCCAGCAGTGGATGTCTTATACTTAGCTGAGTTGATGATGATTTTGATGATGAGGTAGCTATACATTAATGACCTAAATAAATTATTCGTCTTGTTACGCTTTTTAAAAGACATATTGCTCAAACAAATATACTCGTAATATGAGTATGAAGGAAAATAACTATACGTTTCTAATGTTGGAACGAGCGGACATAAGACACAGCTGTTATCCCAATTAATTGATGGCTAAACTATTTAATTAATTCGAGACCAATTATTTCATTAGGCGAGCCGTCTATATTAATTGTCGGCAATTTGTTTCAGGTAAGGCCCAGGTGTTGTACCCTCGGGTAAAGGGGCTGTTTTGTGTCGCTTTCATTGTGACTAGAGAGCAGCGGATTCTGTAAGTTGATACTAATATAATTAATTGTTAACTGGATTTTATTTATAAATGAATCTATATATATGTAAGATTTTATGAAACATTATATTAGATTGCTTATATTCATTACCCAAAAATATAAACCAAAGATTTCGATATAACTAGTAAAATTTTCAATTGAAAATGGACTATCCAACACAAGAAGATTTTTTCAATTGGAACAATTCGAAGTTCCTGAGATTAGCGATACAACCAAACAAACTCTATAAATTATATATTAAAGATATACTAGTATAGAATAGATATAAAACGCCTTTTCATGTTCACAGTGTCCTCTCCCTTTTAGTACATAAACATGAAAGACGTCCGATCCCGACCGTACGGAAGTTGTCCAACTATTTCTTGTCAGAACAAGCCTAACGGAGCGGTCGGTCTAGGACCGACGACCGTTGCTTGCTTAGAATTAACTCAAGTTTCTTGCGATAACTTTAAGTTTTCTTTAGTTTCTGACATTCTTTTTGTGAGTAGTTTAACGCAAAATCTTTATATGAGTGTTGATACTCTTGGTTACGTGATTAAATACCTAACACTAATTATCTTTTTTTAAAATCGTATATATGATTAAATTAAGGCCAGTTTAAATTAGTTTTAATTACTTCAGTGTTATGCAGTATCACAAAATTAATTAATTAGGGTTAACAGAGTGAGCTCATTTTTTATCCTGCCTATTAATGCTATTACACTCAATCTAATTAAATCACTTTTTAACTTTAATAACATATTAATTAAACAAATCCATCGGTCGTTTAAATTATTAAAATAAAGATTTAGGGAACTAAAACGAAATACTAATTTATATACTATATTATTATTCAATTTTCAACAATTTCCCAAGAAATTTCAATATTTTCCTGGAAAATGTTGGAATTTTTTTGAAATAACCTAGGAAAATGTTGAAATTGACCGAAAAATTGTATATTAAAAAAAGACATTGGAATTTCCTGGAATTATATACAAAGTCTTTTTTTGAATTAAAGACTTTCTAATATATTAATTTGATCCAAATTGAAAACTCTTTTAGAATAGCGAGTACAGTTTTCTTTATAAATTGTCACATACGCGGTGTTTAATGGCGACTCCATTAATTATTCATTCGCGGATCAGTGGAATATTTTTCAGTGTGCACAAGCGGAGAGCGATTTAATCATTGCAAATTGAATTTTACGTATATATATTTTAATCTTTTCCGGTTTACGTTTGCTGGATAACTGTATTAATTTTTTATTATTAATCTCCATGATAAAATATAAAACGTATATATTTGGTCTTTGTGGTTAGTTTCTTTCAAATTATGAATATCAAATAAAACTAACAAAACACGTTTTTACCTAAAATATACTTGTATATTTGACACTTATGTATCCTAGAATCATAGTCATAACAATTTATTAGGCAAACAGAATGGAGCAATCCAGCTAACCAAATAAGTAAACGTATTCAGAATCACATCATAATGATTGTACGCATGAAAAAATTCATATAGTTGAAATAATACTGGTTTTACACGATACCTACAAAAAACACGTCTTTTTTTTAGCTATATCAAGAATAAATAAAAAAAATAAAAGTAATCGTGCAAGTGACCACACTTCAATACTTCATTTCAAGTGTAACATTTGTTGAAGATATACAACCTTAAAATAGTTACTTAGATACTGTCACGCTGTATGCATATTAATAATATTTATTTTTCTTTTTTACAAGACAGTGTCGCAAGTTCAATAGGTTTTACTCATCTCAAAAATTGTTCTTTAAAAAAAAATATTTTAAATTAATATCTAAAAACATACAGAGGTTTCGGTCACGTTACATGACATTACATTACATGACGGTGTCGCGAGTTCAATGGTTTTTTCCCATTTCAAAAATGCCCAACGCGCCTAAAGAAGTTTTCACTTCAATAATTGAAGCTATTTTTAGATTGAAAATTAGCTTGAGATAATGTGTGTGATTTTGCGAGAGAATGATTCTCTCAGGGAATGTCCTTCGGGCTTATTGAGCTAATGGCATGGTCGGCAGTTAAACATCGGGGTCAGTCGGCCATGGGGGTGAGTCGTGTAAGGGATATGGGAAAGCCACGCAGCATTTGTATGGTAATGAGAACACAACAGAACTGAGATAGTCCACCCCCATAATATTTCATTTAGCTCATCGTCTGTTATGAACATAATATGACTTATCACTTTTGCACAGCACTGAATAATAAAGAGAACTGTGGCCATTATGCACTAACGAAGAAGTAATGTCGATACATCTACTTCTTTTGGCCTAAACGTATATTAAAAAAGCCATAAAAGTGCATCCAATAATTACCGATTTTCATTATTATGTCAAATGAGAGCTTTTGGTTTTTTGGATTGAAAGCTCAAAATAAAAATAAAAGATAAATTCATCTTTTAGTTATCCGGTAGTGGTTTGTATTTGAAGTTTCCTTTTAAGCCTATGAAGTTTCCTTTTAAAAGGAAACTTCAAATACAAACCACTATAAGTAAAGACAAAATTATGTATCTATATACATAATTTTGTCTTTACTTATAAGTCAGAAGGCAAAACAAGACCATAAGTGCTGTAGATGCGTCGTCCTTAGTAGGATAAAGGATAAAGTGAAGTGGGCTTTGGCATTACTTACTCACTCACTTGTTTTAGTGTGGTTACTACATCCAAAGGACTGCCACTAATATCCCAAAATAGACTGATCGAAGTTCGTTCGACCGCTATCACTATTTAAATAGAAGTTGTAATGTTTGCTATCTGTGCTTTGGAAAAATAAAACTGCCATTTTCTGTGCATTCGTGTTCCATTGCGGTTTAAAAATGCGACTTACCGGAGACAATAGTGCTATAGTCTTCTACGTCGAGAATCCATCGTAAGAAACGAAAATTGTTTCATAATTACTGTCGTTTGTAATTCTCTTCTTTTTTAAAATAATACAGTCGCAAGTTTTTGTTTTTTCGTGAGAACGAGTACGTACTCTGTCTGATTTTTATGGATTACCAAAGTTGTATGTTTAAGGATGATTTAAGGAGGTAACCATGACTCCTTAAAAGTAGGCATACATTTTTTTTTTTAACTTTGTAAACATTTTACAATTATATTTTACAGCAGGCAATTGTAAAATATTTATTTACAAAGTATCTTTATAAAGTAAGTAACATTACGTGTTCAAAGTGAAGTCATTTGACAGAGAACCGGAAAGTCGCAAGTGATGGCGGGTGGGCGTAACATAGTTCTGTGATTGGTGGCACGAATGTCGCGTCCAAACATGAACATGACCCACATTCCGTGTATCGCAACAATTTACAACAATTTCATACTAACTTTAATATGTGAGGCTATCACCCGTAAAGAGGTCGCTTACTTTATTACCAGAAGCACATTTTCTTATCTTAGCACCTTTATACTTTTATATATTTATGCATAAAATTTGTAGATAATAGGTTGATCTACAATTTTTGTCTAGCCAATTCAATGATAAAACTTACCATTTGGCAAAATAATACAAAAAAAACCATGTATTGAGCTTGAATTTTTTTTTTTGCAGAAGTGGGATCGTTGGAGGCTTTTCACATTTCGTTTATAATGGTGTTCCCAACGTTCGCAGCAATTTTCCTTGATGTTCCTATTGCAATAGATAAATAGACCCTTTGTACGCTAGTTATTCACATAAATAAATGATTTAAAATGACATATTTTTGTAGGCCTTTTTAGAGTGTTGCAAAGTTATTTTATGGTGTGCACACAACTAAAGTACCGGGCCGGCGAATTAAAAAGACGGAATACGCATTCTTTAATATTGCTCGCGGCTTGATGACGTCATTATGCAAATATTACAAATGGCGGCCGACGCGCGCATCAAAACGTTCGATGGAAAAGTGGCGCCAACACGAAACTCGCCTTGTGATTACATTCCGTTAACGCATTTTATTACAACGCTTATCACTTCTTTGCAAATTGATGTGACGCGTACTGGGTAGTGGAACGCGCACTGGTTCAAAGCGTGCATTTTCCATCCATTGCCATTGATCGAGTCCATTGCCAAAACGGCTGCCAGAAAATTGGGCATCCTTTCCAAGGTCAGGCGGTACTTTACTGCGAGACAGCTTCTTGACTTATACAGAGCAGAAGTCCGATCCTGCATGGAGTACTGCTGCCACCCCTGGGATGGATCTGCCCGATATCAATTGGCTGCACTGGACTCGATTGAAAGGCGAGCTAAAAAACTTATTGACTACGACAACCTTGTGGAGTCTCAAGTTCAAAGCCAGCATCTCCGAAAAGTAGAATGCCTATCGATTTTCTATCGTCTGCACTATGAAGTGTGAGTCCATTCTATACGATCTTATCCAACCAGAACCGTTCCACTTGCGGAACATGCGTCGCAGGCGGGGGTTTCATCCCTTCGTGGTTGATGTTCCTCGGTCACGCACGAAGCGTTACAGTTCCATCTTCCTTGTCCGAACTGCTAAGGAGTGGAACTCATTGCCTGCGTCCGTCGTGTTTCCACAAAATTACAATCTTGGTGTCTTCAAATCAAGGGTAAATAGGCACTTACTAGGTAAGCGTGATCCACCTTCGGCCGCATCTACACCTTACATCAAGTGAGATCGCGGCCAAGCGCTGCCTTGATTTTATAAAAAAATGAAATAAAAATAATGTAGGTAAATGAAAAGTGCAAGAAATGCATGAAAATGGTAGAGCGTCGCTGTTCTGTTGCGTAGTTCCGACAATATTATATTGTATGTTAGTAAATCTTCTTCTTCTCTAAGTGCCTTATCACAGGTTTCCCAGACTTTAGCGATCACCCTCAGAACAGCTCTCCCACTCTCGTAATTCCGGTCCATTGACGGGATGTTTCTTAACCAAGCCATCTGGTCGTCTGTCCACACCTCTTCGTGTCTTGTGATAAGATGGAGCATTTGTGGTACTTTTCACCTCTCAGGATATGATCTCAGGATTGTATGTATGTAACTTTATAGTGCGAAAAAAACCTTTTGACTGTGGGTGGTGTGAAATTGTAGAATAGGTACTCTGTACGTACGGGTACAACTGCGACATTTATAAAACCTAATCGATTTAGGACTAGAATTTTATAAGCTTTCACAAACAACAATAAATAAATCTTTAATATACCCTACGAATATTAAAATAAGTGAAATATATTATTTATTATTATTAATTAAAACATATGACAGAAACAATATATTCCTAAATTGGATTAAATATAAAATTATACTAGTTATTTATTTTTCAAACTTGTGTTAATATAATGTAATATATGTGTAAGTACACTTGTATATAAGTTCTCGTATGATCCGTTTCAATATTGACCAAGTTCTGTATACGGTTTACTTAACTACAGTTTAATTTAGCAAAGTGCGAACGCTCAAGGTTTTCTGCGAGTATTTAGCGTCAAAGCGAAGGGCGCAGGTGGCGCGGAAAGCTGTTTAATAATTTTGGACTTTAATGCGATGTAATAGGGTTTAAGAGTTTCGAGTCATTTGCTCCAAACTGTACGAAGTAACCGTGGAATATTATTTACGTTTTCAAGGCTCTTATTTATACTTACTGAAAAGGATAAGCGACAGCGTGTCCAGTTTGATTTAATTGTTATTTATACTGGCTACTAAACACTCAATCAGATCACCTTGTAATTTCATCCAACACATTTTCTTATCGTAGTTACTAAGCATTTTTTCTTGCATCATCGATGCGTTTTTTCCTGCAAATTATATATAAAAACCTTCCTCGTTTATCGCTTTTTCCATTAGTAAAACTGTATTAAAATCCGTTGGGTGGTTTACATAGAAATGGTTAGTGACTTTAATTTATAATATGTAGATATTAGTTTTAATGAAAGAAATTTTTACTGTGACTGTAACCGTCATAGATAGAGATATTCCTCGCAGTTTTCTCTTTAACATTTAAGAACAACTACAATTTATTAGTAAATTAATTTTTAAGCCTATACGTAAGCCATATAAATTTATTTTTCTGCGACTTAGTTGCAAATTATATTGTTTTTTTTTTTAAATATTTTGCAATGACCTTCCGTGAAAAATTATCTAACTGATGGTTGAAACCGCACCAAAATCCGTTCCATGCTTTACAAAGAGTTAGTGGGTATACAGAAAGACAGACAGACGCGTAAAGTGACTTCAAATTATACATATATAATACCTAGGTATTATGATATAAATAGTGACTCATACTTATACAATTCGTGACCTAACTCCTATGAATAGGAAATGTACTAACTATGTGTGACGTCACGCCAGTGTCTCGCGACACGTGTTAACTTTCGAATAACTGAAGTATCCGTGTTATTGTTAAAGTTGTATCGGAATACTCGTAGCAACTTCACAGGTGAAGTTGTGACTTTGTGTACTGTAGCAACTAAAGTTACACTGTGACTGTGCCCCACCTAATTACATTTACATGTAGACCGTCATAATTATGTCATATGACGAGTTTGTTGCTTTAGTTAGCGGTTAGGGCTTTAGTTGTAACTGGGTTGTTCCACTGTTCTACTATTTGTTCCACGATAGAACAGTTTGGACAAAAAAAAATTCCAACTAGTTCTACAGCACAATATGACAGATTGGACGCGAATAATTTTAATGACACATGTCCAAACTGTTCTACTATTTTTATAATAGAACAAAAATTAAAAATTAAAAAAACTTGGAATGAGTTCTACTGGTGAGTATGCGATATTATCCTTACTAATATTATAAATGTTAATGTTAGTTTGTTGTTACGCTTTCACGCACGCTTTTTATCTAAATGATGGCAAAAACCGCATTAACATCTGTGACTTGTTATAGGAGGAGATACAGGATATACCTACTGACATGCAGACACGGAAATAGACTTCAAACATAAGGATGGATATTATACTATCCGCTTTACTGTTGGGCTTATCCGAAAGCTCGCATCGAGACTCCCTTACAACAAATAGCTTTCAACAACACGTGATCCTTAAAGTAGGCGATAGTGGAGGGAGAGACATAAAAAATGGAGGGCGGGCGGTCGGCATTGACGTCCCATTACTCCGTCGATCCCCGGAGCTTGCATAGCACTTGTCTTGCATTTATTTATCGACTCCCTCTCCTAGACTATTAGAACCGATCCTGACCTTGTTCTACCTGACCTCGGCCAGATTAACCTGACGGCGAGGAGTTAATTGAATTCGTTTCATTGTTTCATGACCTATATTTCTACGAAGGAAATCTTTTTATATTTTATGTCACAATTCTAACAAGATACTATCGGATAGCTGATGCGTTTAGAAAGCGATGGATTAAACCTTATTGATTTTGTTTAAGTTGTTTTTTAAGCAGTGGCAGGGTGTTCTAGTGTGCTGTTGTGTTTCAGTGAGTGAGTGAAGGGATCTCAGAACCCATTGCCCTTATTCCTCTCTCATCCCTTATCCTTAATCCTACTATGGTCCTGTGGTGTTGCTTGTGTTATAGGTGACGGTAGCCATCTACCATCAAGTAGACCGTCAGAGCGTTTGCCGGCTTTAACATTTAAAAAAACTTAACTAGTAAATAGATGTTTCCATCATGTTTAGAGAATGTACAAAAGAAATTGTGGAAGCTTAACATTTGCATGGCCTTAAATATCTTTTGTGTGATTGTCGCTTTGTGTGATAAGAACGAGATTTAGGGGTTGGCATTGCCCTGGGGACATTTTCCGACAGCAAATATGATTTGTTGGGGTTATTTGCGGTTCTAAGCCTTCAATATATATTTTAAGAACGTTTTTTTGTCAAGTCTTAACGTCTGTAGTATATCACTATTTCGTCGACAGGAAATAAATAAGAACGAACAATTATAACATAAGCTAAAGTTTTTTTGTTTAGTTGCCCACAAAGCGTTAAAAAATCATAAAATTTGTCAGTAATTGTTCAAATAGTCGGGTGGCAGGTAGTCCAGTTTCAATTTGGTCACACTGTTCCTAGTGCTAAATTTTCTGCGGTTAATTATCATACGAGCGAATGTTTCTTTCAGCTCGCAATTTTACTTAAATAAATAAAAATGTACAGGGAATGTGGTATGAAGTAAAAAAAAGCAGTGGTTGTGTGTGGCCGCTGCCTGCGGTCGCCAGTGCACAGGCACAATGGAAAATGAGAAGCAACTTTCACAAAGGGCAATTAGTGCATCTTCATGTGAACTAGTCGCGACTCCCTTTGTTTTGCCTTATTGTATCGAAGAAATGAAAATAAAGAGCTTAAAACAAGCTGAGAGTATTCGACTTGTTACATAACTTGTATTCCACAAAGGGAAGTTGCGAGAACCAAAACAGAGCAACTACGACGACGAAATTGTCAGGACGAGGTATGGTCTCACTGAAAGCGACCTATATTAAGTTTTTGTATTGTTAGCTTCAACGCTGGTTTCATATTGCAAATGATTAACTTTTATCTGACCGTCTTCCCGATTCTGTTAATGAACATTTTGTCATTATTTTAGTCTTTTTAGTACTCGACGAAATTTTCATTTTAATAATGACAAACCGTATATATATACGTGTACTGTAAGCCGCAATCTTACTCTTAGATTTGAGCACCAAAAAACGACGAGAGACTCAGTCCCTTTCTTATCTATTACCCTTTATGCTATCAAGATTGATAGCGCACTTTTGGACCCTGTGACGTTGTTTGTGTTAACAGGCCAGTAGCCACCTACCATTAATCGGACTGGTGAGCTTACCTTTCGAACTTTAAATAAAAAAAAACAAGTATGACATACCTACCTACTAATTGATTCGAGATAAATATATTTATCACGGGCAATAAAGTTGATTAGATTCTTCGCTAATTTCTATTATACTATTTCTAAGTTCGAATGAACAAACGGACACACACACAAGCAATTTAAAAGTTACATTAATTTTTTGTAAAACAACAGACACTTTAATTAATTTGTACCCCAGTGACCTCAAGTTCTGCTAGACTGGCTTCTCTTATAAAAAGCTCTTAACCGGTTCAGGGGATGCGTTGTAATAAAATTACAGTGGTTTTTTTTAACCGCACTAAGTGGCACCCAACCTTGTCTAGCATCCGGCCAATTAGATTTATCTAGTTGAGACTGGAAGCAGAAAATTATTGTGAAGCTTCTCGGTTTCTTTGCTTCATAATGAAAAGTTTCATTGTAACATAATAAAATTTCTTAACAAGTTTGAATTTTTTTATAAAAATAATTTAATGTTATTAAAAAAAATGTCTATTTAAAGTAAGTAAATTCTAAAATTTAATTGTGGTACAGTAGTTACTGCAATGATTCACAATATGCCCTAAGTTTTTTTATAAAGCGTATAGGTAATTCCGAGACATTTAAAAATGAGGTGACTAAAAGCGAAATAAGACTAGGATTTGTAAAGACGGTTAATTAACAGGATTTAGACAAGGGAGCTTATCTTAGTTACCGACACTGATCCACCGCTAATCCGGACAAGCTTTCGTCCAAATAATGTGCCTATTAAATTAAAAAAAAAAACACTTGCTTACGCATTTCTTTCATACATTTTTTATTAAATAAAAACTGGTTATCATTTTTATTATATGAAATTCGTTTTGCTTATTTTTAAAGACATCTTGAAGTAATATATGTTTTCTACAGAACATTAAAATCGGTTTTACAACTTAACAGCAAGACTTGGATACTTTCACACTAAAAGTATTTAAATATGTACTACGGTTGTAGTATATGTGTGTTAATACTCGATCATTGATCATTGATCATGATCACTGACGTGTAACAAACAGACAATCGCTGGACTGTAACAAATGGATGAAAAGATGAATCCTTTTCATGTGTTTTAATGTTACATATTTTGTTCTGTACAAAAACTCCGAAAAATTAACACACAAGTGCACAACAAAATAAATATTAAAGTTAAAATATTTTCAGCTGCTAAATTTTTCATTGTTTTTTACTTTTAATTTTAATCTGTAAATCTACATATTAATATTTAATGTATATAATAAGTGAAAAAATACAATTATTAATCAATACTAATAATAAACGTGTAAGTGTTGGTGATGGAGTAAGTTACTTTGTTTTCAGAGATATCGTGTTTATAGGCTCTATACATCATACTGAAACTAAATTGACCATTTTTACAATTTTTTTCTGTATGTATGTATGTAAGTACGTATGTTCCTCCGTAACTCTTAAACGAATTAACTGATTTTCATGAAACTTGGTATATAAACATTTAGGACACAGGATAGGCTACTTTTTTCTTTTTCAACGCGGACGAAGTCGCGGACGCCAGCTAGTTCTAAATAAAACTACTCTAAACTATCTATTAATTTTATACAAATTAATTTACAATGTACATATTTACATATTAATAGAAATTTTAAATAAATAAATCAAACTACAATGTACAAATTAACATATTCATATTAATTTAGCACAAAATATCAATGTACAATCTAAATATTATTATAATTCGTTAAAGTCGTTAATGTTCCCTACAAATGAAAACAATATCTTTCTTTTTTGATGTTGAAGTCTGTACATAAAAAGTCATATTCAGCCATTAGTAAAAAACTATTGGCAGCATTCGACCGCCAAAATTTGTATTGGCAACACTCTTATCGAGTCTCAGTTATGAAGTGTACTTTTTTTATTTTTGTTCCAATCACGAGTATTAACTTTAACTTAACTTCTAAGTTTAATAAGTTTAATAATTAATATTATACATATTAATTGAGGACACGTTTGGTCTAGTGGCATTAGCTCTTAACCAAACGGTCGCGGGTTCGAATCCCGCTAGGGGCAAAATGTTTATGTGCTAACATTTGCCTTTGTAACTACCTGAGTCATGGAAGTTTGTATTTATAATATTTATGTATTTTACAAAAAAAAGTAATCTATGTAGTACAATTATCTGGTATTCATAATATAAGCCTAGTTGTGGAACTCTGTGTGGAACTCGATGGTGCTGTGTGGAATGTGTAAAAAAAAAGGGTTTGGCATGAATATACATACATTATTAAAACAATCATCTCTTGAGATAATTGTAATTCAGTTTTCATATTTAATATTTAACATTTTTATGGCGGTTAAAAGACTCTAGAGGTACTTGACTCTCAACAATGGCCGCTTGTATAATAATGAACAATAACACTTAATTATCCAACAAACTAAAATGGTTCAGCGATAGCCCAGTGAGACTAGCGCTTGCATTGTAACCTAGGTTCAAAACAGAAGAAAACAGAGGACATAGTTGATGTTTTTATAAAGGCTCAGACGGACAGATATTCATACCATAGAATTGTAATCTCTATTAAGTACCAAGAACAAGATTTGTTTCTTTGCAAGCCTCTGGCTTTGTATAGAAATAGGTAGAAATGTACGTATGTTGTATATATATATAGTATATATGCGGGGATTATCTTGAAGTGTGCCACACCGAGCGTAATAAATAACCCCGACACATGTTGCACTAGATACGTTATGTAGCTTAACATGGCAACACTGACGCGGACAATAATGTGACACGAGTCGTAATAAATTTCCATTTTTTCGGTCTCAACTCACTAGAAGATTTTGCTCTTTTCGTACAAGGGAAGCTTATAAATTTTATAATTTTATAAACGTTTAAATAATACTTCTATAATTCAAGTATAAAATCAAGGTAACTAGCTTTGTATAGGTGATAGAATTTTTAAAATCAGTAGAGTAGTTTTGATTTTATTCATTACAAACATACCTAAATACAAATCTTTTCTCTTTATATTAATATGTATAAGCTTGTATGTTAAAACTTCGGTGTTAAAGTACCGATTGTTAGCGTTTGCTATTTATGTCGACAGAAGTATAGTATAAAGTACTGTGACGTTACAATAAAAAGTACTCTGTGGCGTGATATTAAAAATGTAATCTAACAGTTTAACGAACTATATCAGTATATCGGTCGGACATTAAAAATATTTTTTATTTTTTTATTTATTTAGGATACACCAACAGTACACGTGTTAACATTATTTATGATATAAAAGTTTACATTGTATTTCGGCTGACATGAGTACCAATTACAGGCGTATACAGCATTTGCCACAAAAACGGTAACAAGAACTTATACTATAATACTACAATAGAAAAACATAATTATAACTACAGACATACTTTGATTATAAGATATAATTATAACTAAAGATATACGATATAAGATAAGATATAAGATAAAGATATAAGATAGCAAATATTGCGATAAAGTGGTTTTAATTAATGTACCCGAAGTAGAGAGTGCTAACACGATGTAATCGTTTTAAGGATTAGTTGCTAAACAGACTCAATAATTAAAATACATACATGCATAAATATTAAACACTCCTCTGGTTAGAACTGCATTATGAAGATGTGCTATGTTGCCTTTGAGTAGCTTTGTCTTAATAGCGCTACGAGGCTACGAGTATGTGAGACGCTTTATGCACTTGATGTTGAAGTTGCCTGAAGCAACAGCGTCGAATCTCCTAAAAAACATATAATATGAATATAATATGAAGGTTTTCTAACATAAGTACAACGTATACAGATTTTTTTTAAATATTTTGTTGTGTAACTCCGTGCAATGTGTACGAGTATAATTTAATTTGAAATTCATATTCCTCATTTCACGGTTTATTCGTATTGTGTAACTAGCCTGTGTCCTCTACGTCTACATGTTTATCTACCAAGTTTCATGAAATTCAGGTAATTCGTTTAAGTTATGGAGAAACATACATACATACATACATACATACATACATACATACATACAGAAAAAAATTCTAAAAATGGTCAATTTAGTTTTAGTATCATGTATAGAGCCTATAAACACGATATCTCTGAAAGCAAAGTAACTTACTCCATGACCAACCCTTACAGATTTATTATTATTGTGTAATAATGGTTGTCGAGTCAACAACAATATGCACAACAAGGGCTGACTCGTCAAACTGTCGGATTGTTATATAAAATTCATGTACATTACCTGTTGCTTTATGAAAATGACAGTTCTCGTTAAATGCAAATGACACATGTCACAGTATTTTTTTTAACCTTTTATAATATTTTATAATGATTTTAGAAATTACCTTAAAATTGCTTAAATTTCACTGTATTTCAACTCCGTGCCAAGCCGGGGGTCGGTCGCTGGTATTATATTTTTTACTTTAAATTATTAAAGTAAAAAAAATATTTAATTAAAAAGCCATACCTGTACTTGTATTATTTTTGGTCAGTCTGTCTTTGCATCGATTGTATATGTTGTCATAATATAAATAAATTAATGTATGGATTAGTAATAGCGATCCTCTTCATTGGCGGTGACATTCCATCATTATTCACCGAAAGGTGTTCTCCGCTCCTACCTATATCACGATTCACGGCGTACTATAGTAAAAGTAAATCGCTCGACTTGGTAGTAAACGGTGGGGTGTGGAGTGTGAGACGGGGGGAAGTGTCGTCACTCCACATGACAATTGACGAGTGACATGCGTCGACAGAATGGGGAACGCTTTTCATTGTGATTGTACTTTTTTACCCTTTCACTGGATGGAACTCTGGTGAAGTTCTGAATAATGGCCAATGCCACGTTTACACTTGAAGCTTTTATTTGTCGATAGCTCTAACGAAAGCGCCATTTAAATTATTGACCATTTTATACAATTGTTATCAATTCTAATCCAAATATCGACGATATATATATTAAATTTTACTATACTTACTGGTTTACTATAGAGACTGCTCTTAATGAGAATTATCTTGATTCTTCTATTCTATCTATCTCTCTGTCACTCATGCACACATACGCATTTAAATTATTTGAGTAACTACCTAATTGACACTTTTTTGTCTTTATCAAACCTTACCTTATCAGTATTTACCTTCGCCTTACCTTACCATATTTACCTTATCACAACTTTGGTCATAGCTACATTTTGGCGTTAACATAACATTTCATAATTAATTATTTTGAATCAATATAATATAAACTGTGACTTTTAAATTCCATCTTCTACATCCAGTATTGCTTGTGCTACGTTAAAAAGTTTAGCAAAATTATTTACCTATAGCAGACAAAGCTTTTGCCGCCGTCCGCCCATCCGGCCTACTTTCAAACTTTCAACGATATTTGCAAAAACCTTCTTTTGCATAGCTCTTCTATTTTTTATTATGCTTCGGAACTGTCACCGTTCTTATTATTTAAATGTTATGTTTACTAGCCTTATTTGTAGTTACTATAGACGTTTACAGAATTTAAAAATTTACAATCTAAGTTGAGGAATTAAATTTATTATATTAAGGTGTACAACTTAGTTCAGTCCGTTTTTAAAAAATGGCTCTAGGTGCTATAAATGGTTGACGGCAACAGCTGATTTTGGTTGTATCGTGAAGTATCAATATCTCTTAAACAAATATCGTTTACAGACCTTTAATTTTTCCGCATCAAGTCTAATTTTTACTGCGGTGAAAATGTCGAATTTCACCCCAAATAAGCACCATTTGCGGGAAGTGTTGATTTTGTATGAAAAGTGAAGAAAAGTGCAGCTAGTCAAATTTTGTCAACCTGTTCAAACCATCACGGGTAACTTCTACAGGCAACAATTGATCCGTTGAAAGAGAGCTATAGCCGAAAAAAGTCCAGAGTATGCGACCAGATACGATTCCATAATTATAATTTCGGCCTCAGGTTGCTATTGTGGTTAAAAACTATTTGGAAAATAGTTTTAGGGGGGGGGGGGGATTCTGGCTCAACCGCATGGATGCAGAACGCTCTGATTGGAATACGCTTCACGTCACAACAGGGTGTCAAAAATTGGCTCTATTCATTCTTGGCTTCAAAAGATGAACGCTTCTTCCGCGACGGAATTCATAAATTACCAGAAAGATGGGGTAAAGTAGTGGCTAGCGATGGACAAGACTTTGATTAATGTATTAATTCATTTTATCATTCAAATAAATGCGTATTTTATGCAAAAAAACCGTCGATAAAAAAACGGACCGAATTAAGTTGCACACCCAAATTTTTTAGAACCGATCCGCATTATTGTGCTAATATACACATTCAAAGCGAGTTTCTATCAATTCTTCTTTTATAACATTATCTGTACTAATATTATAAATGCGAAAGTTTGTATGGATTATGGATGGATGTTTGTTACACTTTCACGCAAAAACTACTGAACCGATCACCATGAAATTTTGCATACACGTTCTCTGGGACACCAGAAAGGACATAGGGTACCTTTCATCCAGAACGCGGATGAAGTCGCGGGCACCAGCTAGTACAATATACAATATGTACATAATTATGTATTATAAAATTTATACAGGCTGGTGTCTTTTAACGGTTATTGTGTAGCTATTATTATATGATTATTGTTTTCAATGTTTAAGAAATTAGTTCAACTGTTTAAAAGATTATATCGATCTAACGTAAGAAAGAAAGAAAGCAATATAGAAAAGTAAGAGTAAAATACTCGGAACACACATAAGCCTCAATATAATTTATTTGTATTACAAATGGAGGGGAATTATAATATTATATTTAGACTTCTGATTTGTTGATTGGGAACATGTTGTGTTAGTGAGCTTTTATTTATTTGTTGTCAAATCCCCGTATTCCAATGAATGATGATGTATCTTTGTCCAATGCTTTTACAACTTGCTTTTATTTTTCGTCGTTAACTTATTCCTACAATTCGTATTCCTTACTAAGCAATATATTTGTTTGATCGACCATAATATTTAGATCTCGCTCTACGCGAGCGTTCTTTATGGTTATGGGACGGTGTGGACAGTGAGGGGTTCCAATAAAATGGCCGATGTTTCTTCTCGTACATCGTCATTCGTACATTGACAGGGCACAATTTGTTTTGTTATTTCAGTTTCATTGTGATCCATTTTTGAGAATTCTCTTATTCCATTTGTATTCTACTTTTGCGTTGTTCACGCGTCATTAGTAAAACCTATTGTTTCTATATATATATTTTCAATGACGACGTATCAAGTTTATAATGAATGGAATAATTCGTTTAAAGCTAACTTAGGTAACTTAGTTATGTTTTCTTACTTTCACATTTAGAATTCTAAATATGAAACTTAAGAAAACATATTATTTTAGTTCAGACTAACCCCAAATACACACAAAAATAAGTTTCCATTAAAAACTACTCTCATTGCCTATGGCCCTGACGTGTGAGCCACATGTGACCTACACAGGGCCATGTGGCTTGTTGTAGTCACATGGCTCTGATGAAGACTTAGAAGTGGCAAGGCAAACTTCGTTTCGCAGTCATAAACACACACACACACACACACACACACACACACACACAACTTGAACTTTATAGGAATTAGACGCAGTGAGATTATGTCTAAATGAATGTCTAATCTAATGAAAATATTGAATACCTACGCTCATCCCCGCATCAGACACAAAATACCTGTAATCCCATATTTGGCAAGCTTCTCAGATAATTAACGTGTCGTTAGGCATTTGAGGTGTACAAGGTAAACCGTTTTTGGTAAGCTTTGGGGATCTTAGGAAGCATTGTTTAAGGCGGTACGCCAGCAAAATTTTCTCATGCAAACTTCATTGAGCTTTTTCTTAGAAATACCTAAAAGCATTATTTACACCGTTTCTTAATTAATAATTTAAACTAATACATCATTTGCTAATAATGTTTGTTACAAAAAACAAGAAAATGATATGAACCTACGTATGTTTGCATTTTGGATTAAAACTAAGTAGAAAAAATATTTAAACAAACAATTACACAATGAGATGTTTAATTTACTTTTATGATAACGTTTTTTTTGTGGTAAATTAAATGAAGTTATGAATGAATGAAGTTTACAACATAATTGTAATGAGATATTTTGCAAAATATTCTTTGTTGTTTTTCTTTTCTTTGCTTTTTTCCTTAACTTTGTTCTTTTTGTGCTATAATTCGTTTAATTAGAGGATTTATTCATTAGCGTTAATTCGTTTAATTAAAGGATTCCACTTTCATAAATGTTAAAGGTATATTTAACATTCACGAAATACCTGCTCCTAATCTTAAGGGTAAAATGTGGGATTACAGATAAATGTGTAATTAATAATATAAATCCGCGCCTCCGACTGAAGGTCGACGCGGAATTAATATTGGCGTAGGCGTTTGCAATTAGCCAGGAAGTATTTGGAGCATTAATTTTGGGAGAAATCGTTTTATTTTATTTATTAAGAGGCCGATCACTCGTCGCGTTCGCCTCACTTCAATTTCGTGACATCCTAAATTGGTACTCGAGAGTTCTGACGTCACAAGGTGAACGCGGCGTAACTTCGCAAGCGACTCAACCGAGATCATTAACTTGCCTAAGTACTTATTTTAACTCTTATATTTAATAAGACGGCATCAGGCTTAATCTCGAGAGAAATTTCTGGCGGTACAAATTAATTTCAGGGCCTGTTTATTAAAACATATCTTGCGCGTGAATAATAAGTGTGCCCATAGAAGGATTAAAGAAATGCAAATACATTTTTATACACCTATGTATGTACTATGCAAACAATTATAACAAGGTCCTAAGTAATATACAAGCTCTACTAATAAACAAATTTAATAATAAATAAGTGTGCACATAGAAGGATTTAAGAAATGCAAATACGAAATGAGAATCCAAGGAGATTTCCATTTATTACTTACTTGTTTAGTGGCGGAAATTTAATATAATATTACTTTAATATGTAAGACGCAACTACCACACGCACGACACATAATAATATATGCGCAGGCGAAAGTTTGCCACTTTGATATTGTTAAATTTTGTTGACGACGCTTTTCATAATGAAAATCAGGAGAAAATTGTCTAAATTAACGGGAGCACCATCAAAGGGCTCCGTAATAATGAACTGATATTGTGTTTAATGAAAATGGATATCCGATATCCAAAAAGGTAAAAAGTCACGGCAGCACCCTCTTTGTTTACTCCGTTTTTATCGTATCTTATAAAAGTGAGTGCCGAGTAAGGGCTGCTACTCATGAGTACACTTTACTTACACAATTTCTGACAGTCTGCTTTTTTAAACACACGCAACACAATAAGTGTGCAAGTGCAAGTGAAAGTGCTAATGTAACGGTCTGTACATTATGCTAGTGGGCGAGTCTTCGGGTGAGTTGTCTTCGGGCGAGTTGTCTTCGGGCGAGTTGTCCATTAACTGAATGGACTGGCCTCATTTTCTCACGCGAACCGATAAAACAACAGCATATTGGATGTTATTTCACGGTGTAGGCCTATAGAGGATGATATTGTCACAAATATTTTGTTTTTTAATCTTAGAAATACTTTTTGAGTAGGCGCTGAGCAATATCTACCAGTTCGCTGGCTAAGTTACTTTTCAGTAAAGCAATATGGTTATCACGAAAATTTTGATCATTAAATATTTTACTGTAAAAAGGTCAAAAATTCTTAAATTATCAAATATATTTTTTTTTGTTCAGTCATAAATGTTATAGAAATTTAATGAAGAATTATATAAATTAATATTTAAACCGCTTTTATTATTTACTTAAGTATATTTTTTTAGAAATCAATATGGAAACAACGTTATCCATGGACCCGCATTGGCCATGTCTGAAAAACCTTTTAAATTTTATTAACACATCCGGAGATTAAACCCCCGGGCTTGAATTGAAATATTTTAGTCCCGGGAAATGGGGATTACTTACTCCGAGAAAGTGCTTCCAGCAAGCGGATATTTATCGTTAAACTTTTAAACTGAAGCATACGATAGTTTCAAGGGGACTTCGATTTACCTACAATAAAGCCTTTTTTTCATTTTTAACTCTCTCATTGAACACGTAATATTTTGCTTCAATATATTTTATGATACAGTGGAGAGTTGGTTTAAGTATTTATATATATTTAAACACAATAATATAACTAAATTAATCTACCATCATTTCGGAAAGCTATTAAATACCAAAAAAGTGGGGGTGGAAAAACATTTGAGTCTTTTGACTCGATTGACCTTTTTCATTTCAATTGATCTTTACACCTACATTACTCTGAGGATCCTCACTCTGAGGAGTATTCTGTCCCCAGATATAAACCTTATAAAGGTATACCGTATGTAATAGATTAATACTGGTCTTGTTTATCAATAATATTTAAACATTCGTTAGCAGAAATGTAATATAAAAATGACCTACATGCCAATGTCCGCCATATAACGGCCTCGCACAACGAAGCCATGTATTCTCTTATTAGTTACTACAATATTAATTTGGGTAGCACTTAGAACGAGCTTCTTTATTAGTGTACTTAAGTCTCGTATCCCTACTCATTCAACGAGGATAATGTCTTATAATATTCGCTTCGTACTTCGACAAACACTACGAAGAATAAGAAAAAAATAGAGCTTGAAAAAATTAAAAAAATACTCTGGGAAAACTCGCAAAAAGAAACAGCAGAAAAAATAGCTTGTTAATTTAATTTTTAAGGAAGCAAACTTTTAAAGTAAAAACTTTTGTATAATTATTTACATTTCACATGCAATTTGTAAACCCATTACATGAAAAAGAAAAAGCTAATTTATTTCTAGTTATATAATGTTATAAACAAGGTTTATGGCTAGGTTTTGAAATGAAATTTTAAGTTACGTTTGTTTGTGTGTTGTGTAGATATAATACACATTTGACACAGCTGACTTGCTTTTGGAAAGAAATGTCCAAAAGCGAAAAAGAAAACATTTCCAAAAAACATGGGACAATTTAAATGGATGACGCTACCAAATAAGGGATTTGTAGATCTGATTCGATTGATCGATCTTTAGTTCTAATGATGAAGGTAGAAAATCAGTTATTTCGGGAAAAGTTCTTTTTGAAGTACGTATGTTATGTAGATCAGTACATTTTGACATTCAGACCTCACCACCCAGACAGAAGTAAATGATAATGTTTGGAAGCTATATTATTGAAATAATAGCTGTTGCTTCTCCTAATAATTCTGAACTTATTATTGCTACTGACACAAGCACTGATCAATCACCTTTGATTAATTGGCGAACTAAATTTGAATCATTATGTCCCAGAAGATCAGAAGTTTGTGTTCCAAGTGGCATGGTGTCTAAACTCGTTGAGCGGAGTTACTCACAAACTTCAACATGTGAAACCATTAAAGTAGAGAAGAGATCATATGAAGTATTTAATTAAAAAGTTAAGTCCGCTTTCGAATGAGCCATCACAGGTCCTCTCAAGCCGAAGCCATCGCAGAGATTGTTCAATGCCTCGAGGAGTTGTTACTCTCTCATTTTACGATAGGAATGAAACACATTATGAGGTATTTACTCTGACTTGGCGCAGGTCGTAACAGCCGAGTCGACTTGATAGCATCTCGTTCGCACAATTTGGTGTTGGTTATATACTTTTCTTTAATGGCTCCGAGAAGAACTTGTCAAGCTTGTAACTGAATATATCTTTAGGTCACTTTAGGTTAACTATAGGTCTTGTAGGAGGTATGAAGTGGGGTTACTCAGCAATATCGAATCAGAAATAAGGAAATTCGACGGATTAAGTAGACGGTACCTACATGATAGACGGATCACCTGATAAGGGTCGCAGGTTGACACTAGATCCAGGTTGCTTTTGAAAATTATGGCCTATCTGTAGAAATTGTCGTCCTACAGTTGGGTGATGTTGATCATCATGATAATATCTCTAGAGTGACACACTGCAAGAATTGTTTAAAGGTTGAAAGTGTTGGAAGTCTGCAATTTGTACATAATATCGTCTTTTTTTTAAATATTTTTTTATGTTACAACGATTTACAAGAGTCCAAAAAAATGTTAAAAGTAATATCATTAACAAAATTTTTTTTTTTCAAAGAGACCAACAGACAAGTGAACCGGAGTTTATAGAATATCTTCAAAATAATTAATATGGAATCACTAAGAATTAAGTTAGCAAATAACTTATTCTAGTTGCTATTAACTGTACTGTTGAAATTGAGTTATGTTGAAATTTTGGAAAGAGGAAAAATAATAAAAGTCGCCTACGCTTTCCAGCGAGTGAATCGAAATGAACGTTCGGTTTGTGGAATAATTTACCTTTGACTGTGTTCTCTTTACTTTATGATACGCGATCCCTCTAATAACACGGCCAATATTTTGCCTCAAATTTTATTTTCCGTCGGATGAATAGTGTTATTTCCTTTAGTGTACAATTTTAATAAGACAGATGCGGCGTATATGTATTAGTATTGTATTTTCGTCATATAGGACAAGCTCTTGTCCACCCTTAACATTTGTTATCAAATTGAGTGTAGTTCGCTTTTTATACTTTGTAAAAGATTTTAACATTTTTTTAAATTAAAGTACACTTCTTTAAAACATACTTTTCTTTTATAAAAAATGCTGAAGGTGACACAAGCTACGCCATAGATGTTGCCGACCTTGCTCGATAGGATAAAGGAGGGTAAACAATAAGATAAGAAGAAATAAAAGGATAGGGTAATGAGATATCGAATACGAGTAGGTATCTTACTCGCTTACGAAACATAATCAGCACACCAACTGATATTTTACTGTGGTTTTCGTCATGGGAGACATTACAAAAACGTCTTGGGAGACGTAAAGATAAACACTTGATTAAGTCTACTAAGATATTTTTGTTAAAAATATGTTTAGTCATATCTTTTAATACTAAACGAAGAATTCTTGTATGCTACGACGATCGCAAACGGCTCTAACGATTTTAACGAAAATCTAGAGTTAGGGGTTTTTTAGGTCTAGAAATCAGGGACTTATCTTCGAGAAAATTCGTTTTTTGTAGTTTTTTATTAATGGAACGGTTACAAAAGTAATACCGTTTGCTCTTTTTATAATATTTTGAATTATTAATTACTAATTCAAGTAGTCTTGATTTTTTTTATAATGTTTCAAAGACTTTCTTTCTTATAACTTATAATACATGTAAAAAACTTTTAAACCTTTCATTGGCCCGAGCGAAGCTCTAACTAGTCAGTTCTATAGCTCAGTCTAGTTGAATACTAAAACACAAAATATCAAAAAGAGTATTTATATCGAGTTAATTATAAGTACAAAATTTAGATAAAGTATTTGTTTAAAACTACTCACACTTGAATTTAATTAATTTGTTTAGTTAGATGTATGTAACACAAACAAGTTGGAGAGAAAAGCAACCTCCGATTGAAGCTGAAGAAGCTTTGCTCGGCGACAAACTGCAAAACGTCCGTCGGTGCCTCGCAGTTGGTTCAGTTAATTAGAGTGGTGGCTCTGAATATGGAACCATCGTAAACCAGATGAGGCCGTGTGTTGTTTGAACCGAGTCCAAGTTGTTGTTAAGTGTATTGGTCGCACGTTTCGCTAACTAAACACTCATTTCTCGCTCGATTCACTATATTATATTTAAATTGTTATATTTACAGTCAATTTTGTATTTGAGCACTCTTTAACGGACATATTAGAATAAATTTATTACTTGAGGCATTTTGAGGGGGAGTTTATATTACGTAAATTACAATCATAAATTACAGTACGTAAATTTGTAGTTTAACAAAATTTGTATAAAACGTTAACGTTTAATACTTAAACTGGATTTATGTTAATCATTTTAAGAGAATAGGCACTGTCGGTAAGCGATCTTGTTAACCCCTCAGGTCACTGAAGACAAGTGGGAATTTCTATTACAAAAGGTTAGAATGGGTTATCACCTCAACCTCTTAATTCGTCTTTGATAAATTCTTAATTAATCCGCCTTGTTTGCTGTCTGGTAGCGGATTACATCAAGTTTATTTGTATTAGTGCTTGATAACCATTGAGAACATCGATGATTGAGTGTAATAGTAAGTAGACAATTTGAATTTAGGCTTTCTCTCCCGTCCCAAATGTTACAAGAGGATGAAATGGCAGTGAGAATTTGTCTTAGGTCACAAATGAAACAATAAAAAGGGAGTGTTTCTCCAACGCGCTTTTTGTCTTACACATTACACAAAAACTGACATACTTTCGCCATACATTTTTACGACGTTTTTGCTTTCCATGTCCGGAGATATACATATACACAAATTCCCCAGTCACCTGTGCTAATCATCTGTGTATTTTAATGGCTATTTTAGTGTATCTTTACGAGTATTTATAAAATTAGCACCAAAAGAAGTTTCGTATACCTACCAAATCTATCTTATTTAATTCACGAAGAATGTTGAAGTTTCGAGACTGACTTGTCATTGCGCAATTTCTAAAACTTTTTGAAATAGCTTTTACTGAAGCTTACATTAAAAGTCAATAGTTAGTGTTACTTTAGTTCTTCAAATCATTTCGGACGTGGCTAATTACTTTGTGGCAAAATTTGAGACTATCAAGAATATTTTTTATGGTAATATAGTCTTTGATGATTATAGAATACTTCAAATAAACTTATTTTTTACTTGCTACTGGGAAGATCTTTAAATATTATAAAATTACAATTATACTTAACTAGACTCGTTACTTAATTAGGTTTTAATACTAGGTGCTGCCCGCAACTTCGCCCGCGTAACTTTGTAAATTATATACTAAAACCTTCCTCGAGAACCACTCTATCCATTGGTTATTTTGAGTGTATCGCGAACAGACAGACAGGTGCGGCGGAGGACTTTGTTTTAAAATACGAAGTATATAGTGATATAAAAAATCCGCGAAAAATTATAAAATTGATTGTGAAAACCGCATCAAAATCAGTTACGTGATTTAGGAGGAGTCGTGGGCACACAGACGCGGAAAGCGACTTCAAATCGGAAAAAGATATACTCACGGGATTTTTCCCAGTAATTGTACTACAAAAGAAGCAATATGTCTCCACTCGATATCGATTGGTACGCAGCAGCCTGTTAGATAATATCCTGAAGATGTGCTCAGATAAAGTTGTACCCTCACAGGTGGGCTACATCAAAGTGTTTCCCTAATATTTTGTTATTTATTTACGTCGAGCGATGTCGGCACCAGATATTTATTGCCACTTTATCGATGTCATATTTCACGGAATTTTATTTCGGCGACAATATTATGAGTGTTTCTTTATTGGCAGAGGATCATTTGATGTTAGAACTGTTCATAAGCTTATCACGCCTCACTAAGTGGAGGCGTTCTAGGTACAGGAGTGCCCTCTGTAGATCCTTACATATTATAAAATCAAGTCCTCAGCCTCAGCCGCGTCTGTCTGTCTGTTCGCGATAAACTCAAAATCTAGTGCATCGATTTTCATGCTGTTTTCACCAATGGATAGAGTGGTTCTCGAGGAAGGTTTTAGTATATAATTTACAGTTACGCGGCCGAAGTCGCGGGCATATATTGTGTTAGTCACAATATTTATAACACTAGAACGGCTAGACCGAGATTTATTATCTTTGATTTGTTGAATTTGTCTCCACCCCGAATAGCGGAATAACTCTTAAAACATTTGAAATATTCACAAAAAAAATAATATAAATGAAATTCTTTTTCTCATACATTTTTATGAAATTATGTATTTTGTACCGCGAAGTGCGCAGGGCTTTTCTTGTAAGTTCCATTAGAGCAAATAATCACAATTTTTAACGTACACCCAAAAACTAAGTCTCAAAGCAGCAAGCGGACCGAATTACCTACAGGTTACCTACATCTGCCTGGCAGCAATATCCTCTGTCTACTACCCGCTGGGATGTTGTTAGCAGTGTTGTCGGGTGTGGGATAACAGTGTATCAGTAGATTCAGTGGGATGTTGTTCTTTCACAGTTCACACTCTTTGACAGCCCATCGTTACCCATATTAGTAAAAGCAGGAACAATTATAGCACCTTCATTTTGTACTTTTGCAAGGTTGTGCTAAGTGTGTGATAAATTCTCCACACAACATATTTTTTCGCAATTATGAATGAATGAAAAAAAAAAAATTACCTTACAATAACGAATATGTTCCGAACGAAGCTTAATATAAAACTAAGTCGTTGTCTCGGGTCAACTCGATTTGATCCCCACAATTGGTGTCTCGTCGCATTCGTTAATAGAGTTTGCTCTTAATATTGTTAACAAACACATGATTTCATGTTTATGTGAGATCTGCTTGATATCATAATATATTGGATAATTATTAGATATCGTTTAACTTTATAGGTATTAATGATACAAATGGAAATTTAATAAAGGAGAATTATTTATTATTTATTGACGATTCAATATAAAACGTAAATCATGAAAAGTATAAAAGTGATGCCATTTAAGTGGAAATAAAAAGCAAATGTACGTGAAAATAACGAAATGAAGTTCACAAAAACGGCCGTTAATTGTAGCACAGGACCAGCTTTTATGTTTAAATTAAAAGATAAATAATTTCACATTGGAAACAATTTTTGAATTTCACATCTCTCTTACTGTATGACAAATAATTGACAATGAGAATAATATTGATATTTTCTTTTACTATTGTTAGAATTTATGAAAATTCAAGAAACCGCCGCACTAAATCCACGGTAACAAAGTTTCTTTCGAGCGAGTCGCTGCTTGAGCTCTCTTCCTGTTTCCGTACACTTTAATAACAGACTTGTACTGTACGTCTCGTGCTGTTTTTCTCAGCTACTAATATTGGGGAAGTTTGGAGCCGCAACTCCTTAACAAGTGGAAGTTATAACAGGATTGCGGTTGTCGCCTTCTCGCCGTCCGAGATGTTTTTGCCGTTTTCAGAGTCCCTTTCTTAGTTTTCAACTGCGCTGCTACCTTCACTAAGTTAGCATTACAAAGTACCTTTGTAACAGTATTGTAAATGTGAAAGTTATTCATTCTGTCTGTCTGTTAACTACTCAACCGAACTTCATGAAATTTTGCATACACATTGTCAGGGACACAGAATAGACACTTTCTTTCCAGAAAAAAGTACTGTTCCTCGGGTAAAAAAGTACTGTATAGCAATAAAGATTAAAGGTTGAAAGCGCAACAAACATACAAACAAACTCACTTTCGCATTTATACCTTATATTAATTAGGATGCAAAATGACCGCAAATATTAAATTATTTTAACGTGAGTAAATTTAAAAAGTAAATTGAGACAGGCCAATTTTTCAGGGTCAAATGAATCATGCGAATGCATGCATGCAGGGAGTGTTTTTCTCTATTTATAACACTTTTAACCGTTTAATGCTCCGATTGATTTATTTTTGGCAGTTGTTGAAAAGACTAGACCGTGATTACTTGAAACTTTTCTCAAACTTTGCGTCGAATAGATGTTCTCCTTAACCGAAACATTTGAGTAGCGCTTTAGATTTGAGCTTTGGAATATTTGTCCTAAGTAAACTCGATTTAACCGAGACCACAAGTACAAGCGATAAAAGAGAGTTTCCTCTCATCAATCGTCGTAGCCCTCCGATGGATCCTTTTAATATCTCCAAATGCGTACGAATTAAATGGTCCACACAATCACAACACAGCGACAGTCGTTACAGTGACTTTACTCTACGAAGATAATTCTTTTTCATTTTGAGTATAAAATGTATTGCCTCAGTGTAATAAATTACCATTGCTTTTGCCAATTGCCGGTGGACGGACAGCCAATGCCAATTTTTTATTTACTCCATTTGGCGCAGCTTTTAAAAATGGCATACTTTTTTCTTTTTTTGCCTAATTTGAACAGTAATTTATTGCCAAGTAGAAAACATAGGTATAAAGGAGATAGATTTTCATCATCTAGGAAAATATTTCGTATTTTATGGTGCAGGTCCTGGACCGCTATAAGCCGCTGATGACAAGAACTGGATGTGTTCCAAAAATGGTGCTGGGGGCGTAATAAATCGTATGCTTCGTTGTATAATTTAGTGTGGATTCCGTGGATCGCTTTCCGAACTAACATCTTGCTCAAAAAGCTTTGACTGTAGCAATGGTCGAGACTATCAAACATTTGTCTGCACCAAATGCTTAAGTACTTAGTACTGTCCAAATAGTCGACGAAAATCATGTAATGGCAACAATGATATTTAAAAACCCGGTTGTAATCAAGATGAATTTGAACAATAATTACCATTGCTCAAATACTAAAAAAAGTATTCCATTAAGCAAAACATTAAAACATGCCAGCGTACGCAGCCGATAAAAAGTATAAATATAATTAAGATACATCAGATTGAAAACTGTTGATCTTAAATAATGTGATCGCGTGTCCAGCGAAGAGATCTACTCGTATAATGGCGGTCGGTCGGTAATGAATTATCGACACTCAGTCCCTGGAGCTTTTCTTTGAACGCACATTAACTCGGACCATTTAGCTATTTGAAGTTAAACGAGTAGATTAATTGGCTTTCACTGGGTTTTCAAAAATGTATTTGAATTTCATGTAATTAAATAGGCGAAATACTCCTCAGAATTAGCAGGTCACATAGCTAGTGGAATGTACCGAGAAGTGCTTACTAGACTGTCTCTATTAGGTGGGTAAATGTCCCAATAAAGGTAATGGGAAGACACAGTGGGAATGTGGATATCGGCTAGTCATGGCTTGAAGTGGCTTATATAAAGATGTCCAGCTATGGGCATTTACGTCTTATTATGGTGACGACGATATGACGACATGCATAGCCGGAGAACATCATCAGCCCACAAGCATCCATTGGACTATTAACCTTTTTATTTGAGCGCCACTACACTCTGTCCCCAGCTTCCCGAATCCATCCACTGCCACCAGTTTTTTTTGAGGTCACCGGTCCAGAAGTGCTCAGAGGCTCTCAGCTCTATCCTCTGCAAGACCCTACCCTAAAAGCATATTTCAGAATACTCTTAAAGGCATGTGTCGACTCATTGCGCCTTGTGACCTCCAATCAACTTAATGACAACCTGAAAATGATGATGTCAACTCAGGTTCTTTTTGTGAACCGTAAAGGTAAACCGTAAGGTACATATGAACGTAAGATAATATTCTAAAACTTTAAACCTCACTTGTGAAATCTGTTTACATATACGATGTGGCCAGTGGCAAGCTTCCAAATATTTTAAAATGGAATACCAGTATTTAGTACTTTTTTAACAATTTCTAAGTAGCGGAGAAATTTCGTCTCTAAAAAGCTTATTTTCACATACGAGTGGAAGAACTATTTACGGGTGTTCGTTGGAGCTTAAAATACGTTTCCAGGAAATAAGTGGCCACTGTGAACATCGAAATAAGGTCAATCTCTACATTAGATAACTACAGTTGCAGAAGTGAACATTACACAAGACCTAACAATTAACTCTAGGTATACTATAGATAGGTACTTGCGTAACTATTACCTTACTGACGAATGATTATTTTTATATACAATACATTATTTTTGGTTCACAATCTTTACTTCTCTTAAATTTTGGCTTTAAACGGTTAAAATAATATACGATGAAATTTTTAGTCTCATCTACAAAATTAGCTAAGTGGTTCATCCGCATTACTTGAGAAGAAAGTTTATCCCGCGGAAGCACGAACTTAGGAACGATCTCCATTCTGAGGTGTCTCTGAGCTACAATATGGGCTTCTTCAAGATTTCCGTAAAAAAATCCTGCAGCGTCAACATTGAACCTAACAACACCTTGCTAAATGATATATTAATACTATCAATTAAAATAAAAATTCGCAATTATAGGGTTCTTATTGTATATTTAAGATATAACATACGTTGAATAAATAACAACGCTATTCTTGTGTACATATGTTTCCTTATATATTTTTATAGTTCGAGTGAAATGTATGCTTTCAACTTTTAGCTGTGTATGCGCGAAACATTATTATATTCACGCCGCTTGGAATCTCCCGCTTCAGCCTCCACCATTCTCTGGTTTCTCTGATGTAGCGTTTTTAAATGTTGCCATAAAATAAAACACATTGTGAAACAACAGAAATAATGCACATTTTGTTTGTGCGGCAACGGGCAGCATTTTCTGTGCTTTTGTTGGTACAGATTTTTCATTAAATTCATATACTCGTAAGATAGAAAAGGCTTCTGATTTGGCTACGGGGAATAATATGCAACTTACTAAGTACAAGCTTTTGTCCTCAACTAGTCTCGTGCCATTTATCTTACGATCTTACATTTAGGATTACTAGGATTAATTCTATATTATGTCAAAATATACAAGAGATTTATTTGAACTTTCATTAAAACCTAGCTGGTGCTAGGTTGACAAATAAAAGATATAACGCCTGACAAAATATGTAAAGCAATATAAATCCTGCTATACATTTGACGCCTGACATTATACTTTTGCCGTTGTACTATATTTGTAACTATTAGTAAAGACTTTTTTAATCGGATGAATATATTATTGTTTCGAAGAATAACCATCTTATGGTAATAGTACGAATAAAGTATTTTTAGAAGAGTAAAAAAAGATATTTCTACATTCGCCATAAATATTTATGTGTACTAGAGTTCGCCAACTGTTTGCTATAGTAAGGGAAAAATATATCGTCAATAGTTTTAAAAATAATCTTTTTGCAATCATTCAAACACGTAATTAATATGTTAATATTATATTTTATTTGTTTCAGGTATGACGGAAGCAGACTGAACTGCAATGGAAAGGTTTGCGTGAGTTTTGGAACTATTGCATTGCTTTTGAGCAATTTTTGGAAAATTTGGAAGTTGTAAAATCGTAAGAATTGATTGTATCAACCGTAAAAGTTTTCTGTGAAATAATAATAAGCTCGGTGAGGGTATAATCATCCTCTCACCTATCTCTTCTGAGTTTAATTAAACGAGTTCTCATTTTTCCAAGAGGGTTTAAGATGGAATCATTATTGGCACGCGTTAGCTTTGGATTGCTCTAAATACGTCTGCGAAGTGTTCGCTTTCAAACACCCTGTGACAAACGAGCTTTTCCTTCTAAAGCGAAGCCAAAACGGTTGCAACTTGCAACTCGAAACTTTTACAAATTTATTTCGAACCGAACGTCTAACCAAGTTATAACAGATTCAAGATATTGGCAACTTTTTACGCTTGCTATAAGAAAATTATTGCTTCTATTCTGCTATGATAATTTCTTACCAGTCAACACATAGAAGAAGATTTTGTTTAACTATAAGAGAAGTGGAAACACATTTGACACTAATATTTGGATACTTAAATATTTGGACAGTGCTTAAAACATTAATCAATACGACTGTATAATATTTTATATTGAATTTTCGAACAGTTGGGGATATGTGGAAAAGTATCCCTAGTAGGGTACTCAATAGGGGAAGATTGTTAGTAAAAATAAAAAAAGTGTCAAATACATAAAGTATATGAAATACAGTGCACACATTTCTAACGGTTCTCGAGATTGCCTCTGGAAAATAACAAGCATTTAACTTATTTATTGCCATCTCTATACGTGTCATAGGGAATGGGCAATAGGCTAAGCTCACCAAAACATAGGAACATTTAATAATATGCCGTTATTTGACGGCTATGCAGAAGTATTAAATTACTAGGTAATGTGAAAGAATCAGATTTATAACTTACTGTTCGTATACGAGGTTGCGGAAAAGGTTAGTTTCATATAAAAATGTAGGATGGCTTTCACAATAGAGAGGCTTTCATTGTAATATTATCTTTATTCCTTTGATACATGATTCTTGTTCGCCTGAAAAGGTTACTTACATTTCAAATATAAAGGTAGATGGGATACAGTAATGGTTTACAGGCGATACGTGACAAACGGAGCAATAAAATCATTTAGATTACTTCCTTTTCCATATACCGTAGCTTAGCTAGGGTTGCCACTTGCAACAAAAACCTAAATAGATAATAATCAATATTCGCTCGCACAAAATTCATCTGTAAATTATAAAAGGTTTGAGTTATCGCGAACAGACAGACATATAGACGCGGCGGAAGTGTTTGTTTTATAATTATGCAGTGACAAAGATATTTTTTTTCAATAATTATAAACATTGAACGATCTGACCGGTCTGATGCATTTTTTCTGAAAATTATCATACACACAAATCTTCATCGTTTATCGCTTTTTCCTTTAGTGAAAACCGATTTTGATAAAACTTCGAAACCATGTGTAATTTGGTCCAACTTAAATGAAAGGTTATTTTATATTTTGAATCCGGCCGAAGCCGAGAGCGTGTAGCTAGTAACAATATAATATATATGTAGAAATACATTAACATAAGTGCGAATGAGCTTATCTGACTTATCTGTCGTTATGGGTTGATGATGGTGTTCCAATAGTAATTTGGAATTGAATGTGAGGTAGGCGTGTTTCGAACCCATTAATTTTTCGAATTGATTACAAGGGAATACGTGTAAAAAATAATGTAATCCCTTATAGTGTCAACTGTAGATCAAAAATACCTACACCTATGCTCAAGGTGTATTTTTTCAGATAAATTTTACGTCATAAAATTTACATGATTTTTTGTTATGACCGAGGTAAGTATTCCATTAACAACTTTTTACATAAGTACCAAAATAAAATATATTTGTAACCTTCATATTATGATTTATAATATTATTAGAGATAATATTATAATATTATCACTCCCGTTGGTGTCAGCCCCGATGTTCGGCTCGTTTATTATTCAGATGGTGCACGAAATATTAATCTTTGTGAGCAGTAGAGCGAGATTTAATAAAGAAAACGACAAGAACTCGGTCGCCTCAAACGTTTCATTCTCGTTCGTTCATTCATTCGTTCATTCGCTCGTTCATACAGAGGCGACGTCCAATTATTGCTCCTTTACGCCCTACAAACTTGTGCGCTTAATATTCAAACGACTTCATTATGCATATTCTTGTTCTGAATGCGTAAATGCGTTTGCTTTGTATTTTATACGAAATATGTCATATTATGATCTTTATTATACCGCCATTTATAGGATGCTTTCTATAAAGGCGTATATAAATGATTATTGAAATGTTGGCTGCAGTAATCAACCTCTTACACTAGACCATAGTTAGGTAACAGAGGGTCTAACGTGATCCTCGCCCTAGATCCTAGAGTCCTAGAGTCCTTGCAGGACTTATTGCCTTCTGCTAAAGGGCGACGGTAGCCACCAAGTGGACCGTAACCATGCCTGTTGACCTTTACTAAAAAGTTAAAAGTAATTTCAGCTCAAATTACATAACTCAACGCTCTCTCGCCATCGTTAATATACATATATGTATATGTATAACCTTTGGTGGGGAAAATTTTAACATTACGGAACAATTGTACTATTTTAATTAATAGTAGAAATTATACAATTATTTGTTTGAACATAAGAAAAAAAGACTAGGTAAATTTGAGAAATCTTAAAACTGCATTATGGATGTTTCTGCACAAACCTCGTAATCATACTTATTAAAAATTTAGTTATTATCGCCGACTATTAGGGGCTTAGTGTTACTTCCTTATAATATTATTGTATTTGTTTAATGCAATTTTAATAATTTGTGATTGTCATGTTTCACTGGTACATGTGATGTAAATATTTGATGATAGGCGGAATACTTAAAATGTGTTCTTGCGAATAAACATTATTATTATACTTGTATCTTTTCAAATTGTAGCAAGATTTAAACCTCGCAAGAATGACAAGCGGTACGTTTATTAAAAAAAAATATTATATCCCCGTATAATCCGTATTGATCCGTAGGGTTGTCACCACGCTCGGTTAAATTGAATTTACGCGGTGCGGTAGAAATCGTCACGGCGTTACGCGTGCGGTATTCGTTGAATGGCGGTACTGTAATGAGAGACGTCATTCAGCTCCCTCGGCCGTGTGTGCGAGCGCCATGTATAACACATTTGGAGCCGCAACTAATTCCACGAGCTCTGTTCAAACCGCTAACGAGGTGTCGTTATGATAGAATACGTCACTCGAAACACCGATAGGGTTGTCGCCTTTTATATAACTTCTCCAACTGTTTGTGTTGTTAATCTTAAGCCTTTTGTCTATGGTAAGTTATAGTTGAAACAAAAGCCAACGCTTCAAAGATGAAAGGTCGGTTGATCTATAAACTCAATGTGCGGCCCAGGTGTTCCAATCGGACAGCGGGGCGTTCATAGCTCACCCAATAATCTTAGGATTGAGATTTATTAAAATCTCGAAAACATTGCGACGTCGACATTCAGAGCGCGGTACCTTTTTTAATTTTGATGTTTTGTTGGTGAATGCTGGGAGCCACCATCTATTAATAGGAAAAGGAATCCGAAGTTTACACTTAGGTTTTAGGTTTATATTTCTTTATTTTCATTAAAGCTTAAAGCTATTTACATGAGAAATATAACAAAAGGCTTAATTAAGAAACAAAACATTAAACAGGCAGACAAGTCCCTAAAATTAAACAATATTTGTTCCTCAATTTTAACAAAAAACACGCCAAAACATTTAACATAACAAGAAGTATTTATATAGAAAAGACGCATTGACGTATTTATATAGAAAATACGTATTGTTACGTGCGGGGTGAGTTAAAATGCCGTTTAGGGTTGTAAGAACACGATTTATTACGCAGACCAAGATGACTTCCAAAATATCAGAGCTTTTCCAATTAAACCGTAAAACTTGCCAAAAGTCGTAAATAATTCACTCTATGTGTCAACAAAGCACTGTCGCAAATATCTTCGCAAAAGCTCCCAAGAGTTGTTTTCGTATCGCTTGTTGTCGCAGAACTGTCCCACTCGAGCGATGGCACCCGTATTTATACACGCGCAGTCAGCCGCGATGTTTTTGGAAAACACTAGAAACTTTAAGGTAAACAAGCTCGTACACAAGTAAACAAGTCATAAAAAAACAAACATCGTAAACAACTCTCTGGCTTAAGGGAATGTGAACCTTATGTCGCGAACATAAGGAACAGTTTTCTCTGAGACAGGAGGGCTTCCTTCTACGTATGGAAATTTCCATACGCCCAGGTCTCATGATAAACAACAACACGCTGTTTGTTTATGATAAACAAACGCTTCGAGAATGTTCGGTCGTAACATTACCCCCCTCTTAGTTATGATCGTCCCGATCATCATTCGTGCCGTGATACTTTGTCAAACGGTCAATGTGTACGACCTTCGGTTTTCCTCTTTGCCCCTTTTTGATTCGATAGGTGACGTCGTTGATTTTTGTAACCACATTGTAAGGTCCTTCCCATCGTGCTTGCAACTTTGGGCTTTTGCCCTTTTTCCTGAAGGGATTATGAAGCCATACGAGAGTTCCCTCTTCAAAACCGTTGATGTTTGATCTCCTATCATAACGGGTTTTCATTTTTTCACCAGTCTTGAGACTGCACTCGCGAACTAGCTTATGAACTTCATCCAGCTGTTCTCGAAGATCGCTGACATAATCCGTCACAAGTCTTGGGCTATTCGGCGGAGACCCTGTTATTGCATCGACTGGTAGTCTTATTTCTCGTCCAAAATTCACTCTGGCAGGGGTAAAACTAGTACTATCATGTACAGCGGAGCGATAAGACAACAAGAAAAGAGGAATGTACTGGTCCCAGTCTCTCTGATGTGAGTCGACTACTTTAGCCAAATTATTTTCCAATGTTTGGTTAAACCTTTCGACCATTCCGTCAGACTGAGGATGAGCTGGTGTCGTACGGGTCTTATGTATACCGAGAAGGTTGCACATTTCTTGAAATAGGGCTGATTCGAAATTTCTCCCCTGATCGGAGTGTATTTCCAGAGGTACGCCATACCGACAGATTACATCCTGAACTAGCTTCTTGGCAACAGTTTTAGCTTCTTGGTTAGGGGTCGCAAACACTTCCGGCCATTTGCTGAAATAGTCTTGCACTACAACGATGTATTTGTTCCCATCCTCAGTTTCAGGAAATGGTCCGGCCACGTCTATAGCGATACGTTCCCATGGTGCTCCTACATTGTAGAGCTTCAGTTTTCCCCTACTTCTTGTCTGTGGTCCCTTGACTGAAGCGCATGCGTTGCATTTACGACACCAATCTTCTACGTCTTCCCGGCAATGGACCCAGTAGAACCGCTGTCGCACTTTCAAAAGGGTTTTCTTCACTCCAAGATGACCACCAGACACCCCATCATGGATATGACGTAGTAGAGGAGATACCTTACTTCGAGGGACTACAACCTGTACAGTCACCTGATGTCCGGTATTAGACTCCCATTTCCTGCACAAGATTCCGCCTTCCAGGGTCAAACTATCCCATTGAGCCCAATAGCTTTTTGTAACAGGACTGGAAGCTGATACATCCGCCCACTCAGGTTTCACTCCCTTTTTTATCCAATCTAAGATCAATCGCAGGTCGTCATCTTCCTCTTGCGCCTTCCTCATATTTTCTCCAGACCAGTCATCGTCTAATCCTTGGGTACGGATAATTTTTACTGATTCCTGAGACTCTTGTTTCCTGCAGTGTTTACAGATTTCGGGACATGGTCTTCTCGATAGAGCGTCAGCATTACCATGACCTTTACCACTTCGATGTTCTGTTGCAAAATGGAATTCCTGCAATTGCTCAATCCACCGTGCTACCTGTCCTTCAGGACTTTTAAACTGAAGAAGCCATTTAAGTGCAGCATGGTCCGTCCTTAAGGTGAACTCACGTCCAATGAGATACTTGTGAAAGTGCTGCAAGGTCTTCACTACAGCTAACAACTCTCGACGTGTAACACAGTAGTTTCTCTCTGGCCTGGAAAGCGTTTTGCTGTAGTACGCAATCACAACTTGTTTGTCTCCCTGCACTTGTGACAACACTCCACCAATACCCGTGTTGCTGGCATCCGTATCCACAATGAATTTTCCATTCCGTGTCGGATAGCCCAATATCGGGGACTCACATAAACGCTGTTTCAGTTCTTTGAAAGCGTTGTCACAATTTGCGTCCCAAGCAAACACCTGTTTATCTTCAGTCAGGCGATGGAGGGGTTTGGCTATTGTTGAGAAATTTTTGACAAAGCGCCTGTAATATGCGCATAAGCCAAGGAAGGATCTGACTTCGGTTTTATTCTTTGGTGTAGGCCAATCTTTTACAGCTTTGATCTTTTCTGGATCTGTTTGAACTCCTTCCTTAGTGATTATGTGCCCCAGATAGCTAACTGCGTTGCTGAAGAAGGTACACTTTTTAGGACTTAGTTTTAAGTTCGCCTCGCGTAGACGGTTGAACACCTTTTCAAGGTTCTGGAGATGTTCCTCGAAGTCACGACCCATGATGATTACGTCGTCCAGATACACCAGGCAAACATCTCCCAGAAGACCCACCATAACTCGGTCCATAAGGCGCTCAAACGTTGCGGGAGCATTACACAAACCAAACGGCATGACATTGAATTGCCAAAGTCCATTTCCGATGCCCGTAGAGAATGCTGTTTTCTCCTTATCCTCTGGACTTATTTCCACCTGCCAGTACCCACTTTTAAGATCAACGGTAGAAAACCATTCCATTCCACTGAGCATATCTAAAGTGTCATCAATACGCGGTAGAGGATAGCTGTCTTTCTTGGTAACGTCGTTCAGCCTTCGGTAGTCTACGCAAAACCTGGTTGTGCCATCTTTCTTTTTCACCAGTACCACAGGTGACGACCAAGGGCTTGTAGATGGTTCGATGACTTTGTTTGCCGCCATATCCCTTATCATATCCGCAACTTCAGCTTCTTTTGCCCACGGGATTCGACGAGGTCTTTGTCGTATAGGTCTTGAATCGCCGGTGTCTATTCTGTGCTTCACAAGTCCTGTTCTACCGCAATCATTTCCAACGGCAAATATGTCTTTGCACCGCATTAAAAGATCCTGAGCTTGCCTCAACTGAACTGACGACAAATTTCCTTTCAGCGAATCCAATAACTGCGATACCTGGTAGTCTGTGCTATTTACTGCGTTTGTTGTACTGCTTATACGTCTTAAATACTTCACTTCCTGACACTTTCCAACTACGCTGTTTCTTCTGAGCTGTACCTCTTCATTGCTGAGATTTAAAATTCTTACTCTGCCTATCCTGCTTGTCATTAGTAGTGTTCTGGCCATTATCCAATTAGGATGTGTTCCTTCATCCTCCGCAATGACACATAACCCGTTCTTGACGTTGGATGAGAATTTCGTCATTACTAGATTTTCTGATCTGGGAGCTAGTTTGACGTCCCTTAAACAATAGAGTGTACATGGGGTCGAGCCTTCTAAGAAAACTTCTTGATCAGGAAATTGGAGTACTCCTTGGTCGACGTTCAAAATACAACGGTGATTTTTTAAGAAATCCAGTCCTAATATGCAGTCGTCAGTAATATTGGCAATCAGCACTGAGTTTGAGTACAACTGACTACCAATTCCAATTTCCACGTCTGAGTCACCGAGGACAGGTACTGGCTGGCCCGTTGCTGTTCGTAGCTGACATGTTGGAGATCGTTGCTTCCATGAGATAGTTCGTTTTAAGAGTTCAGGTCTTACAATGGTGCGCGATGCTCCTGTGTCTATTGTGAACCTGCACTTTTTACCGTTCAGCGTACCCTCGATGCTTAAACTGTTTCCGTTAGAAGCTTGTCTGATAGTAATAGCAGGGGCTTTCCTTCTCCCAGCCAGCGCCTGCCCCGCGGCCCTGGCAACGCTTAGTTTAACTGCCCCTCGTCAACTTGGGTCTCCATCTCTGAGACCCTTTTTCTCTTCTTCTTTGGGCAGTCCAGCCTTATGTGGCCTTTTTCACCGCAGCCATAGCAGGTCGGGCCATAGCGAGGCTTTCGCTCCTCGGCTACCAGCTCCCTGACCTTGAATGGCCTCGTGTCACGCCGCACAGCTTCCACTTCCAGAGCATGTGCCAGTGCACTCTTCAGGGTCTGGTGGTGACCCAAACGTACCGCTGCGCGAACTTCGCCGTCCCTTATCCCGTCCACAAAAGCTTGGAGTAGAGTTATTTCTACTGCATTCGGTGTTGATGTATAGGCGCGACGAACTAATCTCTCGATTTCGTCAGCCCACTGCTGGAGTGTTTCCGTGGGCTTCTGCGTGCGATCGCGTAGTTGAGCCCTATACGTGTGCTCCATGTGCTTGTCACCATATCGTGTCTCTAGAGCTTCCAGTAGGGCTTGCAGAGATCTTCCTTCTGTAGGGAGTCGCTCCAGAATCAGTTGGGCGTCTCCTCTTAAGGCTAGAGTCAACGCCATGAATGCTTGATCCTCAGTCCAGCCGCTGCAGTTAGAGAGGGTTTCGAACTGGTACTTATAGGCTGTCCAGGAAGATGTGCCATCAAACCGTGGCAAGTCCAGCCTACCTTGTGTAGGTACCGGCGCAGTGAAGACTGCCTCCCTCGTCACCAACTTCTGCACTTTCTCGGCGAGCGCCTGGTGGCGAGTGTCGGTTTGGTCGAGTCTCTCTTCCAGGCCTTCGACTTTCACTGAGACCCCTTTAACTTCGGACTCCACCTTTTTAACTTTATCGCAGATGACTTCAAGGCTTGTGTCCAATTTCGAAAGCAGCATTTGGCTAGCAGATTCCTGTTCACGGCGAGCGGCTTCCTGTTCACGGCGAGCGGCTTCCTGACTGGCTTGTATGCTCTGCACAGCAGCTTCCTGTTCACGGCGAGCGGCTTCCTGACTGGCTTGTATGCTCTGTACAGCAGCTTCCTGACTGGCCTGTATGCTCTGTACAGCAGCTTCCTGTTCACGGCGAGCGGCTTCTTGACTAGCCTGTATGCTCTGTACAGCAGCTAGCAGCGCAGCGAGGTCCATCGACGGGCTCGATGTAGGTACTGCCGTAGGAAGCAAATCAGCATCGGTGCCTTCCTCCGGCTCCTCATGTGCTCGTTGTCTCGCAGCATCCATCTCCACTTGCCTCCTGGTCCGTGGAGTACGAGTTCCTTCGTCCCGTGGCATTAACGGCATTCCGCTTCTGACACCAGTTGTTACGTGCGGGGTGAGTTAAAATGCCGTTTAGGGTTGTAAGAACACGATTTATTACGCAGACCAAGATGACTTCCAAAATATCAGAGCTTTTCCAATTAAACCGTAAAACTTGCCAAAAGTCGTAAATAATTCACTCTATGTGTCAACAAAGCACTGTCGCAAATATCTTCGCAAAAGCTCCCAAGAGTTGTTTTCGTATCGCTTGTTGTCGCAGAACTGTCCCACTCGAGCGATGGCACCCGTATTTATACACGCGCAGTCAGCCGCGATGTTTTTGGAAAACACTAGAAACTTTAAGGTAAACAAGCTCGTACACAAGTAAACAAGTCATAAAAAAACAAACATCGTAAACAACTCTCTGGCTTAAGGGAATGTGAACCTTATGTCGCGAACATAAGGAACAGTTTTCTCTGAGACAGGAGGGCTTCCTTCTACGTATGGAAATTTCCATACGCCCAGGTCTCATGATAAACAACAACACGCTGTTTGTTTATGATAAACAAACGCTTCGAGAATGTTCGGTCGTAACAGTATTGATGTATTTATATAGAAAAGACATTTTAGTATAATTTTTCGTAAGACAGGGTAACTGTATTATATGAATAGTCTACTTGTCGTCTTGACGATGTAAGCACTTATGTCTGATGTGTGACAACCCTAACGAATCGTAGAAAGAGTCTGAATTATTTATGGGGTGACGAAAGTGAAAGGAAGTGATGAAATCGAACTTATGGTTGCGCGTGAATAATTGATCAGCTCGAATTAAGTTTCACACACGATGAAGTCATCATCATTCCCTGAATTAAGGATCAGATTTACATTATTAATTCGATTATCAGGTTCCGTTCCATTTAGCAGATCGGCCAACTCAATTAGTACAAAATTGTACATGAATCGAATATGGGGTTAGTAGGGGCAAAACATATACTATACTTGTCTAGTTGCTGAAATCACTCCCTTACGGGCAGAAGGCCATCAGAAATTTAAATTAATTAATTAAATTTCATAATTGAATAAAAAATCAAAATCAAAATATTTATTTATCAATTAGGTTTCTACAAGAAACTCTTATGATCGTCATTATAAATTTAAATTTACCAGGGTTTCGGAAAAAAGCCAAGATGACGATCCTGAGAAGAAACCCCGAAAGGAACTCAGGATACTATTCTTTTTGTCATCATTAAAAATAAATTTAATATAAATCATTTTTCAAAAGAAAATATTTTATTAAGGCATAGTATAGTGTAGCAAACTATCTTTTTGGTAAAATGAGTATGCAGCTGATACAAATCTGTTGCTTGTTATGAAAAATTCATTGTGTTTGACTAAGTAGAAGTATAATATTAGTATAGAAGTACTATAAGTATAAGTACTTCTATACTAATATTATAATAAAGAGAGAAGATTTGTATGTTTGCAATGAATAAACTCAAAAACTACTGGACCGATTTAGAAAATTCTTTCACCCACAGAAACCTACATCGGCGAGTAACATAATCTATAGTTTATAAAGTTACGCGTGCAACAGTTAGTTACTAATAAGGTAACTGTTTATATTAACCACAATCTTCAAATTTACCGTAACATAAGATTGGATTATTTTACAGATTTAAAGTTATCGAATAAGTGCCGCGTTACCAAAGTACAGAGTGAAGTTAAGTTTAAGTGAACAATCGGGAACAAGAAGAGACGGCGGGAGACGCTCTTTGCTTCTGAAGTTAGCTTTGTCGCAAACTCTGGTACTCGCTTGCGACGTGTTAATGCTCTGTTCGGAACATTTCAATAACTTTTATCTAGAATCTTAGCTATGAAGTTTGCGTTCCGTTACTCGCGAACACTACACTGCCTGTGAAACGGTTTTCGATTACACTGTAGCTAATTGAAAAAGTTATTTCTTTATTTCAACACATATTGCGTTGAAATAAATAAACATAATTATTGCGTTTATTGCGTGGGGCCTTTGATAAAGGATACACTAGGTTCTGGGTTGCTTCACTAAAAGTGGCACTCACAGCTTGGGGTGATATTTCAAATTAGTCGCACAAAGTTGCCCTTATGGTGAACACGTGTTACGACTTTAACCATTATTACTAAATGTTAAGGTTCAAATCGGTCATGCAACATTTACATTATTCATATTTTTATCAGAAATTAACGAGAGAAAGAGCATGTATAAATCCAGTGGACACTTTTTCGCAGTTATTTTGTTTGAGACCCTGAATCTAGTGCATCCTTTATCAAAGCGTTGGGCGTTTAGCACGTGTTCAGAGAATTTATCCGGAACGAGGTGTGTGAGCTCAGCTCTATAGTGACTAACTTGAAAAGTGACCTGGCACCTCCCATTATCTGAAAATGTTAAATACATACGGAGCAGTGCATGTATAGTGCCTATGAGGCGACATAATATACTTTTGGGAAAATTTGTATAATAAAGATAGAAAAAAAAACTTAAAATATAGCCAGAGCCGATGCTCCATCCTCTCCAAATCTCTCATATTTTTAACATAATATGAGAGCTAGGTGTCAGGCTGTCTGTCTATCTTTACATACTTAAACCGAACAACTAAATATTTATATTCCTGTACTACACGGTGGTAACCGCTTACCATCACGTGATACCTGCGAAAGGGATGGTTGCCTTCCCTCTCTTTAAAAAATAGAAATATTTCCGATTTTTCGTGCAAAAGATATACAAAGTATCATTCCGTTACGCCTGAATGGTTTCGAATACACAATTCAGCAATGAAAGCTCTAAGCCTACGGGTATTTGGACGCGACAGAGCTTTCAAACGCACCGCCTTGTACGGTATCAACATGGCGTCGAAGCCTATGAGCTTATTACAAGCCGCTTGTATAGCGCAACATCTCTTATTTATTGCTTATTTATCACTTATTTGTGAGCATATGAAACTCATGCTTTTTCATAATATAAATTCTCTTGTGACGTTTGAATTGTTTGACTATGCGATTTTTGAATTTTTGGGTAAATTATTTATATTTTTCCTGCAAAACAGCCGGCACAAAAACCAAAAGAATGTGAAGCACCGATAAGGCCTCGATGTATTATGTCGTCTGCCTCCTCTCTCTCTCTCTCTCTCTCTCTCTCTCTCTCTCTCTCTCTCTCTCTCTCTCTCTCTCTCTCTCTCTCTCTCTCTCCGTGTGCTTCTTCAGTCCAGAAGGTTAGCCGTCAACCTCCTGAACCGGTCTCTGTCAAGATCCAACTGGAATACCTTCTAATATATGAATATTTCTAGTAAATCTATCTGCAAATCGCATGAGAATCACATCGACAATTTTGACGATTAACTAATACATATAGACCTACATACACATGGACGTGGATATCAGTATAGTATACTATGTATAACTTAAGTATTGTAGATTAGCCAATCAAAGGTATACATTATTTCGATAGCAATACCTAACTGGCAAATAAGAATTTAGTTGCCTCGTAACGTCGCCCACGTGTAATTTTATTCGCAAACGGATCACAAAAAGGATTTTCTTATCTTTTCCTACGTACACTCAGGGGTTGTTGCACCTATTGGCGCGTTAACTTGATACGAAAACGTGAGAGAACGACGCAATTGTTGAAGAAACTGCTGACGAGATCATTCCGTTTTACAGTAAACGGGAGGGGGTTTAGATTTATGACCTTGTATTCAATTTTTGAGCATACATTGCATTTCGTGTTTGTATGGTAGATACACTTTTTGTGCCATTTGCGATATAAAATAACTATTTTTATAGTCAAAAAAAGAAGTCCGTTATTGGCAATATGATTTAAGTAAACATACATTATGTATATATTCTTATATTATTCTTGTATTGAGTGCTGTGTGACTGTTTCAATAAAATGAAAATTAAATAAATAAATTAAAAAAACACAACCCAAAGCATATGAAACCTATGCCTTGTTTATATCATTAAGACCAAGAGCTACGCTCAGATATTCGTTTGCCATATTTCAAGTTTAGTATTCTTCGGCTATTAGCGGAGACATGTTTTATTTAATTCTCAGACCCATCCTTACTAAATATTTTAAGTTTATTGTGTAAATGAAGTTAGTTTTAAAAAGTCTTCCTTTAATATTCTAATTAAAGCCTTGAGATACTAGGAATAATTTTGTTACAGTAAATACACTCCTGGTAAGTGTATATTTTATTTATTCAAAAGGTTTTTTTTTGTGTTTAGATATACCAGTTTTGCCGCCGTCTGTCCCTTTGCATATGTACGATGAAATCTTTTAAAATACCTAACGGATTTTAATGAGGTTTTCACTAATGGAAAGAGAAAAAAATCCATGCGAAGCAGAGAGTGTCCCGCTAGTTTATTGTAAAAACATGAATATTTAGCAATTCTACTAAAAGTTTGCAGTTAATTTTTTTTAGCAAAGAATTAAATTTTACAAATGGCAAAATGTATAAATGATACGAGGATGTGTATGATAAACGGTTTAATTCCGAATACGAAGTTGTGTTTTGTGTAAAACAAATTCTCTCTTATGTTTATACGCTTCAGCTTTTCATTTTGTAATTTGAATATAAGTGTAGCAATTTCCACTTAATTTACATACCGCGTCTTAAGTTAAATTAAATTTTAATTTATAATGAAAAACTTGACTCCTTCAGAGTTCTAAACTAGGAGCGAATGAGTTACAGGAATGTATAATTTTGTGTGTCTATTTTGGGAAAGTTGTTATTTTATATTGTTGCTACACATTTGCTACGAAGAGCTCACCTATGTATTATATTTGTCGACTTCATCTAATTAATTAACTTGTAGTTCTTCCTCTCATACTCAATGAAGACCTTAATGTTTGGATCTCTTTGTATATTTATTAAAAGCTGTTAGAAACATTTTTATAGTGTCTCTTTAAACTTTAGTAAATATCAAAATTTATAATATTGTACAAACTTATGTTGACAAGAAATTGTTTCGAAGACTTTGATAACGAACAAAACTTATCAAGTTAAAGTAAGTAAAGATATATATTGTCTTCAATTCTTTTGTTTTAAGAATGAATAGACCAAAATTGGCAGAAGGGATAATGCAAGAACCAAAATATTGTAACTAACTAAAACCGACACAAAGCCCATGCGAGCAATATTTCAACGATCTACTGAAAGAATTCCCAAATTGTAAGATTATTCAACCTTCGGCTCGGAAAAAGTCTGTCTCCAAATGATATCTTGCCGAAAAAAATACATAAAAAGTCAAAGGTGTGCGAACCCCGAACGACGAGCTCTCTGTCACTGTCATTTCATTCGCCATTTTGTTTCTTTTTCCTTTCTTTTATCGGCAAGCGTTCCTTGTCCGGTCTCCCTTTATACCTGATGTTTCGCAATGCGGATTTCAGCTCGTTATGCCTCTTAATTGGCGTGAAGATTACCGCTTTCAAATCTAATGATAATTTTAAATACGGCCGTCCTAAGTCGTAATTACGAAGAAATTTCTTCTAATTTTCCATTGTTCGGCGAATTAAATGAATTGTTAAATAAAACGACGTCAATGTCTTTTCGTACGGATGACTTGGTGTTTTCATTCATTCATTTATTCATTCTTTTTTTGTGACTAACTAACTTGTGAATTGTCAATTAAAATTGTTAAATTTAATAAACGAATTTATAATAAGTTTAATTTGTAGACTACTTTTTGAATCTATAATTATGTGGTACTCTTGCTCTAATTTATAACACTAAGGTTTTTTCAAAAGGCTTGAATAAGTATTGTTTGGCGTCCTTTGACCTTCAAGCTTAGAATGATTACAGCAAGATCCATAGGAACAGATATTTAATTTCAACCAAGAACACTATCAATATGCATTAGATTCAATATTCATAGAATTAATATTCAATTAATTCAATTTAACCATCAACATTAAAGAGTAGGTATATTTTTTTTGTTCCGGTCAATACTCTCTTTTTCTATGTCTGCACAATGTGCCTGGTGTGAACAACAACAAAAAATCTTTATCCTGAAAAAGGTAACCGACAGACAGACTGTCTGTTACTAGACTATGTATTATACCTAACACTATTTTTCTAAGGAAGAAAGTCTGATCCGTGATAAATCAGGTTTAGATTCGACGATAGAAGTTTTCGTGGCTACGCTTATTTCCTGTGCCTTGCGTCCGGTGTAGGTTCTCGTAGTAATAAGAAACGGAACGATATTGTTTGTCCACCTGGTCGAGAGTATTTTTCATTTGGAACTAGCAAACTTTTTGTTTGTGGGAACAATTAAAATTTGTGCACACTAGTTTATAACGTTATTCTTTCTTTCGTACGGCCATTGTTTTCAGAAACATTATCTTTTCATTCACATCTGCTATTGTATTGTACTCGCAGCACAATAAGGAATTACGTGTAATACCAAAACACATCTGGCTTGTACCAATTATATTTTTATTAAACTTTAAAAGTATGCGTTTGTGAATAAACTTTAATATATTAACTTCCTGGCGTATTAAATATAATAAATTTAAGTCGTACAAAAAAACTTTCATTTATTACAAGACTAGTATTCACGCAAGTTGTAGGCTTTGAAAAATGAAAATTTTTACAAGTAGTCGTGGGCGGTCTACTTGAAAAATAAATTAGAAAATTGCTTTTCTCCTCTACCATGTTCGAATTTCCATTTCATTTCCATTAAACAGATTTTTTGTTGGTCTCAGTTTATGGCGATTGCGATTGTATTTTGGTCCCACACACTAAAAATATTTTTATTATCTTATTCTATAATGATAAAATGAAAGAGAGACGTTTATATTCACTTAATCTTGCTTCAGGACACGCATTCTATTATTACTAATTATTTATACTAATAAGCACACGGCCTAACACGGGATGTCCTCTATAGAACTGTTCATCGCCAGGGACGTTCATCGTAGAATCGCAACCACACAACAATAGCACACGTACTATTATTGCTCTTGATTGATTTGTAGATAAAAGAACGATTAGTTTAAATGTTTTGATCGTAGTCGTTATAACTAAACACAATCTCTTCTGTTTGCAGGTAATCTAACTTCTAGCAGTCGCCAACAAAACCTTTGTTTGACGCCCACAAAGAAACTCGCCGAGGCAGTAAGTAATAAACGCGACTCTACGCCCATTGCCGTAAAGCCTAAATTGACGGTCAATTTGAAGTTTCCCGGGCAATTTGCGGCTTATGACGTTGAAATAGGAGTTCGTAAAGTACAATAAATAGCCCGAGAGTTTGTTTGTTCGTGTAATACTCGCCATTTTTATTAATACCGCCTTTCAGAAAGGCTGTATGCGATCAGGATTTATATTGGCTTCTTGTTTCGACCGAACTTTCTAGAAAAAGATGTTTTTTCTTCTTACCTGCCGAAACGTTTCGTATAGAATTTATTTATTTATTTAAAAGGAATAATAAAAAAAGGTAAAAGCGATTCGAGAAAGGTAAAAGGAAAAAGGTATGAGAGGAATAATATAAATGACACTAATAATGGAACTGTTCAAGTTATTGTTCTTTTTTGTGGTTAAATAAACAGATTGATTACGTTTAGATATTTTAGAGGAATTAGATAAATGTCTATCGTTTTTAAGGAATTTGAATATCAACTAAACAATTAATTAGGAAGTAACTGCATTTAGCTTTTATTAATAGAAAATTTATCAATAGAAAATACCAGTTTTGTATGGAGATGCGTACGCGTTCGATCAGCGTCCACTCACTGCAATATTTCGCGTCTAAACTAGGAATTAAGATCAATAGGTATACGTTATTCGTTTAACAATTCTGGATAATCAGCAATATAGGTAGAAGCATATAGTGCGACGATTGGCTAAAGAATGAATGTGGTTGGCTGTTAAAAAGCTTCTTTTACAAGCCTTTGCTCGTAAAGTAGGACTAAATAGACAACGTCTTTCCCATGATTTTCCAGAAATACTCACCACTAAGCCATCTAGTATTATATAATGATGAATGTTCTAAACATTATACAGGGTTCCTATCTAGTTCAAAAACTAAAGTGTTAACTAAGTTAATTCGAAGTCATGTTTGTGTGATAAACACCTTTACAAACTTTTGCATTTATATTATTAGCGAGATAACATTTGAATTGCGGCCATAGCTTATTCATGTTTCTTTCAATGGTAAGTGAATTACTTTTTCTATTTAAGGTTTTTCTTCAGAGCCAACCGGAGGAAATCTTTTGAAAAGAGCACTGGGAAACTGGCGTTTTCTTATTGGGTGTCCGTGATAATTTCATTGGCAGATGCCTTTTTTATTGAAAAGGAAGCTAGGGATAATCTTTTCTCGTTCGTGTATATACTCGTATGATTCCGCCAACACAGAGCTGAATAGAAATACATAATCTCAATTATGTTTGTATGAATAATTGAATAGATTTCAAGGATGTCGCAATTATTTATTTACTACGAGATAGTGATGTTGATATGAATGTAACTCGATACACAATGATACTCATTTGCTTCTGTGATGGAAGACACACGGGATAGCCACACATATATAAGTTAATATTAACTTGATAGCTTAATGAAGTCAAATCGCTGGCGGTACAGTAAAACAACAAAATTGGATCGACAACTAAACAAAACAATTACGAATTAAGGGCCTCCCTCTTTGAAATCGGTTGAATAGCCGTTTCCTGTAAAGCATATCGAAATCTGACATAATGTATACCTACCAATTCCGCGATTCAACTTACAATATTGTATAAATGTAGGTATAGTATGTATTTTCCATTTTACCTTTAGCTCGCGTGTCGGGATTACATTTTAAATGTCGGATATTTTGCAAGAGAGCTTCCGTTTTATTCTTGACATTTATTCTTGTATACAAAACACACGAATAAGTGGCAGAATCATTGACGGCAATCGGATATGTCTGCTTAAAATAAAAGAAAAGGAATACTACATTTTGGATGTTGTAATATCGTCTTGAAATGAATAACTTTTTCTTGAAATAACATTGAGTTTTTCTTAGTGCTTTGATTCAGCTAATTAATTCCTTTGGACTTGGTACTTTGATGGATATCTGGTCATTTAACTCGGCCGACTTAAGGACTAAGGACCTACAGAAACTGAAAGACAAGTAAAAGCAAGTCTCATTATTTTGTATCCTTTATCCTATAAAAGTTGGGATCTTACTTGTATTCATATACTTATCATTTGGTGATTTTCATGTTTCTTGGCTATAGTAGGCCACCGTCATAAAGTGGATCTGCCACCTTTTATCGTTTTAAAATGTATACAGATTTAAATTTCAATGAGGATAGTGATTTTAACGGGCCATTATTTGTTTCTACAAAATGTTATTTTAACCACAGTAATAAATACATTTCGATGTAACAGTATTGAGTGCGCAGATGTGTCAACAGAATGCTGAATCAGCGCCATAAATCTCCGTCTCGGTTCCTATTCGCCGCTAGAATTATTCTTCCCAGCAACTCGACATTCTCGACGCTCTCCACTTAAAGTGCTGATCGAAAAATCATGTACCGCCGGTACTCTTTGCGAGACTACAAGAAATCGACAGTTAAAGCCAACAATCTTAGTAGTATCTGACATTATGTCTCAGAAAAATAGACGCCGTAAGAAATATACGCCGAGGATTGGCCGTATGTGGCCATTGATTTTATTTAAGTGAAAGTGTATCCAAGTGTGTGCGTTGCCTTTGAAGTGATACGAGTAAGTTGGAAAAGTATAGTCAGGTTAATAATAAATGTAGTCGCGGCAAGTGTTCATTCCGCATGCTTACACTCGACAGACGAAGTTCGCTGTGGATGAGCTGGTGGAGAGCTAATTCAGTCGGGGGTGGGGTTGTTCGCTACTGTGTTACTCTTTGATCTGGCACGCTAACGGATCGGTTGACTGAAGTGCACGACCTCCATATTTCAAACATTTTCAATAAATGGTACACGTTATAGCATTCATATTCAAATTACGTTTGTTATTTTTGTTTTGTTGCAGCTCTGCATTTTATCTTATTGTGATCATATAGATTTTATGCTCCCTGGTTGTTGAATTGGTGGTCATCCGGCTAAATGACAAAATAATCTTATAGGTAACTAGCTACTCGTAGATTAGCAAACTTGGATTTTGTTATTTATAAAGCATATGTTTAGCGTCATCTTAATATTTCAACAAAACTGTTGAAGCATCTAAGTCGAATTATTCATCCTCGAAAGTGTGCAACTTAATTTCTTCACGTTTTGTCCAAAGTTGGCGATCAATTTATTACACAAGTAGGAATTGCTTATCGAAGCGTATAGCATAAATATTTTATGCCATATTCATATTTTTACTGTTATAGCGTGTAAGTGCCCTTAAGCCGTAACAGCTACCGATTTAACGGTCTAATGATAATAGCAACAAAGGAAATTAACGACGGCCTTGATCCATCCATCCAATATCCATTACGTCAAACTTGTATAGATTTATTCGTGGAATATGTTGTACTTTATAACGTACCTCGCAGCTCGCTAGCCGTTTCTGCTTGCTAATAGGAGAATTTACATTTTTATTACATTCTCGAGTGTAATTAAAATAATCACTCGAGAAATTTGTTAAAACGTTTGTTTGTTACAAACGCTACAGCACCAGCTGTGTTTTTTAATTAGACGATTACGTTTCAAGTGTATAGTATTCGTTGTAATTCTCTCGAGTAATATTTTTATTTTATGTATAATGTTATAATGATTACATGTCCATAACTTTAGAATGGATATATTTGGTGCAATCCAGCTTTATCGAAAGTGTGATTACTTTTCATAAAACAGTCTTAGTCGGGTTATCTTCATATATGTATATCTTCATAGGTTTGTTGACTGAAATTATAATATATTTTTGTCTCAAAATGTGAGTGATAACTCAGTTTTAACATACCCAGCCAATGACAGTTTGGCTGGCACCAACTCCAAAATTAACTGATTAAAATTGTAAATAGGTATCAATAATTTCCTTGATTGTCCTTTAATGCTCTGTGCTTTGAAGTAATTAAAATGTTATTTTCGAATATTTTAGTAACTTCAGAAATTTTTTTTTGAGGTTCCACGGAAAAAGTCGGAAATTTGAATGGTATTTTATATGAAATTGGCAGTGCAACGACCGTCGAGTCAGCTTGTTATAGAAATACTGTGTACAGAACATGTTACAGGGCAATGAACTAATTACGTTCTTTTTTTAAGAGGAGTGTCAAAGAACGTATTGCATTTTCGCCGGCGAATGCTCTTTTGCAGGCAGTCGGTGTTTTCCGAGTGCGCTCTCTCCCTCTGAATATTCATATTGGCGATGTGGAGCCAAATTGCCTCCACTTCTCACTTCCCTAACTTGTCCGGTGTACTTTAAACATTGCTACTACAGAACGTGTGCCAATTTATCGCTATGGCCCTTTATTAACACCGGCACAACTGCTACATTGTAGGTACTGATTTTTCATGATAAAGAACGATCGATAGGCTGAATCTGACGTGTGTTTATAGAAATGACGCACGCTTATATCTTAACCTAAATTACTCTTATATATACTCTATATTATTATTATTTATTTTCTTATATTATTTTCAATGTATTTAATGTTAAGATCTAACGATTTAGTGATTGGAATTTATGATTTCCAAATATAAATATCAAGAAGTTTTTACTTAAAAATTTATCAAAAAGCTTATTTGTTTGCTGTTTTTTGCAAGTGAAGCCTTAAAAAATTTACAAAGTCAGATATTAAGTTTAGGTGCAATAGTAACACTACCGGAGTTAAGAGTACACTCTGCGTTACAATTTTTATCTAAATCCATCTGATTAGCAAGGTATGCATTTGTATAATAATATTGTTTTATGTACAGGTATAGGATACAAATGAAAGAAATGAATCGTCCTATAAATAAATTTGTTATTAGAAATGTGCTGGTAGTCTATCTGTATATTGACGATAAAACTTTTAGAGAGTATTTTATTTAAAATAAATATAATAATTGTTGCGCTTGTTAACATGGAAACCCACTCGAAGCCTCCAGCGATACCCTGTAGTGATCCTCGTTCAGTATAACGGTTTCATGTAAAACAAAACGACTGATATACTTACCTACACATATATTATTGGTAGCAGGATTTTTTTCTTTTTCATTCGTAAATTCTCATAGTCTAAAAAATTATTTTAACGTTAACTTTTAACGGTTTTTAACATCCCTATAGTTGGTTTTTCTAATTGTATATAAATAATTTGCAACGAATGGCTAACCAAGCGCCACTGTCAATAAATATATTTTATTAAGAACTAATTGTCAAATAAATTCTTTTTTCTTTCTTTCTTTTACAAACTGAGTTCCACACGAACACAAATGTAGTTCCCCGGCATAACAAAGAAATATAAGGTTAGTAGTGATCGCACTGTAACTTGTGCTTTAAGCGACTGTAACACTAAAGTTTAGTAAGTAATAAAAGTGGAAAATGAAGTTAAGATACGGCGAAAGTAAAGCTTCACTCTGGAATAATATCAAGAGGTAGATAAAGTTGGAGCACTCTATTATAGATTTGTTCTATAATGAAGTGGCTCGTGGCTTTAAGAGAGCTCCAGATCGTTTTAAGTTAATGTATTGTGTCTAGCTCTAAGTAGCGATTACTAGAGTTGCATAAAAATAGACTCTATTTAATAGTGAATAGGGATTTACTGCGCACCGTTTTAAAAAAAATGAAGATTAGCATAGGCGACCTTGTCGTCTTTTTTCTTATGAACTCTTTAGCTTTGTTGTGAAGCTTTCTACTTATATTTATATTTTAAGATTAGTTACACAAAATTATTTTATTCACAAAATTATTTTATTCATGAAGCAAAATTATTTTATTCTCACACATAACGCACTCTTACAATAGAGTATGAATGTGTTATGTGTGAGTAAACTTCTTGTGACGAAAATATCTTAGTTTCCATAATTACACGAATTATTTCCCCCTGATTGCCCATATTCGGCTTAATTTGACTGTACTAATCATAGATTTAGTACGGTATTACTACCCTTCTGGTACTTAAGGTTGGTTCGTAACACCTGCTTGTAGAGGAGCATTTGTACTTGTAGCTGTTGGCTACGGCGTAGGCGAGCGCTACGCGCGTAGCACAAGCTACGAACTCAGTGACGTGCGTGCAGGTGACGTATGAACTATTAACTACGTGGACAATTTGTGTACAGCTTCGAAGCAAGCTACATTCATGTTCTATTGAATAGCTTTAGTAACATGACGTTTAATTTACATCTATTCAACACTTTAATCATTAGTTTTGGTTGGATGGTGGACTATAATTTATTATTTCGTTGTATTATGTGTGTACAATGTACATATATTGACAAGGTTGTTTGTTGTTTTGTCATTTGTATATTAATAATGGAAAGGATTGAGTCTATTCGATGTCGTCAAACATTCTATTAATTAATTAATTTCTCCTAGAACATTCATGTCAATGTTATCTATAGGTAATATTATAAAGAGGTAAAGTTTGTATGTATCTACTAAACTATTTATCTGATTAAAAAATATTTTCACCATTAGTTAGAATAGCATTTCAGAATGGACATAGGCAAAATATTCTAATAGTGCATTAAAAATAAAGATCCAACGCTTAGAAAAGTATAATGTCAGGAGTTATATTGCTTTATATATTTTGTCAGTGCGGACGAAGTCGCGGGCATCAGCTAGTACGAGCTATTGAATATAATTATTCAATCGAAAAGTAATGTATTCATTATTAATTAAAATTGTATCTCGTATTAAATGAACATGCAGGGAGAAACGATGAAATTGTTTTCGCTGAAAAATTTGAATTTCCCAGAGATTGTGAATGGATTTAACGAACTAATAGGATTTGGGAACGTTCGGTGCCGCGAAATATACTGAACACTGAACAAAATTCTCCCTTATGCCTTCATGTGTCATACATACCTAACACGGTGTATTCTCTTCCTTTTATTTTTCACAGTTCCGAATGAAAATATCGTTCACATGGAACAGCGGAGAGTACCTACTATTTTAAATTCTTTTTGGAATCAGCAAACATTGAATTCTGTACAGATTTAAATGAATTCTGTACAGATTTAAATGAATTCTGTATACTGTAGTTATTTAAAACCGTTGGACAAAGACCTGTTTTTGCGTACGAAGAATTGGGCTTTGGTTTACCACGCTAACCCCACTGCCGTAGACTTCACATAGCTTCGGTGATTACTAGTATATATTCTATATAAATGGGAGATTAAATTTAATTATTTTTCTAAAATAATTAAAAATTTTAAAATGATGACTCGTATTGATATTTAAATTTGGAAACTTTCATTTTTCTTTAGTTATTTAATAGTGAGACAATATTACAGTTGTAGCTGTGCTCACGTCCTTTTACATATTAAAAGCAATTCTACAAATCTACTTACAAATATCTTCTTCTTTTTCGGCTTCACTCTTGACAGAGTGGTCGTGGCTATCATTTCAGGTATCTACTAACTAGAAAATAATAGCTTAGACGTTTTCCTAAAGAGAGAATCTGCCGATAACCTTTTAAAAGTTGATGAAACTTGTTATAATTAATCAAATTGTTTTTAATTTGTACTTACATCTCATACGGTAACGGTATAACGGTAGTGTATTTTATGTAAGCAAATATTATTCTAAAGAAAGGGTTAGGAATTTTTGTTTTCGCAATTAGTTAAGACTGGAAAAACGAAGATACGAAAGGCACGTTCGAGCAATCCGATATATTTGCGGTGATAAAGAAACCTATTCCCTCCCCTTCGAAGAAATTAAAGGAATCCTCTTTGAGTTGATTCAATCTCAAGATTGCGAAACTCGGAACCGATCTCGACACAAAAGAAGGTCTGTTTGACATCCGAGGCATTTTTTTGTCGACGAGATAATTCAGGTTTATTTTTGTGTTCGTCGAGAAACGGAAGCGGATTGCGATTGACGACGTGCTGTGAATCAACAAGTGATTTGCTGCTGTAGAATTCCTGAGATATAAACACAATATAAATGATGTACAAATGCTTCTATTTATACGCTAAATCTTTTTTAAATCAAGATGGCAATAGATGGCGTTATAAAAGTTATTCACTTACTAAAGAATTTTGAAAAAATATAATAGTATTATTTAACGGTTATGCAGTCAGAAATTATTTTTATTTTGATCTTGATCAACTAAAGATGAACTGCTGGTATGCTAGGTACTGCTTTCGACTGTACGGTGCAAACCCCCAAGACTAACACTTGACAAGTGGAAATATAGATTTAAGGGTGTACCGAGCTTCTGGCGCGTTTAGGTATTCTAAGCGTTCTGTGTATGTGTGCGTGAGGCACCCCGCAGGAGCGAGAGAGCGGTGCGCCGAGTGGCTAGAGTCGTGCGCCGATCGACTACCAATGCATATTTACAAAATAAAACAACAGAAACGGTCTCAAAACTTTTATTAAAAATATTATCACACATTTATTTTTTATCTTACTGTCGATAGATAGGTAGGTTGGTATATGTTTTACGAGCGTAATTGAATAAAAACTTTTATCGATAAACACGACTCGTAAAATTATTGTTCCTTATGTATTAACTTATATATATTTATAAATTATATGTCTTATATGTATATATTATATAGTGAAACACATTTTAGTTTTACGTCTTTTTAATAATTGACAAGTCCTTGACAAACTCCAAATGTTCTTCTTAATTATATATACATACTAGTTGGCGCCCGCGACTTCGTCCGCGTTGAAAAAAAAGTAGCCTATCCTGTGTCCCGTACGTCTAAATGTTTATCTACCAAGTTTCATGAAAATCAGTTAACTCGTTTAAGAGTTATAGAGGAACATACATACTTACATACATACTTACATACATACTTACATACATACATACATACAGAAAAAAATTCTAAAAATCGTCAATTTAGTTTCAGTATCATGTATAGAGCCTATATACACGATATTTCTGAAAACAAAGTAAATTACTCCATGACCGACCTCTACAGATTTATTATTAGTATTGACAACCGTAGAGGTTGTATATCATTATAACATATCTCCCCATTAAAATTTTTTCAATGAGACGACGAGGAGGTCTGATAGTTCTCGTGCTTCTGTGGACTGTAGCGGGAGTAGGTGTTGTTGTAGTGGGCGTGTCTGGTGCATCTGGTTTTGGTGTTTGGAACGGTGTGGACTGCTGTGCCACCTCGGTTACTATTGCATCTGGTGTCTGGTGGATCTGATCTGGTGTTTGGAAAATAGGAGACTACTGTGTGACTGCTGCGCTTACGTCTGAACTTGCGAATGCGAAAGGAAAGCGAGAATATTAATCAATAACTGTTAAAATATATTGATTATTATATTGATCAGGCGTTCAAAAGGAGCTGTAGCCTTTATAAGTTTCGGGACAATCGATTTTCTGTAGAATCTTGGCTTAATTTCGGCGCAGACTTTACAAGAATTAGTTACTCTTCGAATTTCTTCTATTGAATAAAGTAAGTTTTTAGTTTTTATCCAGTGCATCATTTTCTTGTCACCCCAGGGTGGCATAAAGCTTCGTGAAGCAACGTTAACTGTGATAGTCTGGATTCAATTGAAGCACAAATTCGGGACAAAGCGTCGGCTACATTGTTTTGCTTTCCTGGTCTGTAAACAATGTCATACTTATAAGGTGCTAATTCTAATCGCCATCTTTGAATTTTCTCGTTCTTGACCTTACTGTTTGTTTTCATGTTGAACATAAATAAAATTGAACGTTGGTCAGCGATGAGAGTTAATAGTTTACCCATCAAAAAATGACGCCATTTCTTCAGTGATTCAAGGATAGCGTAGGCTTCTTTCTCGACTGAGGAGTGATTCTGTTCACTTTTGTTTAGGGTCCTAGAGAAGAAAGCGATTGGGCGATGGTCTTGCGATAATGTGGCTCCAATAGAATGTTCCGATGCATCAGTTTCTACAGTAAAAGGCATTTTATCGTCAATAGAATGGACACAAGATTTGACTATGTCTGATTTCATAGCTTCGAAACAATTAATGGCATTGGCATTTAGCGGAAATATTTTTGTATTAGACAGAATGTAAATCTTTTCAGAAAAGTTTGGTATCCATTTGGAGTAGTGTGCAAACATACCTAAAGTTCTCCTTAGAGCTGGTAGGTCATTTGGAGGAGGTAAATTTATTAAGGGTTTGAGTCGTTCATTATCTGGCTTTATAATCATATCGGCTATTGTATAACCGAGAATGTTGATAGAGTTTTGAGAGAATTTGTTTTTATCTTTGTTCAGAGTCAGATTATATTTGTTAGCAGCATTTAAAAAGTGTTGTAGGTTAACGTCATGTTCATTCTGCGTCTTATCACATACAGTAATGTCATCAAGATATGCATACGCCCCTTTTAGTTTCTCTTTTCTTATGACCCAGTCGATTGTTCTTTGAAAACTTGAGACGCCATTGGTGACTCCGAATGGTATGCGACGAAATTGATAGAGATTTCCTGCCGCTTCAAAGGCTGTATATGGCTTTTCGTGAGCTAAAATAGGCATTTGGTGATAAGCACTTTTGAGGTCTATAGTACTGAAGGACTGAATCTTTCGAAATTTCAAAAATCATGTCTTCAATATTTGGTAGCGGATAAGCATCTAGTTCAGTGTATCGATTTACCGTCTGCGAGTAATCAATTACTAGATGCTTCTTATGATTAGTGCTCTTCGAAATGAGAACCTGAGCTCGCCATGGAGACCTACTCTCCCCTACCTTCACTTAAAAGCTTACGAATTTCATCTTCAATAAATTGTTTGTCTTCAATTGAATGCTTACGTGATTTAATTGCGATAGGCTTACAGTCTGGTGATAAATTTGCGAACAAAGAAGGAGGTGGAACAGTTGCTTCAGCAACACTACAGATCTTCATTGGTTCTTCTGTTCCTCCGAAAGTCATTTCTAAAGAAGAGTGTTTTTCTAAAATGTCATGCCCGATTATTAAGTCAGCACACAGATTCTTAATAATGAGAAAATTCAAGTTCCTGTAGTGTTTTTCACCTATCACAGCGGAAACGGTGGTTTGACCAACGACTTGAGAAGTGTGGTTGAGTGTCGCCATTGTAAAAATTTGGCTACAAGGTCTTCTTTTAATTTGGCAGAGCTTAAAGAAGGCTTCGTTTATAAAGCTGATAGAACTTCCAGTATCAACAAGGGCTTCTGATCTAATGTGGATAATGCTTCTCCTGTTACAGTAGGTTTTGAATATTTCTGATGTAAACTGGGGTCCATGTCAGAAACTATTATCTGGGGTAGTCCGAAGGTCGCCAAAATGTCATCGAGTTCCTCACATAGTTTGACAGTTGTTGTTTTGTTCATGGGTTTTACTTCTATCCATTTAGATAAGGCGTCGCAAAGAACTAACCAATATTTTCCAAGAAATGATCCCGCAAAATCGATGTGAATTCTTTCCCATATATTGTCAGGGATTGTTTGGTCTGTTTTCTTGACATCCTTTACACATTTTAACAAAATTGTCCATCTCTTCTTCGGCCACCAATATAAAATCGTCCAAGAGCTCGCATGGCTGAAATTCCTGGATGACCTCTATGAAGGTATTTCAATGTTAATTTCCTCATAGACGTCGGTATGACGATTCTACCTTGCCACATTATGATGTTATTCTCTACTAATAATTCATTACGTTTTTTGAAATATGCTTGGAGACATTTTCATCGTATTTGTAAGTGCTCCAATTTGTTTTAATATGTTGCATGACTTTTAGTAGTACCGAGTCCTTTTTTGTTTGCTCTTTGATAGTTCCTTCGTTTATAGCAATCTCGTTTATCATTGACTCACTATTTTTTTTAACAATTTTGTTAACTGAGCATCTGTTAACAAAATTGTTAGAAAATCATTCTCTAGATAATTTTGAAAAATTACCGGTTCTGTAGTAATTCCCAAAGGCATTCTGTTATATTGAAAATAACCTTTGTGTGTTGCAATTGTTAAGTATTTCTTTGATTCGGGCGCCAATTCAAAATGCAAATATGCGTCCTTAAAATCAATTTTTGAATACTTCTCTCCTCCAGCGAGACACGGTCTTGTGGTCTTGTAACTGTGGCACCGGGTGTGTATGTGTTACAAGCACTGGATTGACAGTTGTGCGATAGACAGGAATTTCGCCAACCGGCGACAGTGAAAGCAAGAGGGCGAGCAAGTTAGGCTAAATTCCAGTACATGCATCTACAATATAATATTATATTAATTTGAATGACTAGACGAGCCATTCGCCTTAGCTACTACTCACACGATTTTTTCACAGTAGTCGACAAACCTACCCCTGATTTCCTTGTCAAAAAGGATCTCTTTAAGGTAACTTTTGTCTAAAATTCTATCTATCTCCATCTCAAAATCAAAGCGCAATAATGAAAACCTGGGACAGGTGAGCAGTAGATGTTCCACTGTCTCCTCCACCCCAGGTTCGCATAGACAGTCCGGTGTATCCTTTCTCTTGAAACGGTTCAGGTACTGCCCAAAACCTCCGTGGCCAGTCAGAACCTGCACCATTGCAGGCGTCAATGCACAGTTGTGCGATAGTCACCACATATTCTATTTTTTCCATTTGCTTTTACAACATTTACTGTTGGTGTAGCCCATTCTATTGGTGTTTCGTTCGGGTCAATTTTTTCAATAATTCCTTCCCTTGTAAGTCGTTCAAGTTCAGCTTCGACGTTTTTCCGAATACTGAATTTAATCGGTCGTGGTGTTAAATGTTTTGGCTCAGTTCCAGGTTTGATGTGAATGTTAACTTGGTATTTCTTAACTTTGCCCAATTTATCATCGAAAAGTTCGCTGTTTTGTTGCAGTGCTTGTTTTAGTGATGATGCCCGAGTCAACGCTTTGATTGTATAAACTGAGCTAGGAAAATTCATATTGAATATTTCACTCCATTGTAGCCCAAATAGCATGGGGTTGGCATTTTTGATTACGACGACTGGTAGAATTTTTTGTTCGCCTTGTATTTCTACTGTAACATCTGTAAGGCCTAGGCTTTAGTTAATGCTCGCCGTAGGCACGTAGTTTTGGACCTGCTATTAAATGTGGTGATTCAATTTTCTTCCAGAATGTCGTATTTATGATCGAATAAATGGAACCTGGATCCCAGTCCATAGTACATTTAAGTCCATTAATGGAAGTATCTATTTTCTTGCATCTCATATTGTTGGCATTAATTTTGTATATGTTTGATTCTTCGTTGCTCTTGTCAGATGAACTACACGACGAACATCTTGATAAAATATTGTTAACTTTTCTTTTGTTGTGTGTGTTTGATGTTTTATTTTGCCAAGATATGTATGCCCTTCCAGTTTTAATACAGCAGCTTTCGAAATGGCCTTTCATATTACATACTTTGCACTCATAGTTTTTTGCTTTACAGTCACTTAATTCATGTTTGCTTGTTTTTCCGCATCTTTTGCATTGATCTTTTGTTAGAATTCGGTGTTTGTAGAAACTTGTAGAAGGTTTTGTTCACATACTTTTGTTGGATGCGTTGCACCATATTCTTGACATTGCTGTTATCGTTTTCTGCTCGCTCTCTTGACTGTGCAAGAGCAAAAATCTGTTGAAACGTTACTTCTGTTATATTTCTTTGTGCGTCTCGATCTTGTAGCTCTGGCCACTTTTGTTTTAAGTCTATTTGTAGACTTTCATGATTAATGCCAGTTGCGAACCGGTCCCGTAGTTGACGTTCCAGAAAATTGCCTTCATAACCACAGTCTTTGCTTAAATCTTTAATTTTGTTTGCGTAATTTTCTATTGACTCACCTTCTTCTCTTGAGCAGTTCCAAAAATCAGTGAGTGCCTTAAATCGGGTTGTTTTTGATGAGTAGAAACTTTTTTTTACTAGATCAAGGCAGCGCTTGGCCGCGATCTCACTTGATGTTAGGTGCAGATGCGGCCAAAGATGGACCACGCTTACCTAGTAAGTGCCCATTTACCCTGGATTTGAAGACCCCGAGGTTGTAGTTTTGGGAAAACACGGACGCAGGCAATGAGTTCCACTCCTTAGCAGTCCGGACAAGGAAGGTGTAACTATAACGCTTCGTGCGTGACCGGGGAACATCAACCACGAAGGGATGAAATCCCCGCCCGCGCCTCGTGTTCCGCAAGTGGAACGGCTCTGGCCGGATCAGATCCCACAGGATGGACGCACATTCTCCATGGTGTAGATGATAGAAAATCGATAGGCATGCTACTTTTCGGCGATGCTGCAGGCTTTGAAGCTGAGACTCCACAAGGGTGTCGTTGCCAATGAGTTTTTTAGCTCGCCTTTCAATCGAGCAGTGCAGCCAATTGACTGACGATTTTTCCATAATTGACGTTTTAATTTTGTGCAAAATGTTGGGTGGTAGACAAGTTATGAGTAAATCTTTTTATATCTCTTTGTACTCACTTCCGTATATATTGCATTTTGCTTCAAAATATTCCAAAAAATTATTCACGGACGTTGTGTCTGGATTAAATTTGTCGTTTGCTAAATTGGAAATATTCTTACTGGTTGTTTCAGTTGGTTGCTGCACATTTGTTATGCTTCCGGAGGGCTTTTGTTGCGTTGTTAGCACGCACAAAATTTCCGTTAATGTTTCATAAACGCTTTAAACTGGTCCTCAGCCATTTTAAAGTATTTTCGTCGCCAATATTATATAGTGAAACACATTTTAGTTTTACGTCTTTTTAATAACTGACAAGTCCTTGACAAACTCCAAATGTTCTTCTTAATTATATATACATATATACAACCGTAGAGGTTGTATATCGTTATAACAATATATACATACAGTATCGTCATAATATATACATATAAAAATTAATTCGTTTCAAAATCGGTGTTTTAAAAATATTTAAATTTATTTTAGTCCAGTATCACCTGATTTTTTTCTGATTAGTAATCAGAAAAAAAATCAGTTGAGGGATATTGGACTCTTAGGTACCTAATTAATATCGAACTTACTTCGTGGCATTATTTTCTCTGTGTAAGTAAGTCATGTCACTGTCTATTTCTCCATCCACTACAAGAGGATTTTGTTCTGGTGTAATTGACACCCTGTAAGAAAATTTAGTTACATTATTTATCAACAAATTTTTTTTGGATGAAATTTGTAAACCTCATTCCATAAAAATTTTCTTTCAGAGTATGATAACTTTTAGAATCGCTGTCATCCAAGACTGTAAATTGAAAAATATAATGAAAATGTGGTAATTCATATTAAATTTATTATCCTACTATATTTACGCGTACCTCACCGGTTCATCAGATGACTCTTTGTTTTGTAGTGAAATGCCAACAACTGGTATATTTATCCTATAAATAGAAAAAGCTAAATAATTATAATTATAATAAGATAATATATAGACGAGCCCATCGGATGAGTGGTTAGGGTGCTTGCCTGTCTGAGGGGTCCCAGGTTCGATTCCAGGCGGGGTCAACTTTGAAAACTTTTCAAAGTTGGTTTTACTATGGGCGGCAGCGCACTTGCAAAACCTGTGGCGTTGCTTGTGTTACAGGCGACGGTAGTCACTTACCATCAAGTGGACTGTCAGCCTGTCCGTAGAGTTCTCCTCATTTTGTTCGTTTTTTAAAAATCCGAAATACGGAATAAAATGCTCATTTTTTATTTTTAGGTATTATACCTACAAGAATCATCCTATCAGACTGTTAGAATCAGTTTTTTTTTCTAAACAGTAATAATAAATACCTATAATCTAATTATAACAATAATAATAAAAAAGCTAGCTGTATTATTAGTAGCCAGCAGGTAGGTAAATAACTAATGAGTATACTTACGAAGCAACAGGAGTATTCTCTTTGTCTTCAAAATTCGCGGCCAATAGGCGTCTTGCTCTAGAAAGATAAATTTATTTGTTTGTAATTTATTATTACAATTAATTTATTTGTTGTATTGATTTTACAATAAACATAATAATATTTATTTTTTATTTATTTATTTATTGAATAGCAAACCTAACATAACAATCCACTAATAAAATTCATAAAATATAAAAAATATATGAATTTAATATGACAACCATATTAGATTTGACAAATTACAATTTATACGTACAAAAAGATTTTTAAAAATAATAACAATATACCTACATACTACATTTTAGTATTTACTTATTATTTAATACTAATTAATTATTATTTTTATTATTTAGTATTTAAATTTCATAAATAAATAGAAGAAAAAATAATAGTTATTGTTTACGAGTTGTAGTTATTGTATACGTACGAGTTTTACTTACTTTATTTCTTCTTGCAAGCGTTTACCATTGTTTTTAGCCAACCCCTTCTTTTCTTTGTTGTGTTCACTTTGTTCCCCATAGTAAATTAACACAAAAGTCTTGATTACGTTTTAAAAATATGCGTTAGCCCAAGCGACACAACCTCCACGTCCGACGGCCGAAGCAACACTAAAGCGGACAGGGGAGAAACATGGCGGCTCTAGCTAATATGGGCCGAATGCACGGGAATTTAGGTATTTCCTTCGTATTAAAAAACAAATATTCCTTTTGAAAATGTAAAGAATATACGTTATAGAAGACATGTTGTTTTGTTATTATTCATAAACTGACAACATTCCGTGAAGTATTTATGCCGTACTAACGGTTTATTTATTTTTTTAGAGGTAACTTTGGATTTTTTTTCTATCGAGAAAACTAAAAGTAATCGTGTTTCTAAAGAATATGATTTATAGAATGTATCCTTAAATATCTTACATACTAATTGCATATCTAAAACTTTAGTAATAACGATACAGCAAGGGATCAAATAAACGCAATTATTTCACATTTTTCACGACACAGGCTTAAACGATACACGAACATAAATAAAGGGGTAAAACCACATCCATTTGTAATTCGCTCGACCGTAGAGAGAGACAAGGTCAATATGTCCAATTGAACACATTAAAACGTTGAGATGCGTAAAAATGTACGCGCAGGGAACAATTTGGCCGATACGTCGCCAAACATGCCCCGCGAGCGCTATATCACCGGGATGTGGCTACGAACCGGCTTAATTTACTTTATAAATGTCCCTCGGGACCTTCGGTCGAGTTCTCGTGCAATTTTCGATCGTAACACAAAGGTGTTAAGGTCGTCAATACGTTCAGCTACATCAATATGAAATCTTATAGGTGACAACAATATTAATTTGTAACACAGTGCTTTCTGTCTCGGAGTGTTATTCAAGAGTGCCATCGCCCAGTACAATTTGTAAGCTTACAAGATAATTCAAGTTTTTGTGGTGCTCAAAAATTGTTTTCTTTCGTTATAAATTGTAGACTTTTTTATACTTTCATAAATACTATCGGAGTATATATTATCGAAAGAGAAATCTCTTTCAATTCGTTGCTTTCAATACTGACTTTTGCAGGCGCCTTCTACGCCCCATTTTCTTAGTGTTAAAACATTTATTAAGTCTTTATTGCTCATATATTTTTGTCAGGCATTGAATATTTTATTTTTATTTTTAATAAAAAGAAAAAAACATCTGTTTACTCACAATTTTGACAAGATCACCTGCTGAGCTAATCTGATGATTGTCTGAAAATTTTATCAAAATCGGTTGAGCGGTTTTAGTGTCCACATGAAAAGAGTGAAAGTATAAAACATTTTATTTGACCAAAAAGAACTACAGTTATATTATACCAACTACAGTTGGCTCTCCATTTGTAGTATTCATTTCAGCTAAAAATTTAAAATAGGTTCAGAACGTTAGAAATTTAAATGATGTTCACGTATTTTGACACAGGCAGAAACAAACTAAGGATATTTTCATAAAATACTCTATTTATGAAGTCGTTTTTCCGTTTTCCGTTACGTACAGAAGCGCCGGGGCTAATGAACATTTAGTTAGCCACATATACTCGTTCTGATTTTCATTGCTATAGCATCTTGTCAACTTACATTTATTTATAAATTATAACTTTCAACATTATTCCCATAACAAATTTTGTATGACGATAAAATGTGTGGGTATTTCTGCTCTCAATCAGTATAGAATCCTTTACCTAGTAATTTTTCTCATGAGGAAAATAAACGAGTTTCAGTGAGATAGGATATCACCAATTCACTTGAAGTTGAACGTGTTAACAAAATAAGTTTGCTTAGTAAAGTGTAGGGGGCGCAGTTGTCGGCGCCGGCTGGGCCTGATGGATTGCCGATTGACGGATGGTTGCAAAACATACCATCAAAATCGTGTACGTTTATCAAGTTATAAAAATTTTACAAAGCGACCCTTTTCCAACCTTCTTTTCGTTGTGGAAAAAAACACTCCTCTTTCAATTTATTATCTGCTATTTGTAGAAAACAACCAACGAATAGAATTATTGAACTCGCGACCTGTAACCGACACCGAAACCTCTGTATATAAGTATGTACTTTCCTGACGATTCAAAAAATACACACGTAATTGTTCAAGTTTTCACTTCTGTCGGCACTCCCGGAGTGCCACTGTTTTTTTATCAACCGACGAAAACGAAAAAACAAAATCGAAGAAGTTTCTAAATTCGACGCGTATATATATATTTTTTATTTTTATTTTATGTATGATCACGCATAACTTTTGACAGGGTGGTCCGATTTTGATAATTCTTTTTTTATATGAAAGGGTGCACCCCCGAGGGAGTCCCATTTTAATTTGGAAAAAAAATCTAACCCTAAGCCTGTGTCGTGAAAAATGTGAAATAATTGCGTTTATTTGATCCCTTGCTGTATCGTTATTACTAAAGTTTTAGATATGCAATTAGTATGTAAGATATTTAAGGATACATTCTATAAATCATATTCTTTAGAAACACGATTACTTTTAGTTTTCTCGATAGAAAAAAAATCCAAAGTTACCTCTAAAAAAATAAATAAACCGTTAGTACGGCATAAATACTTCACGGAATGTTGTCAGTTTATGAATAATAACAAAACAACATGTCTTCTATAACGTATATTCTTTACATTTTCAAAAGGAATATTTGTTTTTTAATACGAAGGAAATACCTAAATTCCCGTGCATTCGGCCCATATTAGCTAGAGCCGCCATGTTTCTCCCCTGTCCGCTTTAGTGTTGCTTCGGCCGTCGGACGTGGAGGTTGTGTCGCTTGGGCTAACGCATATTTTTAAAACGTAATCAAGACTTTTGTGTTAATTTACTATGGGGAACAAAGTGAACACAACAAAGAAAAGAAGGGGTTGGCTAAAAACAATGGTAAACGCTTGCAAGAAGAAATAAAGTAAGTAAAACTCGTACGTATACAATAACTACAACTCGTAAACAATAACTATTATTTTTTCTTCTATTTATTTATGAAATTTAAATACTAAATAATAAAAATAATAATTAATTAGTATTAAATAATAAGTAAATACTAAAATGTAGTATGTAGGTATATTGTTATTATTTTTAAAAATCTTTTTGTACGTATAAATTGTAATTTGTCAAATCTAATATGGTTGTCATATTAAATTCATATATTTTTTATATTTTATGAATTTTATTAGTGGATTGTTATGTTAGGTTTGCTATTCAATAAATAAATAAATAAAAAATAAATATTATTATGTTTATTGTAAAATCAATACAACAAATAAATTAATTGTAATAATAAATTACAAACAAATAAATTTATCTTTCTAGAGCAAGACGCCTATTGGCCGCGAATTTTGAAGACAAAGAGAATACTCCTGTTGCTTCGTAAGTATACTCATTAGTTATTTACCTACCTGCTGGCTACTAATAATACAGCTAGCTTTTTTATTATTATTGTTATAATTAGATTATAGGTATTTATTATTACTGTTTAGAAAAAAAAACTGATTCTAACAGTCTGATAGGATGATTCTTGTAGGTATAATACCTAAAAATAAAAAATGAGCATTTTATTCCGTATTTCGGATTTTTAAAAAACGAACAAAATGAGGAGAACTCTACGGACAGGCTGACAGTCCACTTGATGGTAAGTGACTACCGTCGCCTGTAACACAAGCAACGCCACAGGTTTTGCAAGTGCGCTGCCGCCCATAGTAAAACCAACTTTGAAAAGTTTTCAAAGTTGACCCCGCCTGGAATCGAACCTGGGACCCCTCAGACAGGCAAGCACCCTAACCACTCATCCGATGGGCTCGTCTATATATTATCTTATTATAATTATAATTATTTAGCTTTTTCTATTTATAGGATAAATATACCAGTTGTTGGCATTTCACTACAAAACAAAGAGTCATCTGATGAACCGGTGAGGTACGCGTAAATATAGTAGGATAATAAATTTAATATGAATTACCACATTTTCATTATATTTTTCAATTTACAGTCTTGGATGACAGCGATTCTAAAAGTTATCATACTCTGAAAGAAAATTTTTATGGAATGAGGTTTACAAATTTCATCCAAAAAAAATTTGTTGATAAATAATGTAACTAAATTTTCTTACAGGGTGTCAATTACACCAGAACAAAATCCTCTTGTAGTGGATGGAGAAATAGACAGTGACATGACTTACTTACACAGAGAAAATAATGCCACGAAGTAAGTTCGATATTAATTAGGTACCTAAGAGTCCAATATCCCTCAACTGATTTTTTTTCTGATTACTAATCAGAAAAAAATCAGGTGATACTGGACTAAAATAAATTTAAATATTTTTAAAACACCGATTTTGAAACGAATTAATTTTTATATGTATATATTATGACGATACTGTATGTATATATTGTTATAACGATATACAACCTCTACGGTTGTATATATGTATATATAATTAAGAAGAACATTTGGAGTTTGTCAAGGACTTGTCAGTTATTAAAAAGACGTAAAACTAAAATGTGTTTCACTATATAATATTGGCGACGAAAATACTTTAAAATGGCTGAGGACCAGTTTAAAGCGTTTATGAAACATTAACGGAAATTTTGTGCGTGCTAACAACGCAACAAAAGCCCTCCGGAAGCATAACAAATGTGCAGCAACCAACTGAAACAACCAGTAAGAATATTTCCAATTTAGCAAACGACAAATTTAATCCAGACACAACGTCCGTGAATAATTTTTTGGAATATTTTGAAGCAAAATGCAATATATACGGAAGTGAGTACAAAGAGATATAAAAAGATTTACTCATAACTTGTCTACCACCCAACATTTTGCACAAAATTAAAACGTCAATTATGGAAAAATCGTCAGTCAATTGGCTGCACTGCTCGATTGAAAGGCGAGCTAAAAAACTCATTGGCAACGACACCCTTGTGGAGTCTCAGCTTCAAAGCCTGCAGCATCGCCGAAAAGTAGCATGCCTATCGATTTTCTATCATCTACACCATGGAGAATGTGCGTCCATCCTGTGGGATCTGATCCGGCCAGAGCCGTTCCACTTGCGGAACACGAGGCGCGGGCGGGGATTTCATCCCTTCGTGGTTGATGTTCCCCGGTCACGCACGAAGCGTTATAGTTACACCTTCCTTGTCCGGACTGCTAAGGAGTGGAACTCATTGCCTGCGTCCGTGTTTTCCCAAAACTACAACCTCGGGGTCTTCAAATCCAGGGTAAATGGGCACTTACTAGGTAAGCGTGGTCCATCTTTGGCCGCATCTGCACCTAACATCAAGTGAGATCGCGGCCAAGCGCTGCCTTGATCTAGTAAAAAAAAGTTTCTACTCATCAAAAACAACCCGATTTAAGGCACTCACTGATTTTTGGAACTGCTCAAGAGAAGAAGGTGAGTCAATAGAAAATTACGCAAACAAAATTAAAGATTTAAGCAAAGACTGTGGTTATGAAGGCAATTTTCTGGAACGTCAACTACGGGACCGGTTCGCAACTGGCATTAATCATGAAAGTCTACAAATAGACTTAAAACAAAAGTGGCCAGAGCTACAAGATCGAGACGCACAAAGAAATATAACAGAAGTAACGTTTCAACAGATTTTTGCTCTTGCACAGTCAAGAGAGCGAGCAGAAAACGATAACAGCAATGTCAAGAATATGGTGCAACGCATCCAACAAAAGTATGTGAACAAAACCTTCTACAAGTTTCTACAAACACCGAATTCTAACAAAAGATCAATGCAAAAGATGCGGAAAAACAAGCAAACATGAATTAAGTGACTGTAAAGCAAAAAACTATGAGTGCAAAGTATGTAATATGAAAGGCCATTTCGAAAGCTGCTGTATTAAAACTGGAAGGGCATACATATCTTGGCAAAATAAAACATCAAACACACACAACAAAAGAAAAGTTAACAATATTTTATCAAGATGTTCGTCGTGTAGTTCATCTGACAAGAGCAACGAAGAATCAAACATATACAAAATTAATGCCAACAATATGAGATGCAAGAAAATAGATACTTCCATTAATGGACTTAAATGTACTATGGACTGGGATCCAGGTTCCATTTATTCGATCATAAATACGACATTCTGGAAGAAAATTGAATCACCACATTTAATAGCAGGTCCAAAACTACGTGCCTACGGCGAGCATTAACTAAAGCCTAGGCCTTACAGATGTTACAGTAGAAATACAAGGCGAACAAAAAATTCTACCAGTCGTCGTAATCAAAAATGCCAACCCCATGCTATTTGGGCTACAATGGAGTGAAATATTCAATATGAATTTTCCTAGCTCAGTTTATACAATCAAAGCGTTGACTCGGGCATCATCACTAAAACAAGCACTGCAACAAAACAGCGAACTTTTCGATGATAAATTGGGCAAAGTTAAGAAATACCAAGTTAACATTCACATCAAACCTGGAACTGAGCCAAAACATTTAACACCACGACCGATTAAATTCAGTATTCGGAAAAACGTCGAAGCTGAACTTGAACGACTTACAAGGGAAGGAATTATTGAAAAAATTGACCCGAACGAAACACCAATAGAATGGGCTACACCAACAGTAAATGTTGTAAAAGCAAATGGAAAAAATAGAATATGTGGTGACTATCGCACAACTGTGCATTGACGCCTGCAATGGTGCAGGTTCTGACTGGCCACGGAGGTTTTGGGCAGTACCTGAACCGTTTCAAGAGAAAGGATACACCGGACTGTCTATGCGAACCTGGGGTGGAGGAGACAGTGGAACATCTACTGCTCACCTGTCCCAGGTTTTCATTATTGCGCTTTGATTTTGAGATGGAGATAGATAGAATTTTAGACAAAAGTTACCTTAAAGAGATCCTTTTTGACAAGGAAATCAGGGGTAGGTTTGTCGACTACTGTGAAAAAATCGTGTGAGTAGTAGCTAAGGCGAATGGCTCGTCTAGTCATTCAAATTAATATAATATTATATTGTAGATGCATGTACTGGAATTTAGCCTAACTTGCTCGCCCTCTTGCTTTCACTGTCGCCGGTTGGCGAAATTCCTGTCTATCGCACAACTGTCAATCCAGTGCTTGTAACACATACACACCCGGTGCCACAGTTACAAGACCACAAGACCGTGTCTCGCTGGAGGAGAGAAGTATTCAAAAATTGATTTTAAGGACGCATATTTGCATTTTGAATTGGCGCCCGAATCAAAGAAATACTTAACAATTGCAACACACAAAGGTTATTTTCAATATAACAGAATGCCTTTGGGAATTACTACAGAACCGGTAATTTTTCAAAATTATCTAGAGAATGATTTTCTAACAATTTTGTTAACAGATGCTCAGTTAACAAAATTGTTAAAAAAAATAGTGAGTCAATGATAAACGAGATTGCTATAAACGAAGGAACTATCAAAGAGCAAACAAAAAAGGACTCGGTACTACTAAAAGTCATGCAACATATTAAAACAAATTGGAGCACTTACAAATACGATGAAAATGTCTCCAAGCATATTTCAAAAAACGTAATGAATTATTAGTAGAGAATAACATCATAATGTGGCAAGGTAGAATCGTCATACCGACGTCTATGAGGAAATTAACATTGAAATACCTTCATAGAGGTCATCCAGGAATTTCAGCCATGCGAGCTCTTGGACGATTTTATATTGGTGGCCGAAGAAGAGATGGACAATTTTGTTAAAATGTGTAAAGGATGTCAAGAAAACAGACCAAACAATCCCTGACAATATATGGGAAAGAATTCACATCGATTTTGCGGGATCATTTCTTGGAAAATATTGGTTAGTTCTTTGCGACGCCTTATCTAAATGGATAGAAGTAAAACCCATGAACAAAACAACAACTGTCAAACTATGTGAGGAACTCGATGACATTTTGGCGACCTTCGGACTACCCCAGATAATAGTTTCTGACATGGACCCCAGTTTACATCAGAAATATTCAAAACCTACTGTAACAGGAGAAGCATTATCCACATTAGATCAGAAGCCCTTGTTGATACTGGAAGTTCTATCAGCTTTATAAACGAAGCCTTCTTTAAGCTCTGCCAAATTAAAAGAAGACCTTGTAGCCAAATTTTTACAATGGCGACACTCAACCACACTTCTCAAGTCGTTGGTCAAACCACCGTTTCCGCTGTGATAGGTGAAAAACACTACAGGAACTTGAATTTTCTCATTATTAAGAATCTGTGTGCTGACTTAATAATCGGGCATGACATTTTAGAAAAACACTCTTCTTTAGAAATGACTTTCGGAGGAACAGAAGAACCAATGAAGATCTGTAGTGTTGCTGAAGCAACTGTTCCACCTCCTTCTTTGTTCGCAAATTTATCACCAGACTGTAAGCCTATCGCAATTAAATCACGTAAGCATTCAATTGAAGACAAACAATTTATTGAAGATGAAATTCGTAAGCTTTTAAGTGAAGGTAGGGGAGAGTAGGTCTCCATGGCGAGCTCAGGTTCTCATTTCGAAGAGCACTAATCATAAGAAGCATCTAGTAATTGATTACTCGCAGACGGTAAATCGATACACTGAACTAGATGCTTATCCGCTACCAAATATTGAAGACATGATTTTTGAAATTTCGAAAGATTCAGTCCTTCAGTACTATAGACCTCAAAAGTGCTTATCACCAAATGCCTATTTTAGCTCACGAAAAGCCATATACAGCCTTTGAAGCGGCAGGAAATCTCTATCAATTTCGTCGCATACCATTCGGAGTCACCAATGGCGTCTCAAGTTTTCAAAGAACAATCGACTGGGTCATAAGAAAAGAGAAACTAAAAGGGGCGTATGCATATCTTGATGACATTACTGTATGTGATAAGACGCAGAATGAACATGACGTTAACCTACAACACTTTTTAAATGCTGCTAACAAATATAATCTGACTCTGAACAAAGATAAAAACAAATTCTCTCAAAACTCTATCAACATTCTCGGTTATACAATAGCCGATATGATTATAAAGCCAGATAATGAACGACTCAAACCCTTAATAAATTTACCTCCTCCAAATGACCTACCAGCTCTAAGGAGAACTTTAGGTATGTTTGCACACTACTCCAAATGGATACCAAACTTTTCTGAAAAGATTTACATTCTGTCTAATACAAAAATATTTCCGCTAAATGCCAATGCCATTAATTGTTTCGAAGCTATGAAATCAGACATAGTCAAATCTTGTGTCCATTCTATTGACGATAAAATGCCTTTTACTGTAGAAACTGATGCATCGGAACATTCTATTGGAGCCACATTATCGCAAGACCATCGCCCAATCGCTTTCTTCTCTAGGACCCTAAACAAAAGTGAACAGAATCACTCCTCAGTCGAGAAAGAAGCCTACGCTATCCTTGAATCACTGAAGAAATGGCGTCATTTTTTGATGGGTAAACTATTAACTCTCATCGCTGACCAACGTTCAATTTTATTTATGTTCAACATGAAAACAAACAGTAAGGTCAAGAACGAGAAAATTCAAAGATGGCGATTAGAATTAGCACCTTATAAGTATGACATTGTTTACAGACCAGGAAAGCAAAACAATGTAGCCGACGCTTTGTCCCGAATTTGTGCTTCAATTGAATCCAGACTATCACAGTTAACGTTGCTTCACGAAGCTTTATGCCACCCTGGGGTGACAAGAAAATGATGCACTGGATAAAAACTAAAAACTTACTTTATTCAATAGAAGAAATTCGAAGAGTAACTAATTCTTGTAAAGTCTGCGCCGAAATTAAGCCAAGATTCTACAGAAAATCGATTGTCCCGAAACTTATAAAGGCTACAGCTCCTTTTGAACGCCTGATCAATATAATAATCAATATATTTTAACAGTTATTGATTAATATTCTCGCTTTCCTTTCGCATTCGCAAGTTCAGACGTAAGCGCAGCAGTCACACAGTAGTCTCCTATTTTCCAAACACCAGATCAGATCCACCAGACACCAGATGCAATAGTAACCGAGGTGGCACAGCAGTCCACACCGTTCCAAACACCAAAACCAGATGCACCAGACACGCCCACTACAACAACACCTACTCCCGCTACAGTCCACAGAAGCACGAGAACTATCAGACCTCCTCGTCGTCTCATTGAAAAAATTTTAATGGGGAGATATGTTATAATGATATACAACCTCTACGGTTGTCAATACTAATAATAAATCTGTAGAGGTCGGTCATGGAGTAATTTACTTTGTTTTCAGAAATATCGTGTATATAGGCTCTATACATGATACTGAAACTAAATTGACGATTTTTAGAATTTTTTTCTGTATGTATGTATGTATGTAAGTATGTATGTAAGTATGTATGTAAGTATGTATGTTCCTCTATAACTCTTAAACGAGTTAACTGATTTTCATGAAACTTGGTAGATAAACATTTAGACGTACGGGACACAGGATAGGCTACTTTTTTTTCAACGCGGACGAAGTCGCGGGCGCCAACTAGTATGTATATATAATTAAGAAGAACATTTGGAGTTTGTCAAGGACTTGTCAATTATTAAAAAGACGTAAAACTAAAATGTGTTTCACTATATAATATATACATATAAGACATATAATTTATAAATATATATAAGTTAATACATAAGGAACAATAATTTTACGAGTCGTGTTTATCGATAAAAGTTTTTATTCAATTACGCTCGTAAAACATATACCAACCTACCTATCTATCGACAGTAAGATAAAAAATAAATGTGTGATAATATTTTTAATAAAAGTTTTGAGACCGTTTCTGTTGTTTTATTTTGTAAATATGCATTGGTAGTCGATCGGCGCACGACTCTAGCCACTCGGCGCACCGCTCTCTCGCTCCTGCGGGGTGCCTCACGCACACATACACAGAACGCTTAGAATACCTAAACGCGCCAGAAGCTCGGTACACCCCTAAGGGTAGGAAAACAGGGGATGATTGATTGTTCACTCACCGATTGTAGCGTATAACCACGCATAACTTTTTACAGAGTAGTCCGATTTTGATAATTCTTTTTTTAATGGATAGGGTATACCTCGAAGTTGGTCTCGTATAATTTTGGAAAAAAAAATCCTACCCTAAGGGTGGGAAAATTAAAATAGTAAATATTAGATTATAGCCACAAAAAAATATAAAATAAATAAGCCGAAAAAACTGAAAAGCATAAAATAATCTTCTTATTTCATTTTACCTAAGTAATTTTGAGTCGGCGCCAAACAAGCAAAAATTACGTAAAGTGTGCGCGGCGGCGACTCAAAATTACTTAGGTAAAATGAAATAAGAAGATTATTTTATGCTTTTCAGTTTTTTCGGCGGTTTTATTTTTTGTTAAAAAGTTTTTTTATACTCGTAGTGTTAGGAGTATCATCTCATGAATTCATGAAATCGTGTTAGACCTATTCCAGAAAGTTTAACTCAAAGTTCAAGTTTCATGAAAATCAGTTAATTCGTTTAAGAGTTATGGTGGAACATACATACATACACTTACAGATTTATTATTAGTATTGATATTGATTGTAGACGCATAACTACTGTTATTTATTAGCATGTTAACATGTAAAATTAATGTCACGCCATCACAGTCATCGTTAACTTATCGTTTGTGAAACTATTATGACGGTGATTGGGATTGGTAGTAGAGGGGTGGTAGTGGTCGTTGTTAGGGGTGAAACGTGGCCGGGCACTGGGTCACCAGGCCGCTCGTTTCTTCAAGTCGAGCAATGACTCATTGTACAAATCACTACTTAAGGCCAATCGCTGCCACACTCTAGTTATAATCTTCTGGAACTGCAACGGAGTGATTTCATCCTTCTATTGTTTTAACAAGTCGTCAAATACACTGTATATTTTCGGGTTAATATTATTAACATGTTAAAGATATATCCATTTTTCGTTTAGCACAGTTGCTGTTCTTAATTTCTGCCTTTATGTTGAAGGGTTATATCAGAGAACTTGAATAAAGATATATTATTTCGATGAGTTATATCAGTAGTTTTTTTCTTTATTTTTTTTTAACAATAATAATGTGTTATTAGACTGCTGCCTAATAGCTTGTAGCTTGTAGCTAGAGATGTCTTTCGATATCTGTAAATACTGGAAATTGTTGGTCAAAGATGGAGGGGAAATTTGTACCCAAAAATGATCAGATTTGTAACTTATTCGCAATTTTTGGTTAAATAATACGCTATATATAAGAGGATTATAATATATATTTTTTTGTATAGCCCCAAATGAGTACATACTAGTAAAACCTGTGACCCTTAAATCAAAGAGCTTACACACCTGACCAATCGACCAAAGTGTTGAGTTATAAGTGTGTTTCAACAAGTCCACGAAAATAGACAGTTGTTGCGGAAGGGGGCCTTAAAAAGAGGGATGCCAAGTTCCGATACTGGCGGCAAGCCAACTGTTTATTCGTATCATTTAGCTTAATTTCTCAGCTTGGCAGCGAAGCGAATCTGGGATCTCAACACTAGCGGCGAGGCTCACAAGCCTTAATATAAATCATGGGGATACGCCAGCACTGTTCTTAGACAAACTTTTTTCGTTTATTCTCTACAAGTCTAAACTTTAATCGAAAAAAACAAACATCGCGAATTACGACTATAAGTACGAGTATAATCGGAGATGTGTCCTCCAATATAGATAAATGGACTATCCAACACAAAAAAATTTTTAATTCGAACCGGTAGTTCCTGAGATTAACGCGTTCAACCAAACACACAAACAAACTCTTCAGCTTTATAATATTAGTATAGAATTAAAGACCAGTGCTTAAGTACAACAGCTGTTGTACTGTTTACAATTTGCACTGTAGCACCAGAATCTCCCAGCAAAAAGCTAGTAAAAATATAATAGAGTTTTTAATAAAGCCGTATGAAAGGGCACCGGAGGTCCTCAATCCAGTTGCGTCGAGTACCCTCCACTCTCTCTCGAGTCCCCACAATTACCCGCCGCTCACCAAACGTTTTCTGCTTGAAACGTTTTCACTTGTAACCTCAGCCAGATTTTATATCGTGCACATATACGTTTATGAGCCATTTTAAAATGAAGCGCTTCTTCTGATCTAAAATTAATCAACAAGCTCCACACGTGGGAATAAACCCTGGTGAAAATTCAACTTCTCACTTAACAAAATATGCAAATCGAGATAATTCATACGATAAAAGTGTTTAGAAAATAAGTGTATTTTTTTCTCACCTGTTGTGACGATAACATTATAGGTTACCTGCTTGGCTGTTTGTTTGTTTGTCCAGGGTAATCTCCCAATCGGCTTAACGTGTTTTGATGGGAATTTAAATCAATCAGAATGCTAAGTAAAAAAATATAAAGTGTACCCCAAAGAAGATGCAGATAATCGCATAAACCAGAAAGTAGGTTGACATGGCCTCTTTTTTCCTTAGACATAATTTTAAAAAAATGCTTTGATTTCATCATGTGGTGCTGGTGATCATGAGGTGGCTCCCCTAAGCCATCTCTGCTCAATGAAAAGTTATTTTAAGTGAATATGATAAGGACGATGAGAGACTTGAGTAGTTTTCCATCTAATCTGCATGGACCTTTAGTGACCTTTTCGTTTATAAATAACTTTTCGTCTTATATTGAAGGACGAGTGTAAATTACAAAGGCTTAAATGATCGAGAAACCAAGTTTGGCGTCTGATTAAGAAGAGTGTACGGAGTAGGTTAATGCGTTGGAGCAGTAATGTAATTATTATGTAACCAGCGGGTATTAATGAAAGGAGCTTTGAAAACTTGATGAAGCTGTAACATTAAATCCGCTATATAACTCCACACAAGTGCATACGGCGGTGTAGCGCACTTCGTAATATTCGTAAGCAAAGTAAAAGTTTAAAACGACGTTATAAAACTGTTGGCCGTAAATACTCGTAGTTTGCCGCCAGTCTCGATCAAACTATGTACCACTACACTTTGTAGCATAACTGCTATTTTAATCCAGAATATTACAAACACATTTCGGAAATATTAAAATTAATATTTATGTCCCTTTTGTTTGCTTGCTTACCTTTTCTTATGATAATTTCTCAGTTAATCTCCTTGACTTAATGCAATAATGGTAAGTAGGTACGCCTTCGCAGGATTAAATACCTTTCTTTCTCGATTTTAATATGTGTACATTTGAGGCGATGCTTATCCGTCAGATAATCCCAACATAAACGAGAGCTTCCAGATGTATTCGAGCTCAGTTAAGGGTGAAAGTCGTTCTAAATTCTGAAACAAGGTTCCTTCGACGTCTGTTTCATTAAACATCTTGTGTTTATTAATGTAACCGCGTTGTCACGAGTGCGTGACACGGCGCGAATTACACGACTCTCTGTCGCGTCCTGCGGGACGCATTAACACCGCCTCGCTCTGTTGACACTCTTAGGCTTCGGCACATATCCGACGAGGCAGAGCGAATGTATTGCGACGCCTACTGGTACTAAAACACAACATAACATAAGCAGCACACTAAAATTACCAGCTACCCGCGTGCACGCCGGGTATGTGTCGAACCCTTGAATGCATCCCTGGGGAGATCTCTGACTTTCATTTGTTTAGAGTTCATTTGTACGACCTATATCCAAACAAATTTACCGCTTATTAACCCCAGATCATCTACTAAGCTGTCTATAGCGAGAAAATAACCTCTTTATAGTTGTTTATGGAAATGAACGATAGGCTGACAGTCCACTTGATGGTAGGTGGTGGCTATCGTCGCCTATTAACACAAGCAACGCCATAGACATACGATGCTACAAGTGCACGGTCGATTTTAGTAGATAAAGGAATATATATAAAGGATACGAAATGTGAAAGGGACCTAAATTCACGCTAGTCATTTGTAAAGGGATGATTCTGTAAGGGCTGTCCAATTTATATGACTGCGAAACGTAGAATGAGCACGCCACTACTAAAGTTTTGTTGAAAATTCTTTAACTAAATTTCCTTTGACAACGTTTGAAGGTCACAAAATTTGTGATTGTATAAGTTGCACGGTCATGGAAACATAAGGTGACTGAATTTATGGAGCGAAGTGTGAGGGTTTTTTCGCGTTCGCTTCGATTGCGACTCGACTCCCTGGAGTCGTAAAATCGCATCTTTAGGCGAGTTCTAGCTAAGAAACGGCCCCGTCCCAGAAAGGTCTCCCGAGTGGCCTTTACAAAACTCCTCGACTTTGAATTTACTTTCCCGATCCTAATTATACAGAAATTTCTTTCTACTTTTAACATTGGACAAGTAGGTAGCCTTAGTTATTCGCTTTATTTTAAATCTCGCCCTGTACTAGACAGGAAACTACTACTGTACTAGGTTGGAATCCTATTAACCTGTAGAAATAATGCCTTCCGTGCCATAAGGAAATAGTTATTCTTTATACTGCTACCACCTATAAGAGGTTCTCATCGGAAGAAACTGAATCTCTGAATTATATTTACTTTTATTGCTTGTGAGACAGTTTTGGGCTTTTGTTGATTTTATTTTATAGGTCTGTGATTTGTTTGTTTCTTTTGTTATTCTTGCATAGTATTATAACATATCTCAGTGAACATATTATATTCATTCTCATCATTGCGGTAGAATGTGCAGAGGAATCTACACTTGGTAAATTTTAATATAATTATTTATTTTCTTTGTTTACGCTAAAGTGCCCATATAACAATATTTTTCATTTGACCCGTTTTTAGTTAGAACGCCGACAGCTCGTTCATTTACATTCAACAACACTCCACTTAGTTTAGACGACATTTTTTCTATTGTGCCCTCATTAACATTTTGCAATAAAACGGGAAAAGTAATAGAGGAAGTCTAAGGCGTGCCGCAACTGAGCTGTCTTATAACAAAATTAATGCATTTACAAATTATATCTTCACTGGATATTCTTTTCAACTTTCTTGGTTTTTATTATTATTATATTTTGCATTCTAGATGGTTGTTAAAAAATAATAATTTGTACAGTATTGCAAATCTTATAAATTATCTGATATAAGTACATCGGGTGAAAGGATGTACGTAGAATAAGCCCGTAAAATTATAATTATACGGCATAAAGAAGCTCGTATAAAAGGAATTGATTAAACACAATTAACAAGTCGAGCAATTTTATGCTTTTCAGCGGTTCATAATGCTCGAGTTAATTGGTTTGCCTAGAAAGTCCTGACCCAGCCGATGATACTAAGGCGATCCGAGATCTGAGAGAAAGCCTCGCTAGAGGTCATTTCTCTATGCTCACATTGTCTCTTATTAATTATCGTCTTTTTTATAGATTGCTTATTGAATTGCATTGTCTCATCTAACAGGTAGACCGTTCATCTGTTTTTTTTTTTCTAAATAGCCAAACTTCTCTAGATACTGTATTTTTTAGATTTTCCAGTTACAAATATTCGAGTTCGAAATCCAATTGGGTTCTCCATCTTCTAATTATTTTCAATTTAATTTTTAGATTAGATATGACTGATTTGTAACTGTTTTAGAGAATCACGTGTCTGAATGTGAATTCTCCTAAATAACTCTGTAGCCACTTTTCAGTAGAGTCACATAGTACATGTAATAGTTAAATGCTGACACAGAACTGTTTAACTACACAAATTACCTTTGAAACGGTCGGCGTTCGTGTATAGGTGAAGGAACATCGGATTACAAAAACTAACAAGTTTTTGCAGATTCCGCCTCGGTCATTATGTAAATCGGATCAATTGGGACGAGCGGCGGACATTCGTGGCAAGGAAAAATTCGTTTCTACTGCAATTCTCCTCAATAAATATTTTATTTGAATAAAATTTGGCACACATGTATAGTTTATTACCTGGATTAACGTCATATACTTTTTATTCTGTTAGGGTCGTGTCGGATTTTCAAAAAAAGTACGAAACATAAATGCATGGTAAAGCCAAGTGGATTGTTATACTGGAAACAATTTCCTGCAACGTGTGAACGGGCAAGTGAGTAGGCGTCCGGTACAGCATCAGCGTTTGTGGACGGAAACAGGAAAACTTGGAGGAAATTACTTTTCACCTGCAACTCTCATTTTCCACCTTCACTGCCATGCAGTACTTCCTCGACTTGCAATACTTCCATCTCGATCCTAATTTGCGTTATGATTTAATACGAGTAATTGCGGATATAGTTTGTTACATTCGCCGGCTTGGCACGAGTTGAATATAGCAGGAGTTGCCCGTGGTCCACCTACTTTGTACACCTGGGGTTTATTTTACAACGTTGCATATATTTTTTCAATTCAAGTAGCTTTCTTACTTCTTTACATAATATAATTTAAAGTCGCTTTCTGCGTCTGTTTGTATGGCTGCTAACTCTTCCTAAACCACGCAACGGATTTTGATACGGTTTTCGCCATCAGTTGGATAAATTTTCATGTTGTAATTTTAATAAATTGGCAGCGATGGTAAAGCTGCCATTGCCATGTATATTGTTAGGATAAAATTTAATAAACATGTTTTTTGTACCTATATATTGTAATCTACCCAGTTAAAATAAATGCGCTTAATTTAGCCGTGTGTGAGACGGGAATATTCCCGAAACAATGAAAGTCCTCTTTGTTCGGGAATAACAAATGGCAACAGGATGCGACTACTTGTGCGAAGTTTCACCTGAATTGCCCAAAATGAAGACACATTGCGCCATCATAAAATGAAGAAGACATTTTCTCAGATATTTGAAGGTAATAAAAGAATTTTTTTTACGTAAGCCTAAGCGAATATCGTTTTATTGCCCGAATCACGTCGTATCTCGTTTGTGCGATTCGTTCGCTTATGAAACCGTTCGGGTATGACCCGCATATAGATTCTGGATTTAAATGTGGGTAACAATTGGCCTATATATGTTATATTCGTACTAGTATGATTTATGAAATTTATTGAAATTAATGTTAACTGAAATAGTTCTCACTTTCTTAAAGCATTTATTTAACTATAGTTCAATATAATTTTTATTATTTTTGAATTTTATAAACAAGTCTTATCTAAAATACATGCGAATAAAACAAATCTACATTGAATCTGTCATTTGTGTAGCTTTCAGTGAAATTGAAGTTAATATAATTAATATACACAATTACACATTCACAATTTAGGATTTTTGTTAGAATCAGTACTACATCTTTGATAACGGCTATCAATCCTTCAAGCGAAGCAAATGAGGAGCTTTTAAAATAAGCTAATCACGAAACTCGTAAAACATTTTTCGTTAACGCTGTTTCTTGTTGAATGTTCTTGTTTTTGATTTTTTTTTTTTTAAATGCTTGTTGAACATTTGTGTGCCCACCGCCGGCCGCCTCGCTTCCAATCACAAAGTTTTCCATTATCTGGATAGATTCGCTATTCACTTCGTAATTGTTAAATTACCCGGATACAACTAAAAGACGGATTACTTCATTATCATTAAACATCTCTTTCCGTCCGTTTTCAAGTTCAACATGAAGTAACATTATTGTTCAACATGAATAACCTCTATAAAGTCTTATAATAATACATTAGAAATAAGATATAACATTTTGATTATTTCATTAAAATTACAGCACAGTCAATTCTGTGTGTCCGTTATTCTAAGTTCAGTTTGTTCATTCGTGATCTTAATACTAAAAACTTATAATAAGTGTATTATGAAGTGAGTAATCCTTTTGAACGAATGCCACTTCGATTCCAATTGGATTATTTGTATGGTTTGAATACAGATACAAAAACCATTATTCTTAGCAAATAAGAGCTCCGGGAATTTCCTAATAATACAGGCGTATAATGATTTGGCAGCCATCTATCCATCGGCGGTGAAATATTGGTGATAATTGAGGCGTATAAGATTATTAATAATGGCGTGTCCCCATAAATTGAGCGATTGCCTCGCGGCCCCACCGGCCAACCCCTATCCTATGAAACTCGATACGTTTAATGTCCGCAGTAAATTTTACTCGTAGTCCCGGGAAACGAAATACCCTGATTTTTACTGCAACTTTTATCTCCATTTTTTTTTAAACCTTACAGAGGGCCGAAGGGAAATTTATGGCGTATTTTAGCCATTTTTGCTGAGATTAGGAAAAGGTTGAAAAGTTATTTCGCTCCAATATCAGCAAGATACCACTAACAAGTTGAAGGTTTGGTTATTTTAAAAGAAAGAGGCAGAATCGTTTATTCATTCTACAATTAGATTTGATACGAGTGACTAACAGTGGCTCTCACACCAGGCTACGTCTGTAATTCTGTATTGTACAAGCTAGTAAATAAATAAAAAACAATAAACACGCAATAAAATAATGTTATAATGTATTTTTTGTTTGTTTTGTTTATTTGGTCATGTGTGTGTAATCGCCTGGAAACTATATGTGCAAACATGGCAGAAAAACTGCAGCGTCGTGGCAGCAATTTATAGGCGATGTGCACCTGTTCACTTACCATCAAATAGTCCGTCAGTCTACCTGATTACTGTTTTCATATAAAAAAACTATGTCTATTAAAAAGTGACGCTGATCTTGACGGTTTGAGGATATGTTGAGCCGAGATGATTCAATTTGTGGAGGAGAGTTATCATTAAACCCAAGTTAGGTGTGACAGTTGCTTAACGGGACTGTTTCAAAAACGAATGACCTCATTATTATAACGACCCTTGTAACGCTTCATTGCTATTTATCTTCATTTTAATCTAGATTTCATTTAATGCGCTCTTTTATTTATTTCTTTAATTTGAAAATGTTACGGTCCAAAATTGTTTTCTTTAGATGAAAATTTGCTGGTATTGTATTGTACTCGTACAAATTTCTTCGGGTTAATTTTCAACGTCAAATCAAATATTTTTTAACAAAAACAATATACTGCTTTATAATAAGTATTAAAAACGCAATAAATAAAGATGAAAATAAATTGAAACTTCATTGAATGTGGACTGAACAAAGTACCTTCTATTTTTAAAACCAATATTAAACCGACAGTGTATTCGTCACAAACTGATAATTCAGTGCCAGATATTATAAAAAAGTTGAATATTCAGAATTTTTTTATTATTCATCGAATCCAGGTGGCCCTTGCCACCAAGCAACTTGTTACTCAAACTTAGAAGTCATCGAACAATGACGTATCAAAGAGAAAACATCTAATCATCGAGAGCTTCGTAAAAGCTCGTGGAGCTTGCAATATCAAATATAAGTGTTTTAGTAATATTTATACGTAAACGGATTTTTCAGCTATTTGTCCGCCTTTGCTTGTTTAAATTACAAATATAATTAATTGTTCGGAAAACAGAGACGTATGTTTAGATGACATACAATGGAAGACTGTCTCCGTGTGGTGACACGAAGCCAGCGAACAATGAAAATGTATTATTCCTTTCCATAGACACACAATGGGAGTCGGTTTTAGTGGATCAGGGGCCCGCTGTAAACTTGTGACGCAGGTCGGATATGCTTTATATCATCCGGTAGATAAGGACCTTTACGTTTTACGAGAGGTGTCTTTTTACGCGACTCCTATTTCAAGGTCATAAATGATAATAGTGCCTTATTAATAGGGATCTTTTTTCTACTTCATCGAATTTACCTGGTTTATTTATTTGGTCTTTTTTTATGTAAAGGTCTGCCAACAAGCCTATCGCTTTTGGAAATGCAAACGATTGATAATAAAAAAAGGCTCCGGAACTCCTTACCTGTATTGCCCAACGAGCTGCTCACTTTATGACTGTATTGTTCTATTCTAACATATAAATGCGAGTTGTATGCATTTTTAAGCAAAAATATTTATTTGGTACATTCTTTTCTTTCTAGTTTCTATTTGTTTTATTTTTCTACTTTATTTTTTTAAAGTAATCTTTAAAATGGCCTCATTCATATCTAAGATTCATCTCATAAAATAAACAATAAGGTTTATAGACATATGTATAAAAGATTTGTTTATCTCAAGATGGATCTCAAGATAAAAATGGAATTAGGTAAGCCTTATAAAAATTTAATCATTATATAATAACAATTGAGAATTAGACGCAATTTGTTATCGATGAAGTGTTTGGAAGTTTGAGAGGAAAGAATCTGCCGGAAACTTTACAAGTTAAAACTTCGTTAATAAATAAGGCTGAGGGGGTGGGGTGGGGTGGCGCGGAAGTAGACAGGGCGGGTACAAAAATGTCATAACCGCACTTTTAACAAGTTTTGTTACAAAGTGGTTCCGCATGTGAGTGCATCCGAGTGCAAACTTTAGCGGACGCTCGTAACACAAGTTTTTTGCTTTCGAGATTAAAACAGTGTTTCATTATAAACAATTAAATTATTTCATTAAAACTTCTAGTCTGCATTTTTTTAATGTTAACTCGTCAGACAGGCTGACAGTCCACCTGTTGGTAGGTGGCTACCGTCTCCTATAGCAAAAGCAACGTCATTGGTCCAGCAAGTGCGCTGCCGACTATAGTAGGAATAAGGATATAATCCATATAATATAGTGATTATATAAGCCCAATATAATCACTATATATAAACATATAATTGCAAACAAAAACAAAAACTATGAAGAAAATGAAACCCTGGCTCGGTACAAAGTTGTGGTGCAATTCTGCCATTTACCAGATATTCAAAAAACATTTGCGCGGGACAATTCAGAACAAATCGATTGCAAACTTCTACAAGTTATTTATTAGCGATTGATCTCATGTCACCGACACAAGCTGTAGACTTATCTCACAGCTGTAAAACTTAGTGATTCAGAAAGTTCCAAAGTAAGCTTCTGTCTGATGTGAATTGATGATATGAATCTCGTGCTACGGTGCTACGTGCTACGAGCTACGAATTTTTCTACGGGCTACAAGTCGTAGGCATCGCTACGCCTCTACAGTTGTAATTTGCTTAAATATTCTTTTATTTACCATACTATTTACTACCTACATGCTCCCGGCTTCGCCCGGGTTCAAAATAAAAACTATCCTATCTTTTAAGTTGAACCAAATTACACATAGTTATGAAATTTTATCAAAATCAGTTCAATAGTTTGGGAGTCCATTGGCCTCAAACAACGTGACACGTAATTTTTATATATATAAGTATTTTATCTGATACTTGATATCATAAAAATGACAATATATATTCATTAATTTATTCTTGAATAACTTCAGAAACGGCATTTATTATTTTAATAAAATGTAATATACATCAATATGTATAACTTCTTATTTTGACATTATGAAGCAGTACTTTTTATAATTTAGTGGAGTGGTATTTAGTTATTTTTTATGTATTTTTAGTATAAAATACATAAGTCTACTAAAGTAATAATTGTTTTAGTTTTAATTTGTTTAGTAAACAATATATTTTTTAGTATAAGCAAAACAGAGTCTAATTATTTTTTCTACTATTTAACACATAAATTATCATTTAATAATTCGACTTTTTTATGTAAGATTTTAATATTAGAATCAAATATCCAAAAGGTTTAATTATTTCTAGTTATTTGGATTTGCTTTTTTTTGGACTGTTCTTTTGTTGGAAAATTTAATAATATTATCACCTGTGTAACTTCGGCTTTTAATAGCACGTGAACGAAGAACGGGAGGCGACATCACGAAGAACAATGGAACAATGGAGTTTGTGAATCAGCCGGAGCCTTGCGTGTGCTCTTATTGGTAGTGTGGTTGATAATCTATCATAAGACACACGCGGCTCTTGCTGTCTCGCTCTGACCACACTGGTGAGAGCAGGCCGAAGACATTATCTCTTCATATGATTGCATATTTATATATCTCGCAGTATGATATTTATTAAAAGTTACGTAGACTTAGTTTGTACTTAAAAATAACAAGTTGATAACAATATTTCCAATAATGAAATTTATAAACACAATTGCTTGTAGAAGTTTGGAAGTACAGTCGCGAAATTGTCTAATTCGCAATTATTGAATACCTCTTAAAAGTTTACATAAAACATTTAAACTTGTTTAATTAAAGTATAGAATTGAGTCGTTTGAGTTATTTACTCATCAAAAGAACCATCACAGGCGCCGCCCTACCATATTTAGTTATCTATACTGTATCTAAAAACTATATTTTGAGTATAATTTCTAATACGTAAAAAAAAACTAATAAATTTTTGTATGTAATGATGGTGGCTACCGTCACCAATTACCAACGAATAGCTTTGAGGCAGCCGTCAAGTAACCAAGTACTCAATTGAAAGTACTACTTTGGAAGTACTCAAAGTTCAAATTTTGTCTTACTGTATGGAGAAATCGTGAAATATATATGTATATCTCGCATGTACAAAGAAAAACTATGATGTAATCAAAATCTGCTTAACTATAACACTTTAAAAGGTAATTCTTGTTTCGGTGAACTTTAATATTTAAAATCCAATTACATTGAATAAATAGGGTTTTAATGAAAATTGTGATGTCCATGCAAATCACCAGATATTACAGTGAAAAGGTTTATGAAAATGAAGGGAAAATTATGAAAATAATTAAAAACAAAGTTATTGTCAACTTTGTTTTCAATTAAAAACATTTGTTTTTGCCTTCGTTAGTAATAATTTACTGTAAACAACTACGTTGAAGAGAAAAAAATGTATATGTCGGTATGATTGTGTTTTATTTGAGGTGCAACACGTGCATTTGAGGGTTGTGCGTGTAACGAAACGTCTGGCATCGGTTCGGGGGTGTGTGGGGAGTGCTGCGCGGGCGGTGGCACTCAGCAGTCTGGAGCACGCTCCAATGGGAATCGCATGGCCTAGAGGGATCGTGGCACTTCATTCCTTCGGCTTTTAGTTAACTACTGTTATTTCGATCGTAGTAGTGATAGACTGTCGATTACAATAAGATTAGATGTCAGTGATACTCCCGATGTCGTCCTAATTATGTGTAAACAAATAAGTACAGACTCTCACGCCGGCCATTCGGACGACATCAGAAGTGGGATACAGCCCACCATGATGGATGAAAAGATGGAAAACAAGATCCGCAACCGGGACGGCAACCGGAACTATAGCACAAACATTGCACTGAAAATAAACTACGCATGTCGACTCAACACATACAATGCGTATGGCAAGACAAGATGGCTGCCGTGCCGCGCCGTCATAACAAAAAAAGTAGCGAAGTCCGGGCGAAGTGACAAAAAAAATGTATACCGTGCTAGCTAACGTTCGACGCAATTCGACAATAAGTGAAGTTGTTGTGGAAGTGATATTCGTTTTAATAATTTCAAAAAGACAATATTACGCTTCACGGTAGCTATGTTAGAGTGTTGTTATACGATACGAGTGAAACAAAAACGTGACAAGTTTCAAGTAAAGTTAAATGCATCTAAGAGAGACAAAGGCATCAAAGAAGATTGTTCGCTGCCACTGTGGAGAGCGGGCAATGTGGAAGCCTCGCTGCCCTGCTGCTTTTATAGCGGCACTGGGCAGTGGCCCTGTATATGTATTGTAACATAAAGGAGGTAAAAAAACTGTGCAAAGCGCACAGTTACGCAAGTAAGGTCTTTTTATTATTTCTACTTGGGGTTGCAATATTTCGTGTAAGACGAAGCGTTTGTCTATTAATAAGAGATAAGAGAGTTTAATCAGTGAATGAATAGTGAGTTGTAGTCAGTAACGTAACTCTATGGTTGTAGTGTAGTAGTACCTAGTTGAATTGTAGTAGTGAATCGTTATTGGTGATGGTAAAATGATTTTATTAGATGATGGTAATATTAAAAAGAAAAAAAAATCATTGAGGTAAAGTCGCGGTATAACAAGGTTAATTGATAGTTAACATTTGCTTTCTTTCACTGGAGCAGTTGTTAGTAATATTCAAAGATTTTATTACAATGTAGTGTACCAACATTCAATTTCAAACAAGGCAGAGTATTGTACTGTGGCGTTCGCCGTGGGCTGGTTGACTGACGGATCAAATAGATTGACGTAGATCAACTTTTTATAATTTTGGACTGTAATTGAGTGAGGTGTCACTGTCATCTGTCTGAGCCATATTTAAATTCAATTATGTTGTTTATGTTGTTATTGTCAGTATGTCAGTAGTGAAAATATAACAATAATAACGAATTTCTATGTTAAATAACATTAAAATTTACAGTTTTGGGCTAGATAAGTGGTTGAGAATTTGAGATAAACAATTTTAGTGGATTAACAGGTGTGTGTAACAATTCAGAGCATTTTTGTTAAGAAAAACATTAATAATCTACGGACTTATTAATCGAAATAGGACTTGGATGCCGTCTGATTCCGATAACTCGAAGCTATTAAAACAAGAGCCCGTGGACAATGTATGATGTGATTGTCTTGTATGATACCTATTGACTTTATCACATTATGTTTTTGTCGCTAGGAGAGTGACTGTTGTGTAGCTGGATGCTGTAGCAATTGTGATGTCGCTGGTGAAGGTGGCAGTCACAGTGTGTTTAAGTGGTAGTCGCAGAGAGCGCTATGTAATGTGGTATAGACAATAGTGAACCGGTATGTAGAAACTAAAAATAAGCGTTTGTGTTGGTTTGATAATAATTACTTTACTCGAGTTATTGTGATTCAAGACCGGTTTCTATTGTGATAGGCTTTTGTAAAATAAAACAGTAATTGTAATAATTGTAATACAAATTACAAAATATAAGACTTGTTCGTACTAGAGATAAAAGGGTTCAGGAATCTTTATGAAATAAAATGCAACCGAAATGCATCGGACCGAGAGCCTACTCCAAAATTTAAGATTTACCTCAAATTCAAATTTAAATCATTTAGCTTTCAATATCAACTTGATTTATGGATATAGTACGATTCAGTAGGAATACAGCCGTGTAATTCTATGTTTGGTGATAATTATTGTGTTTTTGAGATTTTAGTGAACGCAATCAAAACATTTAGATTGTAAACTTATTTAAAGTAGGTATTAGAAATAGACCGTTATGAACTTCAAAACGTTAATAGCTTCTAAGGATCGGGCTTTGTTAAAGGAAGTGACAGGAAGCATGCATTAATGAGACTTTATTAGCGAGAGATTACATAGAGCAAGGTTACTAGTCAAGAGTTTAAGAATTTAGTCGGGGGTGAAGTGTCGGACAAAAGAGGGGATTGGTCATCAGAGAATCAGAGGGAGAAGGAAGGTGTGCAGTGGTAGCCCTCGGGGCTAGCTGTGCGGTGAGCAACTTGTGAGGAAACGGTAGCGGTGCGCGCTGGTAACTCGCGGAGTTAGCCAGGCGGCACGCGTTACGCATTGAGTTTTGAGAGCTGTGTTGGTGTTGTGACGCCGAATGCTGTACTCCCGTCACTGGCCGCAAGCCCCTGGCCTGCCGCACTCTATATGGGTGTTGGTCCCCAGGTGGTGGTGCGGAGCTGTGGTGGGTGCAGTAAGGGGCGACATTGAGAGTTGAGAGATTTACGGGGTGATGTTGAGTTGAGAGACTTAAGGGGCGATACGAAATTGAGAAATAGATGCTGGGTTAAGGGGCGGTGTGACATTGAGAGATAGTAGATTATGACATTACGAGATACATATTGAGTTTGTGGATTTCTGAAGCTCTGGAAAAGTGAACTTTGCTCTATGTAGGCTCTTACATGTTGGTGATGAGTAATATGGGGTGTATTGAGGGTGGAGTAACGTAATGTTTTCTTTTAGATTAACGCACGAGGGCGTGCGTATGTCAGGAAGGCCGTGTCGGTATGATTGTGTTTTATTTGAGGTGCAACACGTGCATTTGAGGGTTGTGCGTGTAACGAAACGTCTGGCATCGGTTCGGGGGTGTGTGGGGAGTGCTGCGCGGGCGGTGGCACTCAGCAGTCTGGAGCACGCTCCAATGGGAATCGCATGGCCTAGAGGGATCGTGGCACTTCATTCCTTCGGCTTTTAGTTAACTACTGTTATTTCGATCGTAGTAGTGATAGACTGTCGATTACAATAAGATTAGATGTCAGTGATACTCCCGATGTCGTCCTAATTATGTGTAAACAAATAAGTACAGACTCTCACGCCGGCCATTCGGACGACATATAAATGCGCATTTTAATTGTTTTAATTACATATATGTTTATTTCTTATAATTAATAAATTATTGTTATGTGTTTGTGATTGTAATGTTTTTGATTCTTCATTTACTTAATATGAAATCACTTAATGGAAAAGATTCTGTTATATTGAGATGCCACCGAATCATACATCATCGCCACCTGTCTCGCATTGGCTTCTTGGAAAATTCTAAATGCCCTTAATGGTCGGTTGTCTCGGTTCACTAACTTTTATGAGAAGTTTTCAATTTTCCCGACCGAGCGCTTTACAAATGTCGCATTCAGACCGTTTTTTATCCCTCGCAGCAGACAACTTATTGCGAGTAAGAAATAAAAACACAAGAAGATACATTGTTAGCATCTTGAAATATGATATAAGTATCAATATGTATATGATTTATTCTTGCAGTCTTGAACATTAAGGTTTTACAAGTCACTTTTCCTACATACAAACGTTTAAGGTTAATTACACCGCTGTTTTATGTTTAATTTACAAAAGTAAGCATGATACCGGTTTATCTTGTCGTTAACTAAGTTTCTAGGCATACAATCCTTAAAAAAAAGTATTAATTTAAAAGATATGATCATTGAAAAATCCATATTTTAACACAAGTTTTAATGCAACTTTGAGGTTGAATAGGTCACTCTAGTTTACAAAAACTCCAAAATACTTTGCCCATAAACATTGATTAGTTATTCAAGAGTTGAAATAACTTTACACAAAATAGATATATGCAGTAGTTTTTTCATAAAAACCGTTAGCCCAAGGGTCTATTTGTGATTTTTTCTGTCCTCATATTTGGTATGAATCGATGTGCATCTCACTCGACTTTTCTTCCCCCGCGGGTAGTGGAGGGAAGGCACGCCCACACAATAAATGGTATCAAGGAGGATAAGAGTTACCTCTATCCTCCTTGAATGGGCCGGGCAGGGAGTCACAGTGTTGCCATTTATACGGATTTATCCGTATATGTACTAATTTTCAACTTCACATACGGGTAACTTAAACATACAAATATTTATGCGGAATTATATGTTCAGAAATATAAAATAATTTTATAAGGATACAATATAAAAAAATACAATAAGTAGTATTGTACATAAATAAATACGAAACTAAATAATCCAGCTGATGGACAACACTGCCTAACAAGTATATATTGCACCATTGTTTTGATTTCGATGTTAATTTATCAATTATTCATTTATTATAATTATTATTTAAAATCATACATTATCATTTTATTCCGTAGGTACTAATATTATAAATGCGCAAGTTTGTATGAATGTATGGATGTTTGTTACTCTCACACAAAAACTACTGAATGGATTTCAATGAAATTCACAACAATATAGCTTATACATCAGAATAAGACATAAAAAGATATTGTGTGGATAAAAAAAAGATATTGTACGGATTGGGCGCCACTGTCGCGCGGCGACGCCACCGTCGTCACAGGGATAACTATGTCTGGCGTTACCACTCACATATTTCCTGCATTTCCTTGCAGTCGCGGGCACCAGTTAGTTTTTAATAAATGAATCCTATGAAAACGGTTGTTTTTTTGCAATTGATATTTTTTTACAATACAATACACAGTCATACGGAATTTATACGGATTTATTAGGGCCCCGAATATTACTTCGTATAAGGTTGGCAATGGCAACACTCTGTCATCTGTCAGCTAGACTGAGCTAGACTAGAGTCTATAGTCTACTAAATACATCGTAAATATTATATTTATCTAGTTATTTATAACGTGGCATAGTTTGTACGTAAAGACATTATTTTATTATTTAGTTAGGCAAGGCTGTTGTACAAGTGACTTCATATTTTCATATCACATTGACTCTCTTTGGACAATCTCGTCACATTGTACCAAATTACAAAATATAAAAATAATGGGTAAGTTTTATTACATATTTAATCTAATTTTTGTTATAATATATACATAATTTTTGTTATATTATGTAGGTAAACTCGACAAATAAAGTACTTTATCACCCTAACATTATTTGTATGTTGTAGAATAATAAGGTCAGTTTTCTTTTGAAAATTCAAAGTGACAATTATGTCAATCAGTAATCAATACCTATATTTCAAATCTAACCGTGCTCTCCTGACCGACCGCGGTAGCAATACGCGTGCGTACGGTCAGGCGAGCTTTGTAACGACTTGTGAATTTTCATACAAGTGACAACCGCGTCAGTCGCACGGTCGGTAGTACGTATCGTCAGTACTGACCGTCAGGAGAACACTGAAACCGGCCTAAGCCTTAGCGAATTTTGAAATGAATGGAATTTGTTATCGAAACTGATAAAGCACTTTTCTGGTCGGCCATACATAATACACGTTGTCTGGGACACCAGAAAGGACATAGGGTACCTTTCATCCAGAACGCGGACGAAGTCGCGGGCACCAGCTAGTTATTTATAACTCGAGACAGCTGGACTGAATTTTATGATCGTTATTTTAGAGATGGCAACGCTATGCAAATCATACTAATTAATAATGATTATCATAATATAATAATAATGAGTATCATATTATCATAATATACTTATATTACTCAATCAGGCGGAAATGGCTGGATGGATTTGAATAGTTAGAGTATAATAATTATATCTTAGAGCAACGAATATTTCTTATCCCTGTAAAGATAATTTTGTCCTAGTATTTTTTTTAAATTTATGGTCCATAAATAATAAAATTCTTACAGTATAAATAAATAGGTATGTGCTGCTTTTATAGCTATATGCTTTATTTTATGAAACAGAACCGCAAAAGGATCGTCGTAATGGAGAAAAAAAAAAACGCTTATACCTAACTGCTTCTCGCAAAATGTGTTGCTAAGCGCAAAACTCGAAAACGGCTGGACCGATTTTAATTCTGTTTTCACTCATGGATAGAGGCATAATCAGGGAAGGTTTTTACGTAAAAAAATGCACCCCGGGTAGCTATTTGTAAAATAATTTTAAATCAGGTTTTATTTTTCTAGAAATTTAAAACTAATTTTTATTTATATAATTCCTGTTTTAGATCACCTCATGTAAACCATCCTGAGGCATATAAAGCAATTGTGGTTCAAGCAGAAACATACAAAGCATCTTCTTCCTCATGTTCTGCTACTGCTACTCAAATTCGTAACTAAATCCCAGTGTCTATGTAGTGTTTATTTTATTAATTGTATATTTTTAACTAATATATTTTTGTTTTAGGTCACCTCAAGAATCATTTCTACAAATGGTGGTTCAAACAGACGTACATAATCAACCTTGTGTTTCCTCCTTCAAAGATATTATTCCCTCAGCACATGCCCCTTGTAAAGGATTTAGCTACTATAATATTCAGGCTTAAACTAACTGGGATGCATTGAAACTGACGCTTCTGTTTGTAACATCTCAAATTTGTAAGTATATATACAGACATTCTATGTAAGCAATGTATGGAGGAATCAAACAAATTAATAAAGTTTTCAAACTTGTTTGGGTTAACGGTTCAACCCGTTAACGATTTTTTAAGTATTTTGCGAAAACTTTAATAAGCACAAAAAGTATCAAAAACAAAAATTATCCACATTAAATTTTTAAACAAAATATGTTCTCTACATTATTTTGATTAGCTTGACGGTTTTTAAGTTACCGCCAGTTTTCAAACTTTGAAAGTTAGTATAAAAACTTTTATACTCTTGTTTAGAATTTTATGAGAATAATTTTTACCTTTGACACTTTTTTGTATGTATAACACCCGTATTCACAAATGATACTTGTCTAAGTAGCAATACTATACAAAGAACGCTATGCGTTACTCATATCAAGCCATCCCATTCAAGAAGTTCTTTACTATGTATTGAATAACGGCCCTGTGATTGGTTAATTTGTTGTGGCATACTTCACTCTAGTATTTGACAATTGATATTACAGATGTTAACTAATATTATAACCAGTATATGCCTGTATAATATTTTTCGTTTGGCGTTGCTTGTTTTATTTTTATTTCGGCGTGGGTATATGATTTTTATTATTATTTTATTGACCAAATATTAATATTACGAGACTGTAGGTTGACTGATTTTTATAAGGTCTCCAGTAATCATCTGTAAATAATATAATGGTAAATCATTCACTTCAATAAAGCTTATACTTTATTGAAACATTTTTTTTTAAGTCAATGTATTTCGTTATTATCTACAATAAATAATAAATTATATTCATATTATAATACAAATGTTTATTTGTAATTTTTTTTCCTAATTAGAGAGGTACAATAACCTGGAAACTCCCAAAAGCATAAAATCTTAGGGCCACTAGTAACTGATAAACAGGAGGTATTGGAAGGCCTCTTTTGGTTAGTTTGTCGAGATTTTAACTAATCAGTGGCAGGAGCACGAATAGAACAATATTATCTTTTGAAAATCTATTCCGCCTCCTAAATTCATCCGCACTGTAGTAATCGAAAGGATTTTTGAAAACCACCTATTACTTTTTTGTACTTATTGTTCGAAATCCTACACTGATATAATTATCAAACTCCTCTTCGCTACTGTAATCCATTGGTTGAAAGTACATAGTTGATACAAATATAATTTTCAAATTGAATATAACCTGAAATAACCGACGACCATTCAAACTCCAACGATTATAACCTTGCTTTTGACATAAGCCGGGACACAATGCGTTCGCTAATATAGCTTGGGCCTCGGCGGCTACTTTACCTGTGCGTCGATTTTGACGGACACATAGTGTCGTTCATCACTCAAGTGCTGTTTATGAATTGATTCGGCCGTCCCTTTGCGTTTGTCAGCACTGTGAGACCTCATAGTATCACAAACTGTCGTATGTGACTATTAACCCAGTCACCCAAGACAAAAAAATCGCGTTAGGTCGCAAAAAATTGCACTGTTTTGATTTTTTGGGATGTTGTTAAGATAGATACCAGTAGTGTAAAACCAAGTTTGCATTTTTTTTTCTTTTTGACAAGGGGAAATCTCATCCATGGATACCCACAGACCCGGGGTGGCCTGTGGGTTATGTCGGACATTAACCGACTAAAACCCTTTGGCGTTGGTATTAGGTGAGGTTCCTCCACCACTTCACCTCTGTGACTTCAATATTGATAAGAACCTACACATTAATATTATTTGCACATTATTATTATTTTATTATACTCAATTTAACTTGTCTCCCCCTCCAAAAGGGATCTATTACTTATTTACTTGATAACAAGTGAACTTATTGGCCCTACAGAGTTGTACTTGTGCTCAAATTGAAACTAAGTAAATGCTCTACAACTTCATTTCTCATAACTTTCCATGTAAAATGATATTTTGTTTCAAAAATTTCTAACTTTTTGGGAAAAATGACCCATTTTTGAAGTAGTGTATCTCGAGATCTGTTTGACATACAGAGCTGCGGTACACTCGAATTGTAGCAAAATTTATTTTCTTTAAGAGTGTCTAGGATGATTTTTCCATAGAATGCACTTTTCAGAAGATATAAGAGAAAAACTGAAAAAAGTCTGAAAATTTCGAGCTTTTTCGAGCACCGTGCAGTTAGCACACAGGTCTCTCGAAACTGCAAACTTAGTTTTACACTACTGGTATCTATCCTAACAACATCCCAAAAAATCAAGACAGTGCAATTTATTGCGACCTAAGATGTCTTCAGTGACTGGGTTATTTATAAAAATGTATTTCTGCCTATTTCATTCCGTGTCTGACAAATATGACAATTTTAGTACTGTCAATTTAATTTATAGTTTAGTTTTTATGACAAGAGAATTAGCACCAATACCACGCATACATATCATAATAATTATAAAACTCGAACGAAAGTGTGTGATGATGATGATGTTCATATTTGTATTCAATCACGTATTGTATCTTACTCATCGGTATTTGTTACTCAATCACGTTAAATCAATAGCGCAACGAATATTTATTATCTCTGTGAAGTACCTAGTAATAAAATAATAACTCCATATGTGCTAATTTAGACTTTTTGTGTTTGTATTTTATATAACATTCATTTTTATGTTATACCAATGTTTATAAAATAAATAAATATGAAAAGTATTTTTCTTTTATTTACATCCTAATCAGGAAAATCAGGAAAATTAACCTTATTTCTATACTTATTTGTTTGTTTCTTTGCAAAGATTTAAATCTTTGTTTGTTTGCGTTGAATACGCTTTGAAACTACTGAACCGATTTGAAAAGTTCTTTCACTGTTAGGAAGCTACATTATCAGCGATGAACATAGCCTATGTTATATAAATTTTCAAAAAAATTAGAGATCCTTACTAAAACTCCAATAATGTAACCCAAGGTGTAAAAAAAATTACTTAAAATATTCCTCACATCGCGTGCGCTGCGAAAACTTTGCAGAACACATCAATATCTATACAAAGTGTCGCAACAGCATAAGTATTTATTTATTTAAAAAGGCTTACCAACTAAAGACATACTAAAATCACTATATACAACACTACTGAAAGGAACATTACAAGTATGAGTTTAAATTAAATGTCTTTATTATACCATTCCATTCGAACGATATCACGAGTTTAAAAATGTAAGTATTAGAAAAAAGTCGCGTGGCGTGGTCGCCGCTCAACCCAGACTATAATATGCGATGTAAGCGTCATTTATTTGTTAAATACCCGTGCGAAGCCGGGGCGTGCTGCTAGACTAGTACTACAATAAATTAGTGATAAAAAAACACTCGCGGCAAACGTCCGCGTTCGACGAGATCTCGCAGTGTGCGTTGCCTAACAACGTCACAATACGGTCCAATTGTGTATGTGTGCGCGCTATGTTCTAACTGCTCATCATCGGTCTTTCTCTTTCGCCCAATTTCTGTGTGAAACAGAATGAATTTTAGCTACAGGCAACGATGAGTTCGGGCTGTCAACTAGTTACGCCTTAAGCTCATGAGTAGTACGAGACAGAAGCAGTAGTAATACTTTGGTGCATATGTATGTATGGGAAACGAATGAGAATAGACAATTAAATTCACAACGTACACGGTTCTATGTATTTCCAAAAGTTACAAAAATGAGTACACGAGAAATGTATTGGAATTCACGATTAGATAAATTATTGCGAATCGCGATTCATGCGGTTTGCGAATGGCTCTCGAACTTGTAGCCATAAATGTCGGATAACTCGATACTTATCCGGTTTGATCGGTTCGATCAATTGAACAAGTACCGATGCTATTGTTCATAACTTTCAGGCAATCCTGGCAATGGAATCCCGAGTAGCGTTGTATGATTCAATTATTGCCTTTAATTGAACACTGTACAAATACACATTCTATTCTATGGTCACTCTATTCTGTGTCAAGTGTAGGTACTCGTATGTATTGTTGCATACGATCCTCATATCATTGTCCTGATTTTTTTTATGTAATAATACATGGTTTAAATTAAACTATTTCTGCAGATTTTTAAACGATATACCTGATAATACATTTTCATATGCTTGTTGGTAAGAGAACAACGTTTTTAAATGACAATGGCATTTTTTTTACTTTTTGGGCATCCGAGTAATTCCACATTAATTTAAGTGATAAATATGTTTACAATACATAATATATTGTACTGTGATAACATTCGCTCATTGCATTGACTTATGTTGCGATGATACAGTCTGGAATTAATTGGAGCTGAACTCACGACTAACTGTGTCGTTAGTATGTGTATAGTATGTGGGTATCTAGATACTGTGAACAAGCAAGTTGGTTCGTATCCGCATCAGTTAGATACACTCAACTTGTTAGCAAGCGTTACTAGTTCGGTACACTGATGTTACACAACCTATTACACTTTGAAATACATACGGACTTTCAATGTGCATTAAGGAAAAGCACAAACTATCTCAAATGAGGTTGAGTTGAGACTTTAACTTTGTATATGTATTACAACTTTAATAGTTTTCTTTGAGTGTCAAAGAAAACTATTTTGTGAAACATTTTAATACTTATATGCTCGATTTTAACTAGATTTTTTTTATCGAAATTGAAGAATTTTAAAACATTTAAACTATTTTAAGATTATAAATTAATCCAGAGATCATTTCCGTACCCTTTACTAATCCTTAATACTACAGTAGGATTAAGTCTGATATTTTTTACATAAAAGAAGTCTTTCTATCTCTTAAAGAAACGAAAATAGTTTCTTTTCAAACATATTTTTAATGATATCTAAATAATTCATTTTCTACTTGTTTACTACAGACCTAACGCGATAAATATTTATTTGTCCTTTTTTAAGTAATAGTCGGAAGGTAGATTTACGGTTCACTTGATGGTAAGTGGGAACCTTCGCTTATAACACAAACAAGGCCATAAGTGCAAAAGTATTAATGCTGTTATTTGAAGGTGGGCTTCTGAGCCAGACGGACTGTCCAACGTTATTTCAGGTTCGCTAGACGGGCTGCCCATGCCCAATTCAATAACAACGTTTTTGTAAAATAATACTATAATTGATGAACTCAAGTTATAAGCCATTTTAAACTGTGTTGGCCCGCAGTTAGTGTGCCAGTGTTGTTTATAAGTGTTCCAGAACAAGCGTGCACGAAATCGAGTTAATTATGTCCGCGTTGGCGTCCGAGGGACCTTACAATGGAGTTATCTGTGTCACTTACCTGCGCCACGGACGCGGTCGCTCCTACAATGACAGTGTGGCTGAAAATTGCTCTAAAACTCGATCCCTAACGAGGTTTTTAGTGTGGGTTGGGAATTCGAGAGGGGAAAGTTGGAAATATTCACGTCCCCGGAAGGAAGATTGATTCCGTGGACATCCCGGAAGCGTTGTTAGCAAATTGAGATAGATTAACAAGTTGTTCTATCTCCACCGGACATTGTTATTCGCATCTAGTTCGCCGGAAACCAATCGATTTCCGATTTAAACAATTTGTGGCCGGGGCATGTTGGTTCTAGTTAATAAACTATAGACATTTAACAGTTAAAATATAATAGATACACTAGGTTTGTGGAAACGAAGTCGACACCAGAACTTAGTTTAACCCTGTAAAGAGGGTATAAATTTAAAATGGTAATAAGTAGGTACATGAAAACCTAATGTACGTTCATAAAAATATTGACCAATTTAATAGAAATAGTCTTTCCATAATTAAAAATCCATAAAAAAATCTCGAAAGAATTTGTTGCGGGTCCGTGGAAACTTCAAATCCAAATCAAAACTTCAATCTCACCCAGAAGATGCCTATTCACTCGAACTTTGAAAAGATTAGGGTTATATGAGCTCGGAAATACAGAGGGAGTTCCAAACCTTGACAGTGCGCATTATAAAGGATGTTTCAAAGCGCTTGGTCCGAAAAGGAGGGATTTCGACAAGATGAGGATGGTAACCACCCGTACGTCTATTGGAAGAAAGGGGAAGGCGGTATGAGCTCATGCAGCCTGAGCACACTCTCCGAAGTACATCTTATAAAAGACACATAGAGTGGTAATTTTGCGTCTACGTGCCAGGCTCTGCATCTTAGATTTTAAAATAGTACTGTCGCCTATGAGTCTATCTATCGTTCCATCGAGTCGAGTGCGGCAAATTGGTATTTGGCTGAGCCATCCCAAAGGTGGGAGCAATACTCCATGCAAGATCGGACTTGCGCCTTATACAAAGATAGGCGCTGTCCAGGCGTAAAGTATCGCTTAACCCTATTTAGGATGCCTAGCTTTTTGGCTGTTGTTTGGGCTTTGGACTCAATAGATGAGCCGAAATTGAGATTAGAGCTCAACCTCATGCCAAGAAGTTCGAGATCATTGGTGACAGGTACAGATGCACCTCGGAAGGTTGTAGCCAAGTCGAAGGGGCTCCTTTTTGCTGAAAACAAACACGCTTGCGTTTTGGTGGCGTTAAAACTAACCAGGTCCCTGTCACCCCACTGGGATACAAGACTCAAGGTAGAGTCAATTCGCTCAACCATTGCCTCTCTCTCGGAATTAATTTCTCTTAACCCCAAGTTAACCCTGGAAACATATTACCCCGAAATACGCTTCAATTATTAAATAAATGTGGTTATATATTGAATTTCCAGTATCATCGCTCAGTGCTTTAACAGTTTTAATATTTAAATGAAGCAATGTATTTAACTACCTCGGCTCGTTTCAACAACCAAGTTTAGCTTGTTTTAGTTAACTTAGAGAGGCTTTTAGAATAATTTGACATAGACTTGTGGCCACATTGCTAGCGGGTCTATTCTATGCAAACTTTTTTTATAAATGTGAAGTGTTTTATGTATAATATGTACATTTATGATGTACAATATAATTAATAATATAACTATCCCCTAATTTTTAAAAAAGACAATGATTTTTTTTGTCTTTGTTAAATTCCTATTAGGGCCTCTTTCACCAACTACAAGTAAAGTGTTAATTAGTGACTTTTAGAAATAATTTTATGTTTTATTAAATTATGTACTCGGTTTAGTGCATCCTTCGATAGGCGAATTTTTATTATTACTATTATCTATCTGTTGATACGCCTTTGGAATGTGTGTTAATTACCTATGCAGCAATCATAACTTATGTTTTTATACCAAAGATAAATAAAATAATTGATAGTAAGTATTTATTATCCCCCGCTCTCGCTGAGGTGTCTTGCAGGGCATTCGGCTAAAATATCTCTTAATTCGTATTTCATGTCCTCTCGCCGTAATCGCACTTTAATTTCTTATAAACTCCTACTTAAAACTTCAGAGGTATTTAGTTACCTAACAGGTAAGCGGAGATTGAATTTCGCTTTGAGATTCGAGTTCATTTACTTGAGTCGTTTCAGTGTTCAGAAGTAGCAATTTTGATGTAAATTGTAACAAAAGACTGCTATTATAATTAGATTAAGAAGTTAACACGCTCTAGGTAATGAATATATCAAGTTATTTGTTTATAATTACAATTTTAAACGCGTATAATTAAAGTACAATTAGTGGCACGTCATAATAGCAATGTTCACATTTAATCGAATGCTAAAAATGAGTTTGGTACGCGTCACGGTATGAAAATGTAATTCGAAAATTGCATTCGTCCGCGGCATGTAATTGATGTAATGTCATGTAATCCCACTCGTGTTCGATGTCAAAGGAATGGCATGGCATGAATGTCATACTCTCGCAGACCTACGTCCACTCTGAAATGTTGTTGATTTTTGTCTGTCAACAACGTTTGGAATTTTTCGGTTCACACAAACCGAGCTTTCACTAAATTGTCAATAACCTTTACACAAAAGAGAATGTTATATTCTCTCACATTAGAATTTATACTCAGTAATAAATAGAATTATTTTATTTCAGAGTATTGGGGATTTGTTTACAACTTACAAGGTGAAATAAAAAATAAAAACTAAAGAAAGCAAATTTTATATTAACTGAATTTCCGACCGAGACGGTGACGTTTATTACAATAATTATCATTTTTCCACTATAAATAAGTATTGATAAAAACTCATTTTTTTAAATAATATATCTACTCTTGTGTCTATAAATGAAATAGAAAATCTGTACGTGTGTTAAACAACTTAAACATTAAGGTGCTTGTTAATGTTGACTCTTTGACGAATGTGATTGTAAATGTCAATATGTAAATACCATGTACCGACATGATCACAGGAATTGAACACAATTGTACTGTTTAACTAACAAAGGGTAATTCCGAACTGTCGAAACCGCAACTCACCGCACGTACGTTGACAGACATCGATGTATAAAATGTGGAGAAGGCAAAATTCATATTTCTTTTTATACGGCTAAAGTACGTCTTTGTTATGGTTAAACTGAAGTCGCTTTCCGCGTCTATCTGTATGGCCGCCAACTTCTCATAAATCACGCTACGAATTATGTTGTGGTTTTCACCATCAGTTATATAGTTTTTCACGGAATTTTTGTATATACAGCGAAGGTGGGAGCGGGTCGCTATATAAATAAAAACGAACAATTCACATTTCGAACTGTCATTTTTAAAAAAGAAATTTTAATAAGTATATATGTACAACTAAAACTGAAAAAACAAAAAACCAACAGCATACACGTTGAGGAATAATAAAATTTATTTAGTAAGTATATATGTAATGTACTCGGACTGGGTGTTCGGTAGAGTGGCGAGTGAATTAATCATGACCCGACATTCGAAAATCGGGTACATTGCGATGTGCAGATCCAGGCTCCAGCGAAGCGCGCTCGTTGCCACGACAACGGTCAGCGATGGTGACAAAATGGCGGCCAATTAGCGGCGCCACTGTCGCGGAAATTTAATATGCGGTGTGTCGGAGAGGGATTTATCGGACCTCGTGTGCGGACACCTTTATTGCTTGCTCGCTTATTTAATGCTACGTTTGCTTTTATGATCACTCTTAATTAGACAGATTTGAAAACGTGTTGCAATTAAGCAAAGGTACAGAATTTAATCTAATGATCTAAACTCTAGCAGTAATAATTTTACTATTACGAATATTCTATGTTGTTACTGTATGTTGCTAGTGTTTCACTTTGGTTTTATTAAATCACAAACTATAAAACACGTTTTGTGAAACTTAAAAGTAAGAAAATTTAATAATCAAAAGGAGACACGATCCAAAATTGGTTTTATACTAATATCAGTATGAAATTATACCTAGTTTATTTTAACTATATGTAACAAATGACCGCACGAAAGAAATACTCGAAGTCAAATTTAGATTATTATTGTATTAGAACTTTGAGTCTAATTGCCATAACTCCTTTAATTATAAGATATCATATCCTAAATTAATGAAGCTATGAAGAAAATTTATAGATCGTTCGTCTCGATATTTTGTCCCACATTCCAAAAATGTCCTCTTCGTCTTATAACAGTATTAGATTCCTGTTTCGTTCCATGATTTAACAATATTTATGTACAACAAAAATAAATCTAGGTAATATTTAATATCTGATAAATTATAGGTAAAAAAGCGCATTAGAAGTACATTCATTGACTTTAGAACAAGTTGTTATTTCAGCGTTTTAGTCATACTAAAATAATTCATCGTATTTTCACATTTAACGGTGTACAAACATTAATTAGTTGATATAATCTTCAGTGGCAATATCGGTAGGTACCGTCCGGGAACGAAGCGGGACGTCCGATCATAAATTGCAGGATTGCGTTATCAGCAAGCACCATATCATCTCCACGCGGCTCGCTCACGTTCTGCAAATATTTGGGTTTACATGAACACACTGACGCTCTCACGTATAGGTTGGACTCACACTTGGACCCGTCATAGTGATTATGCTCTCAGGACGATTTTGAGCATAGAGTCACTAGCTCGATGTTCAAAACAGTCGACGAGATGGTCGTCTTAGATTTGGGATCTGCTAAGAGTGTTGATGTTATCACAGCACTGAATAATTTTTTCGTGTTAGTTCTATTAATTTTGTTCTACTCTATCAGCCTTTATTCGGGTTTTAAATTAAGAAAACCTATATTCAAATTATCTTTAAAGTACATTACGAGTAGAAACATATTTTGCTGTAGTACCAAGGGGAACATATATCACTCGAGTGAAGTCGTTGCAACGAAACTTATTTCATAGCCAAAGGCAAACTTTGAACACAGGGGTATCTCGATATATTGTCTTTGAACGTATCAAATCCCAAAGCAAGGTATATTTGCTTCGAGCGCTACTTGCTTTCAGTCTATTATTTTCTTGTGAATTCGTTCTCCACAAAGCATACGTGCACAAATACTTTTATTTTAGTTGGGGAACGTTACACGCGAAGCGAGGAGAGGCGAGAGGAAGCTCGCTTGCATTTCATTCCAGAAACCAATCTTCGACGAGTGTGTCCTATGTGTTTCGACGCTTGCAAATGTTTGCTAAATGGGATTGGTTCGCTCTTATTGGGTACATTTGAACATTAAATTTCCCCAGTGCCTTAAAACAAAGGTTTGTCTGTAACCAGTGCGTAATAACAGTTTTAACACACGTTATTGAAACGTTGATCACTGACGAAATATCTTGTCATCAATTTACAACTCGCTCAGTGAGCTGGGCATTGCTTGGCATTTTTTTAAGATAATATAAACAGAAATATGGTAACTTGTTAGAGAACTAAAGGGGTCATCGTAGTTCAAAGTATGTGTCATCTAAAGTTGGTATAAACGAGACATATTTGTGGCGCAACGATGGTTATTCCATAGACGAGTTTTGAAGTGGAGGGCGGCTGACAATGAACGAAGGCGGAGGGTGTGGACACTCAACTAAAATATCTACATATGACTAACAGTAGACACTTATGGGCTAATGGTACTGAATGATGATTAAAATTAAACTAATTAATGAGACAAGTAAGAATTCTGATCACATCCTGTTATAATTTCGAATTTATCCGTTCAAAAGCTATCCAAAAGTCCCAATCGAGTTAGGCGCATCAGTTAATCTCTTTGTAGAAGGATAAACTTTAGTACCTACTACAATGTAGTTCTCATTGACGGCATACAAGTAACCTCAAAGAGAGGCCAAAGATCTAATTTCAGAATTGGGTCAGCAAGTGCAGGTATTGGTGGGCTGTGGCATTTACATTGTCACGTCGGATTTCAAATGCGAGTTCAGCGTTTGTTAGTATAATTTAAACCAATCGCAAACGAAGCGTTTCCATATTGATCCAGTAATTGTTAAAATATCCCGTATGGAACAATTGAAATGTGGTTCTGCACGAATTTGTGTTCATCAAATTTAATGTACCTACGTTTTGTTGAAACGGTCTTTTGAAATGGTAACTGCAATTTTCAACATTATTTGAATTGATGTAATTATTTGATATTTTACAGGAGTGGGTATAGAACACTATAGAGCAAATGCTGATGTGTATTTAGGCAAAGGTTTTTTAATTCTAACGCAGAACCATCTACCTGATCCAATTATGAATCAAAACCATCATGTAAAAAAATAATTAAAATTGTTCCAGCCGTTTTAGTTCAGTGACACCTACACATGCAGAAGAATAATATAAATAAAGAAGATAATCATATTTTGAATGAATTAATTCGCATTTAGATTGAAAATGGACAATTCCATTATAAATGTATAAGTAATCTCTGGTAATAGATTTATTTGTTGTGTGATTTCCCCCGAGAACCTCGTATACCCAGTTTTCAGTTAGCTCATTCACTATTTTACCGAAAGAATGAGATTTATTGCAACCTCTTGAGAATCTAAGACAGCTTTTATTATTTTACATATAATTTTCGCTTTTTTTTTTCTTACTTCGCAAGAAATATTTTGAAAGTCTTGAAGAGTCTTGAAAGACGCCCCTCGTTACTCTGATGGGGTCTACTTTTACATAGTATTTTAAACGTCTGCGGAACGAAAAATGTAGAAATGGACGGGGCGACGCGTTCGTCTAGAATTCCTATTGGGTTAAGTGATAACGCTGACTCGACAAGTTGAAGCACCCTCGTCACTCCGCGACCGCCGCCGAAGGATAATGGCGTTGCAGCTTTAAACGGTACCATTTTATGGATTTTCGAAACGATTACGATAAGCTTTATCAAGAAATAGCGACGAGTTCATTTAACTCAATTTAAGTTCAAACTTTTTCAAACGAGTTTTGTTTGTAAACTTATTTTTTTGTGCAGTAATTTACTATTTTTTTCTCAGAAAATGGAATTTCTTATATAAATTTGTAATCGTTTCAAACTTTTTCAAATATAGGTACTTGGTTATGCTCAGTATTTTTATTTAAGTTTTAATTTTACTGTAAGAAGTTAAATTAGGGGATGAAATGTATGTGTCAAAATTGGTTTAAGAAATTTCGTTCTGGAATATGTTTACTGAAAAATGACTAACGTTCTGGCCGACCTTCTCAAGTTGATGATGACAAAATGAAAACCATAGTGGAATCGAATCATTATAATATACTCTTAACTGTGCGAGAGATAGCAAAAAAGATACTAGTTACACGCTCCCGTCTTCGCTCGGGTTCAAAATAAAAGCTCCAAATTACACATAGTTACGAAGTTTTATCAAAATCGTTTCAGCTGTTTAGGATTTCATTGGCGTCAAACAACATGACACATAATTTATATATACTCGTAGGTATATAGAGATATTATTTCGCAAAATGTAATTTGTCATATCTCATGTCTACTTTTGTAACTTACTTACAAAAAATACTTTATTTGTATTTTTTGTTACAGGTAATCTACAAACTTCAGATCATTTTGTGGTCCTAATAATGCAAACTGTAGTATCTACTGACATAATAAAGGCACCCCAAAAAGCTACGACTTACCGAGCGCTAAATATCGAATTATAATTGCTCTACATTCAATATTACTGCTACGGTATCATATTATAGCAATATTGCAAATTCTCTGCAAGCTCGAAAGCGATATACACTAAATATACGACGGACAAAGATAAATTATTCCATAGGCTTTTTTTAGCTAAAAGAAATTTACATTTTTCCGTACATATTATTAATAACGCTTAGGTAAGTTGTTTTAAAAAGGGATTTAGACGGTATAGGAGTCTTAACTATTGTCTAGATTCACAGCTTGATTATATATAAAAATCTAGCTAGAAATTGCCTCTTAGTTAAAACATCCCCTAAGCTAATTGGTTGTTGCAGAAGTACAAAGGTCTCTCGTGTCAATGTAAAAACACAATCTGGTTGAAAGAAAGGGTCAACAGACAGACGACGGTCTGGCGCAACATCTACCACAGGCCAATGAATTTAACATCGTCGTGCGTCTACAGACATCTTATATGCAAATGTGTTCTCAACTCACAGACGACGCAACCTCCAACACAAACAAGTCGAAATTCAACTTTAACTGAACGGCGTAAAGTTGACACTGAAATGTAATCACACGTGACGGTATGACACGGTCATCGTCTACACCGTTTTTGCTCGCGACCTAAAGTGGAATTTACATTATACGCTCGAAATGTTATATTTTAATGGCAGTTTGTAAGGCATTAATATGTATGAGGGAAAATGAAATACAGTTTGCGTCTCCGCGGCGAATACTTAATTGTGTACGTTACTTAAATAAGTAATTATATGCTTGTGTATGTAATTCGGTGTAATTGCAGAGAATTATATTTTATGAGTCTGTTTTATTAAATTCTTTTCGTTAGCTCGTTTTAAGTTTTTAACATTTAGCGCTGAACTAAAATATCTAACCATAGAACGTAGAAGTAGTAGGTATAAAAGAACTATTTACTACATTAGTTAGGAGTGGTTGGATCAAAATACTCGAAGCGAATAAATTATGTAAAATGTTTTGTTTGGACGTGTTCTGCAAAATGAAAGAGACTCGAGAACAGAACGGAGCACGAGAAACTTGACCGCAAGCATTATTCCGGAGTGACCTTTTAATGAAACATTCATATTTCATGAGCGGACCCTTCCGCCGCCCATCGTGCCTTGCGACCCTAATAAATAACGACCAGAGGCCAGTGTCAGTAGCCACAGCAAAGCTTCACTCTTTAAAAAAAATAATAATCACCTGTTCGCCACTGCTTCAGAAGCTGAGTAATTCTTTAGAAATCCAGTTCACGTATGGATTGATAGAAAAAGAAAAGGTAACTCTATTTAATACAGTTAAATACGATTTGTGGTTAAAAAAAATAGGAATCAATCTATCAACACAATGTATAGAAAATATTATTTTTTTTTATTTTGTCCGAATGTTTGTTCCTCAATAACGCAAAAACGGCTTAACGGATTTGGGTGTAATTTTGCACACAAATTATATACTTTTTAGGCATATAGGATGCCTAAAAATTTATTCTGGAAAATATTAGGTTCCCGAAGGATCGTCTAAAATATACAAAATTCTCTCAAAGAAGTCGCGGGCACCAGCTATAAACATAATTTCTAATCAAAAATCAATAATTTAATTCAATATAAAATAAAAATAAATAAATAAAAATATACTTAGTGATCTTACTAAAAATAAAAAGTTAGACTACTATGTTTAGCTGTTCTGTGGCGCATGTAGTCTGTTTGTATCTCTCATCCGCACCTTTCGCATACATTTAAAAGGAAATTAGTTGAACGGTGTGCGGCGTCCAGCGCTTTCCTTTCACTTCGTCTCATTTGAATTTTCAAACATGTTCTTGTGCTATTTATAAATTAAGACCTCAAAGTAGCTAAGCTTAAAAGAAATTTAGTTACATCAAAATTTTACTAAAAAATAAACTGTTTTATAGATATTTGATATATTCACTATAAAGAAGTTAGGTACAGATAAGCATAACTTTAAAAAACACGTAAATTTTAACTAACGTGTCTGTAAATAATGTTTGCTACTTAAGAAAGTTCCTCTAGTCCTAGATTCTTAGGATGTAATCCTAGAAGCTTGGATCAATTTTAGTTTAATATACTGCGTTTATTTTACGAATAATCCAACTGCCAGATTGAAAGTTTAGCGCGTTCAAACAAGCAAATCTTTTAAGGCAGTTTCAGTGTTCAATAAAGTATAAAGGATGAAAGCTGCCGGTCCACTTGAAGTGAATGAACTGATAGGATTCATTAAGCGAAACACGAGGATAAGCGAATAATTTCTGGCATATCCATACTTACGTTCCGAAACATACATTGGCTGTTATTTCGAAGTTGGAAATAACAAGGTGTGGTTTTAACAATAGAACAACCTGATTGAATAGTGGTTTACAAGTAAACGAGGTCGAGTCGATACAAAATGTATGAGACGCCAGACACCTGCCCGACCCCTCCCGATAACATGCTAAAACATTGACACTCGATGAAAGTTTTAAAATTCGAATGCGTAATCCGACGCTAGCTTTCTGAAGACCAACATATCTTCACTACTAGTTTACTATCTAGGAGTTAGTAGATGCAGGGTTTAAATACCATTCGATTTCAAAAACTTGTTTGAAATGTTGCTTTAAAAGGAATGTTGTTTGAAATGTTTGAGTAAAACAATTACCTAAGTATCCCCAGATTTACCAGTCCGCTGATCATTTTGGTTTCACAATTGTTTCAAATTTATGTGAATGTCTCGAATACAGTTTGGATCTATTGTATGCACTGACAAAAAACTTTATGAATACGCGTGACGAGACGAACAAGTTGATTTGAAAAGTGCTACAGTTTAAAAATGGCAACGAAAACAGCGCGATGATTGAATGGGTGCCGAGAAGACAAAAGGTCGTTTTCAGCCAACAATCGGCCGTTTGATGGATGCTTGCGTAACAAACCTGCTTTGTTTCGGACGTTTAACTGAGTGAAAAATTGCTCGAGTCAACCCCGAATTGTCTTTGAGACGGAGAATGTCTTTGAGTAAAGCTCGCCGACGACATCCCGAGGGCGGTAAAGCGATTCCTCGGATATTTTTGGGCCCTTTTTGATGTCCACGTGCTCTGAATCTCGTCGGATCCCCCTTTGATGAACTTGAATAAGAATTTCGTACTCGGGAAATTGTTGCGCTATACTTCGATGGAGAGAGAGAGTATCCAGGTGTGCGTTAGACATTATTATTTTTCCAATACTGTGCAGAATAAATAAAGAAAGAAAGCATTTATTTGACGATTATATTTTAAAAACTAATATATTTACAGTGGATCCAACATTTGACTACGCCTGTTTCGTGAGAGCCATTCCTTACATCACAATTTATTATTTCGTGTAAAGTTATTTGAACTTGAATAACTTGAATGTTTGTAGGCAAAGTATTTTGGATTTTTTGTACATTAGAGTAACCTATTCACCCTCAAAGTTGCATTAAAACTTGTGTTAAAATATGGATTTTTCAAGGATCATATCTTCTAAATTAATATCTTTTTTTAAGTTTGCATGCCAAGTAAACCTAGTTAACTACGAGATAAATCGGTATCATGCTTACTTTTGTAAATAAAACATAAAACAGCGGAGTAATAATCATTCTACGTTTGTATGGAGGAAAGCTAACTTGAATCACCTTAATAACTTAATTATCAGAATTCATATTGTTGCATTAATGACGATTTTAGAACTTTCTTATGAGGGAATACATTGTAGATAGTCAATTTTGAGCAGATGCAAAACGTTTACATTGTTCTAATCATGTGACGATTGTTCGACAACTCCAAACTCCAAACTTAGTAATCCTATTGTGTCGTGCAGCGGTAAGTCGCCAGTTGAGCTACTCGCATTGAATCTTAACGTGAAAGCTGTAATGAATAAATTTGATTGTCTTAGTTGCGTTGATTGTGAAGTGGCTCAATGGGCCGTTAAACTGAAGGGTTTAATTCTTTACGATCCGTTTCTCTTTGGTAGAAAATTACTCGCTGTGGAAAAGTTTGCCGTTAAGCTCTTTGAGGCTTACAGTTCCGTTTCATGACCTTTCCTACTTTAATTCCCTTCGCAATTTTATTGCCTTTATTAACATGGACATTTTGATAACTTTCTTAACTCGTTTACAACAAATCCTTTGAGAGATTCAAACTTGTAGCAAAGCTCTTTTTCTCATTATTACTATGCTTATTTAAATCCTCACAATAATAATATTATAAATGCGAAAGTAACTCTATCTGTCTCTTTGTTTGTCTGTTGCCTTTTCACGCCTTAACTACTCAAACGAACATCATTAAATTTTGCATACAAATTGTCAGGAATACAAAAAATGCTATCCTACAAATATTTAGTAATCCTAATACTTAGTACATAGTACTTAGTACATAATACAAATATTTAGTAGTCCTAATACATTTATTCCAAATGATAAAAACAGTGCGCTGTCCGACTTACCCTAACGTTTATATTAATTTTTATACTTACTATAATCATCTATCATAAAATAACCCTCCTTTTTGTTTGTTAATTTTAGTTTTTTTTAATGTACAATTTGATCTGTTTTATTCAATTTCAGACCGCAGTAAACTGTGGTCTGAAACTTGTTGTTAATGAATACCGCATTTGTTTACTTTCGACGATATTGAAAGTAAATAACGTACAACAGAAATTGAATACATTCGAATTTGCGGTTGAAAAATATGAAACGAAATGAAAGTAAACGCTTTGCGCTGTTATTGTAGAAAACAAATGAACGGGAACAAATTGAAAAGTGATCGCGATCGACTGCGAACTGAATGGAGACATATAAACGAACGAACTGGACTAAATGAAAAGAAACTCAGTTGCCGAACGAAGTCAGCTGCCCCCGTTCACAGCGTGCATTTGACGGATGTATTTTCCTCGTGAAATGTCCTTTTCTCGATAATTTGGGGACGACGGATGGTCGGTACAACGTCGTTTGGTGACTGATTATTTCATTACATTTAATACTAGCTGTTGCACGCAACATCGCCCGCGTAGCTTTATACGTTACTCGTTGATAATATGTACTTTCTATAGGTTCTAAAGAATTTTCAAAATCGATCGGGAATAGGCTCTGGGATTCCTTACTCACTCACCCTAGAATGATGTCCTCATTTTATACAATACTTTGGAAACTATGTCCCAATTTTGGGCGTCAGTCCCTTTTTTACTACTTTCATGGCGTATAAAAAAAATATTGAAATAAATAGAGACGAAATTAGTAATTTACTATTTAAAAAAACTATTCAAAAATCATAGGTGGGGTGTAAAAAATCTTTTGACTGAATTTTAAAGTCAGGCAGATCAATGCATCAAGTGCCTTACATTTTATTAATTTCAAACAAAGCGATTCTTGTCTTGTAATTTGAAAATTGTAGTAATAGGTTTGCACAATATTTAAGCAAGAGTTTGACGGCGCGACCACTAGCTCCAAACTTTAATCAGTACCGGTTCAACCTGAAATAATAATCAGGTTATTACTCTCCGGAGGCGGATGCTCGGTGTTAATATTTCGTTGCTTCCTAACGAGATCTCCATATTCATTTTGATTTTGTGTTTAATTTTCAAACGTTTACTATCTTCCTTGTAAACTCTTCTCTTTTGAATGAAATTACAATGATTGTCACGTAAAAGTAAATTGAATTCGTTGTTAGGGCGTGCTCCTGTTATAATAAAAAAAAACAATTCCAGATAACTCGTACCTATCAGAACTTACAAAGGCTTCCACATTTATTGGAAATTAATCTCCGTACACTTTTACTTGTTTTAACTTTTCTATGCAAGATTGTTGCCTATTAACACAAGAGAATGATGATAGGTATGGGTACTTGGGTAGCCTTTAAATGCATTTGCGGTGTTGTCAAGTGTATGTGCTATAAAAAAGTTTTCATCTCTTATAACACCCAATTTTCTTTTTATATGAACAATTTCCCTTCTGAGCTATAGCTTTATTAGCTACAAAATTATGGGGTTCTTGAAGCGTTCAAGTTCCTACAGAACTCTATCTCACTGAACGATGAATGAAGAGTAAAATGAAGCTAACATTTGCGAATGTCGCTTTCATTGTTTCATGCCAATGAATCGTGGGTTCAGCGGAGCGCACTCAGGCGAATGTTGGAATATGGAAGCAACAGATGATTGCTAATTTTTATATAAATACACACTCATGTAGGCGATCTATTTTATTACATTTATTAACATCAATGTGCTAATATGTTAATATAATATACTTTGCACTATTATCCTATTGTACGAAATCAATGTGGAGGCTCCTTCTTCGGGGTAGGTACAGGTATCATCGGAACCTTCGGAAAGCAATATTAACTGCTTAACTACTGACTTTTATAAATACACTAGTTGAATCTGACGACGCTTCGCTGGGAGGCGCGCGCGGTATTGGACACTGCTTACCTATATTATAAGCATTTTTCTAAAATCAAAGTAGCCTTAGTAACTCCTTTTAACATCATCATCTGCCAGTGAAAGTCTTGTCAAAATCGGTTCAGCCGTTTCGAAGATTATCCGGAATAAAAAGACAGCGGAAAGGCAGACAAAAGTTATAATTTTTTCTTATAAGTACCACATATACTCGTACTTTGATGTAGATTTAGTGTAGACACTTCAATTTTATTTATATTAAGTAAGTTATACATACGAGTATACAATTGAAGGTGAATAATGGAGGTTGAGTACACATAGAATTTCATTGGCGCTTTTATCTGAGCGTGTTCAAACTAAATGCCTCGTAAAAAATAATCATCTGTGGGCCTCGCTTATGTCCAAACCGCCATCGCCACATTCGCCACCCCCAGTTACAACAACCGACGCCTACTGCCTGTTATATAGTATAGAGAATCGTACGATACAAGCAAACAGCGACATTTGCTCGGTGACGCGTAAATCACGGGTTCATATCAATTCGCCGTTACATTTCAGGCCCTTTGAGTTTCATAATTACTTTGTAATCCGTTTTATACAAACAAAAATGCCTTTTGTTACGCCCACGAATATATACATTTCAATTTTTATGTTGTTTGGTTCCGACCTGGTGAATTCTGTTATACAATTATAACATGAATTTTATTAGGTCAAATTTTGTGAAAAATTTCTTAAGTAAAAACAAATAAAAACAATCAGTACATACATTATACTATATAAACAATGTAATTTGTTTTTTTTTTAATTTTGATGAACCAATAAATTATAATTTTGTAATTCTTTTTAGTATACCGAGTGTTCCAAAAATGTATAACAACAAGTATAACCCATACTGAAATACGGCCTATTTGGCTATTAAATTGTTAATAACTGTGGTTAGTAATAACAGCTTCTTCTTTTATAAAGGTATATTTTTGCCTTTTTAAATAATTTATAATTTAACAATGTCCTTCGTATGTAATTGTATTGAAGGGGATTTTTTTTATTAAGTACACTTCTAACTATCTAACAAAATTAAATATACTATCTATAAAGGAGAAATGGACGTCCCCAAGTATCGGCGAATCGAATAGATAGTAATGTATTCAAACCGAGGAATAAATAGTCATTCTAGATGTTGAATTTACTTATCGTTCAAATTTCTTCCTCATTCCTCTATTCATTCCTCTAGCACTCATTGGTCTAGCTAGTCTGTAAATCGAGAACAAATTCATATTATCGTAACTGAATGTTTTCTGTGTTTTCACACTTATTTACTTTAATTACGATAGACGTAGACCGACAGATGTAATTTAATTAGATAGACGGCTACCGTCGCCTATACAGAAGCAATGCAACACAATCAAAAACCACAGAATATACAATAATTGTTACATACACAAGCAATGGTTGTAACTGTATGAGCCTGGATAAGGATAATGAATTCCTTGTTTTGTTTTATACTTCTAGGTTTATTTCAATTGTTTGTTTTATACTTCTAGTCCTTTTTCTTCCACATGATGTTAGATCTGGCAGTTCCATAATTATGAATTGAGGTACAAAGGTACTCTATGTGACGTCCTGAATAAAGTCTGGCTCTCATGCAATCATGTCAATACAAGCGTGAAGTTCATGTTGTGATTTCGTGCCTTTCGAATATTTTAGTGTTAAGTTAAATGATAAATTTGGCCAAAAGTGATTTTGTATTTGCTATTATGCAGTAGGTATTGCACGAGTGGTTCGAACTAAAACGCGATGTAATTGGAAACCAGCCAGGTACAAAGGTGCACGGTCGGAATTCATTAACAAATACCCGCAGCTTTGGTATTCTGATACTTGAATACTCATTCGACTGCGCGAGCGTTACAGTTTTAATCAACATTGCTTTGGGATAGGAAAAAGTGAGACCATTTAAACTATTCGTTCGATTAACTTCCGAGATTAAAAATAGCGAAGACATCCTTTTTTTTGAAAATGACTGCGCGAATGTTTAAAGATGAACTCACGATGAAATGTGAAACGTTTTAGAAGTTTATCGCATCGTTTAATTTAATTAATATTATGAAAGGCGAATCTGATCTCTTATTTGCACAGTATCGTCGATATAAACTAAGTTATTGCGATGATAATGAATACAAGCTATTGTCAATTTGTGCAACAGTGTTAATCCTACACTCAAATATAGGTTTAGCGCCTTAATAATGAGAATAATAGTGAAGTACAAGTATGTGAATCTTCACACAAAATAATATGTGATGTCACATATGTTCACTTTTTAGATATTATATTTTTTGTCGACGTTCATTTCCCTAAATGTCCCCAGTAAGTGGTTGTCAACAAAGTGAAGTGTTTACTGAAGTGTTTCAGAATGAATGAATAAAAAAGTGTAAAAAGTCAAAGGGTCCAGCCAGATCAAAGGGACAAACGGTCGCTAATGTTTGCGTAAACTTTCCACCGCACCGTACGCCTCGGAGTAATTCTATTTGTTTATTTTGCTACTAAGTATTTTGGTTTTTGTTGCTTCAAGATAAACAAAATAAACACAATGAATTCAAATTTAACTTTATTGCTTCTTATTTGTTAAATATAATTATAGTTAAAAGAAGTGGTGAGTTTCTTACATCCTCATCATTCTGTCTGTGCCCATCATCATCATGTCCCTATACGATCTATGGACCATACAATCCCTATCCAGGTAGGTGAGATCGTCGCGCTTCATGATCATGTCGGACATGTCTACGTCTTTGCTGACGTTGGTCATGTCGAGGTCTTTCCTGTAGATCATCACGTCCATGAATTTCATGTTATTAGTAAAGAAGTATGTCATGTCGATCTCCCTGTCGAATGGGAAGCCGAGTGGCATTGTGTCCACACAAGTGGTCCAGTAGCAAACGTGACGCATTTTCATGACGGACATGTCGACCGTTGGCAGAACTAGACCCGTGCGTACCGGGGTCACAATAACGTACATCTGCATCGGGAAGCCACCCAAGTGGCCGAGAGGAAGAAGCAATCTATGCGGGAAGCCCAGGCGTGACTTATACCACCAGCTCTCTACAAAGCTGTGCATATATGTTCCGCTAGTGTCAACGCCACGATTAAAGTAGCTACGGGTCCACGGCCTGTCTTCGATGACGCCGTGCATCTCGAGTGAGTTGCGAACGATCGTGTTCTTGCCAGTTTCCAGCTTGTACAAGAAACTGTCCATCTCAACCATATCGAGTCGTTTGTCATTGACCGACATTAGTCGGCCCATGCAGTCGTATTTCGGCCCGATAAATATGCGAACAACGGCGTCGACAGCTTTGTCGGAGACTACATCAATGGTGACCTTGAACGGGTGGTGATTGAGGCGGCGCGTACGAGCAACAAACATCATATCGGGTTTCATTTTCTGCATTTCCATCTTATCAAGATACATGGCATTGGTAATGTCCATGTCGTACTCGTCCATGAACGTGACCAGCTTGTCAGTGTAAAACTTCTCTACTTTGACACCGGGGAAGTCAAACTCTTCGTATGTGTACTTGGGTAGCAGCGTCTTGAAGAGCATGCCCATGTGGAAGAGGCGCTTCATTACTCTCCAGAAGATCGGATCACGCAGGCACGTGGTGTACATGTCCAGAGCTGTTGGCACATATGTGTACCTGGAAATTAAATTAAATTATGAATCACTCGAGAAGGAAAAATCACACGAGTTTGATTTTAATTTTGCTATATTTTAAAATCATATCGACGTTTCCTACGTACACTATCGAAAATTAGAAATATGCATATTTCACTTTGTTGCATAAATTGTCCCAATTTTATTAAATAAAACTTCTACGTACACTATCGAAAATGAGAAATATGCATATTTCACTTTTTTGCTTAAATGGTCCTAAGTTTATTAAATTAAACTTCAAACGCCTCTATTGAAAAATCGATTTTTTTTTAAGTTTCGATATTTTACTTAGATATTTGAATATCGTTGCTAACTCAGTTTTTAAAACATTAATTATTATAATGTTATAATTCTTACTTGTTGAAATTATATGGCAAGTATCCGAGGATCCTCTTGAATAAGTTGACAACATGGATGGTTTTAGCGTCATCGTGCACAAAGCCATAACCTCCCAATATCATCCTGGCAAGATATTCGAAATCTTCAGCCTTTTTCAAAGTAAATATTGTACCGTCACGCTGGAAAGTGAAAAACGTTTTTAAAATTCGAAATGTGTTCTGACATATTCTATTATTTCTCATTGGCTCGTGACATTTTTCTTTGATACTATAAGACGACTAAGACTTTATCGAGTTCCGTGGTTGAGTGATTAATATGCATGCTTTAACGCTCTGTCTCGGGAGTCCTGGGTTCAATTCCCATAGGCCCAACTTTGGAAATTATTTTTTCATAGTTGACTCTGGCTTGGAACTGACGAGTAGTGGTAGGGCACACTGTATTTCATTTTTGAAGTCCTTTACTACCGTCTGGCGGTAGTAGCCACGTCCTTACAGAAGAGTACCGTGAAATAACAACATGTTCACTGTTGTTTTTTGATGAGTACGGAATACCAGAGCTCACTTCCCTATCCCCTTTCCTAATCCCTTATCCTTAATTCTAATATGGTCGTCAGCGCACTTGCAGCACCAATGGCATTGCTCGTGTTATAGGCAACGGTAGTCCCCTGCCATCAAGTGGGTCGTCTGCCTGTCTGACGACCATTATATCAAAAAAGAGATGACAGATAATATATATGAATAACCGAAGTTGATATAGCATATGGCTGTGTCTATGTATTATTTCCTTATTAAAAAATACAACTTACGCGTTTAAAATGACCCGTCAAGATCGCCTCTCTGATGATCTTTTCGATGTCATCCATGAGGAGTTTGTCCTTGAGATTGAACTCGTTGACTAGATCGACATAGTTGGTACGCATCGGCATTTCCTCTCCGTTGTGCATGCGGATCTTAGGCCAGTAACCATGGACCGTCTTGTCGTCCCACATTAGCATGTTGATATCGCACATGTTGTGTGAAAGCCGCTCCAGTCTGTACCTTGCTAGTAATTGCTGGTAGAAATACATCGTCACCTCTCCGAAACGTTCCTTATGCAGACCGTACACTTCATCATTCATCCAGTACGGATAGTTCATGTGCATGTAGTACATGTAAGTGTTTAAATCTATGTCCTCTGTGAAGTACGAAATTTTGTCGTCCATTGACATAACGTGACGAAGATCTTTACGAGCGTCAATGATGACTGTATTCTTTTCGGTCATCCTGATACCGTAATAGTCCATAAGTCCAGCGTCCTCAACTGTTTTCGTCATTTTCATCATGTAAGCCTTATTGATGACATGGCTGTCGACAAAGAAGTACGGGTAGATTTCGTAGGGGGCGGGGAGGATGATGCCGCGACAGTCATCTCTGTGGAAGACGGCAGCGGTGAAGGCGTACACAAACATGCCACCGTTGATACGCTCTCTGAGCCAGCAGGCTGTTCTTATAAACACATCGAAGTCCTTGCAGAAGTACAGAAGTCTGAAGACTCTAACCGCTTGCGAGAGGTGGAACTCGTTCGTGTGAACGAATATTTCGCCACGCGGTAACATTCCCATCTTGAAGTATTGCAAAAACGTCTTAACTACGTCCATTTTCTGAAAAACATATCCGTGAATGTAAATTAGATAATTGTAAAATCGATTCAACAATAATATTTTAAACATTTTTATCGAACTATGTAATTACCAGATATTTGTCGAAATTGTCCTCAATGATCCACTCCCTGGCGACATCCCTGATGTCCGGGTACATAGTCGGCTGTAAGATGTAGTTCAGCAATTTCATCACGCAAAACTCCTTCATTTTCACGTCGATCATAACTGTAGAGTAATTTAAATAAGGTTAGTCATATCTACTTTGATTTGGTGTTTGATAAAGAATGGTGCTGTTGCGTTTTTCACTTGCGGAATGTGTGTACTTAGTTACAACGAAGGAACAAGCAACGATGTGAAGAGGAATCCACGTCAAAAAAAAATAACTCAATCCGATTTAAAACACCATTTATATGACAGTTATTCTCACTCACCCATGTTGTCTTTGCCGATGAAATAATCCGTGTGTTCATCTTTGACGGAGAGGGCACTGGCTGCTGCCAGCACCGCTCCTATCAGGACCAAGAGCTTCATGTCGCCCACTTCTTAACTTTTTCCGTGCACACCACACTAGTGCACAGTGCAATGGTATCTGCACGGGCTACGTCTCTGACCCGTCTTTTATACTCTCGCTTATTTTTCATTATTATCATGTTTTTGTTCGAACATTATCTCCTGTTTTGAGGTGATAATTATTTGTTTATCGAGTACCTATACACAAGTGTTATGGTAATAATCGAATGGAGTTCATTTACGTTACAGAGACAATCCGGTTCAATGAAATCCGTATTATATGACATAATCATCAACAGTGTTATATGAAAGACTCATGATGAACTGGGGCCCTACTGTCAACTCTTAATACGATTTAATTTATGACCTAAACTGGATTGCATTTGTTATTTCGTATCATCAACTTCGATTTTGTTTAGGAACCCAAATTAAACTGCTCTGAATTTGAATCGTCTTTTAAAAGTTGATAGTAGGGCCCCTGATCAGCTCGTTTGAATAGTTGTAATTTAGTGCATTATGAACAAGAGTAAACGGCTATTGCCTGTACTAATATTCTACTTTATTCCGTAGGACTGAATTTCAGTCTTTACAATCAATTCTTTTACATTTGACTCCAAGTTCCATTTTTATTATAAATTGACTTGATAAAACTATAGTGAACTTTTTGAAAGCACTTAATAGGCCCCCATGTTGGTCGAGGGGGTGTATGATTCTATAATAAACCCAGGCCGGAAGTGAGTCGGGCTTCCGGCGATCGCTCGAGCGGACACAATCGCGATAGCCGCACTGGCAACACTGGCATGGAGCCTGCTACGCTCTACATACTCAAAACACTTCGTACTACGAGCACATTATTCTAATTTTATACCATTTATTATTATTTATTACGTTTAGGATTTTTTTAATTTATCAAACAAGTATAATGATTGTAAAAATGTTTTTCTTTTTGTTTCAGACATTTCGCCATGGGTTTCCGTTTTCACCGACAGCTCTCGCATGGGATCCCATACAGAAACTGCTCGCCATTGGCGACAAAGGCGGAAACCTCAGAATGTATCCTTTTTAATAGTCCAAGTAATGGCTGTCACATTAAATTAAAAAGTCAAGTTGTAAAGCACACACACACTTTTATTCGGTTAAGTATACTCATTATACATACATATATAGTTAATTATAGGTATAGCAAAAGGAAGTTATTTATTTAGGTCTTTGTTTACATTTTCCGTAGGACGAGAGGCACTCATTCGTTTGAGTGTCGACTCAGGCTGAGGGCCAGTTCTCATCCGACATTCCCTTCGCTTAGCTGAGTAACATTATGTGTTTATTTTTTAATTTTTCCACGCATACAATGTAACTATCGGGACAGATATTATTGTGACTTTAGTGTCATCAAATATTCGTGTTCAACTTTAACCTGTGCAACAATGTAACGCGAAAAAATCAACAAATTATAGCGATAGTTGTAACCGTGCATTATTATCAATTATTCATTTTAGTATTATATAATCGTTGATAATATCAGCAATCTACTTCGAAGTGCTCCTTGTACGGAGTAAGTAGCCATTCATTATCGTAAAAGCGAATATTTGGTCAGGTGTGACAATAGTTTTTATTTAAATTACTAACAGCGGAAAACTATTAGTTAGTTCTAGTCGAACTTACATAATTTTTTTATTGCTAACACTAAAGCTCGTCAAAAGCTCCTAAACAAAAAAAGAAAATCGGTTCACAAATATATTGGAAAAAGGGATTCGAAGTTTTCGCTTCACCTGTTAATATAATACCTGTATAAACTACAACCTATGTTGTATAACCTGTATATAACAACCTAAATAATATACGGAATATACACATGCTGCCATTTTACAGCCTATAAAGTCGTAGCTTATAAAGGACTAAGTAAAATCTGACACAGGTGTTTCATACATTTCATATAAAGTTTCAACATTTATTTTCTTTATTTTATTCATAGTAAATTCGTAGACGAACCTTTTCTAAGAAATATCAACTCCAATCTCAGTGAGGGTTTGACGCACGCGACCTTTTAGGCGCGAAAAGCATAAACAGTGATTGTGCCCGTGAAAATAACAAGACAATAAATCACTAACACGGAGATATAAAGATGTTGCGTACTTGCTAATGCTCAACCCCTGACCGCAATGCACCCCACACCCCGCAATGCACCCCGCACCCCGCTTACCCTACTCCTCTATTATAGCCCAATTTGAAGGGTTCTGCCCATTTGAGTTAAATGTTAGCGGATATCCTACAGAGCGGTGAAGCTAAACTGAAAAAATTCTGACTCCGATAGACTACATACTAGTAGCGCTCCGCGGTTTGATCCACTGTTTCATTTAAAAGAAATCCGATTTTTCTTAGTTTTTCACTTAGCTTTTAGAATGGGACGTTTTTCTTTCCCTTTTTTCTTTTCATTTGGATTCTAAGGATCGTCGTAGCCTATAACCATCCTCAAATATTGGTCTATCAATTAAAAATAATCATTCAAATCGGGCTGTAAGCGTTTAAACAAATTTCAATTTTTTTATAAATATAAAGTAAGCATTAATGTAACATTTTTTTTTAGTTTTTTAAATTAATTTAACTTAATTACGGAATTTTTGTCAAATGAATAGCAGCCGCCCTCAATCAATATAACCCAGATCTTTTGGTTTATATTGATACGTTAAAATAAACTCCTGTAAAATAGCATAATTTTCAAAATAGTTGGTTTTTAATTACCCGCTCCCACTGTGACCGTACCCGAATCTAAACAATCGGCCCCGGATTTAATCCGCTAAAAGGCCATCTAGCCTTCAGTGTTAGCTTAATACGGTTACATAGAATCCATTGTACTGTACTTATGTCGGTTTGTTTAATTAGAAGAGCGTATCTCGAAGTTTCTTTTTTTAATTAATCAAAAACAATATAAAAGTAGCTTAATATAAATTACGCAACTTTGATATATTAAACTAAAAAGTTCTCTACAACCCATCTAAAATTTACTTTGTCAAAAAAATCTAGTAGCGATATCTCAAAGGAGGTCATCCGAAGACTGTCCGTAGACAAAAGCATTTAGAATGTTTTCATGAGATAAGCTTGTATCATAAGAGTCCTTTGGGAGAGCAGAGGGTCGGTCGGAAATCTGGGAGCCTTTAGTCCGGCTCATCGGGTTCCAGATTATTTTTGTCTCGCTCGACTTATCAAACGTATGAAAGATACATTTTTAAAACATGTATTAAAATCAAATCCCTTGTTTTCTTTTTTCTTTCATCTTACCAAATCATTTTAGACTGACAACCTTATTTCTTTTTTATTAAGAGAGTCAGTATAATTAAAATAACCTTCCTTAAATTATGATATTAAATCACACGGATCTTAAATTTAGTTGGTGACTTAATTCTTATCAAAATTTAACACAAAGCTAAGACTATGGAAGCATCTACATTTATTCAGCTCAACTAAGCTTTTATCCATTGGGAAACACCAGTTTTGTTTACTCCCCAAGAGTTCCACATATAGAGGTAAGTACTAGAGCTAGAACTGTGTTAAAATGTCAGCCTTCCGCTAGCACAACACTTCTCTATCCTTCATTAGTGACTGTGGCTCCATCTATAGCTTCGCTTCACTTTCGAAAATACATTGTCGAAACGTGGAAGCTATGAATGGGCGGTGTGTGTACCCGTTTTGTTTAACTAGTGCGATGCATCGCATCCGACAAGAGAGTGCGAGATAAGCGTAGCGCTCCCTCCGTGCCCTACTTACGCCAATGTATACTAACTCCATTGTTCTGGAACTACGTCCAACTGTCTGCCTCTGCATCGTTTCAAACAATTACTTAACATGTAATATAATATGTGCCCCAAACTCCTAAACAAATTTAATTTTGCTAATGTTTCAATATTATTAATGAAGACAGCGCGTGTGTGAGACAATGGATATAAAACAAATTGAATGTCTTTGACGATAACTACGTTATTAACTGCATTAATTAATATTATTTACTGCACTTGTTACAGAGTTTGATATTCTTTAAAATATCCTCCACAAAATATCTGTATAGTATCAAAATCTGTTGGGTTAGTTCACAACAAACAGATATACATATGGATAGATACTTCATATTAATATTATACTACTTAGTGGACTAATATTGACAATTTATTGAGGCGTTATCAACGTAGCCGAAAATAATTCCACATTAAAAACAGTAACTGTCATTAGATTAAAATATAAACAAATTAAGTTGTTTTGTTAGTCAACGTACGAAATTTTAATAATATTTATTAATAAATGTTCTACTTTATACTTTTAAAAAGTTTTATAACAGCTGACAGTTGAGATAATTTTGCAATTCGTGAAGAATAAAACCCTAATCCCCTTATCCTGTTTATTGTTAGATGTAATCTACAGATTAATAAAATAATTTAGCCTTTCAACTTGATGCAAAACCCGTTTCATCCATTGAAATAGCTCGTGTGTATGTGAGGACTGAGGACTCCTTTGAGCAAATGTTTATTTGGGCACTTGTCAAACTCAATTACATTAACGAGCTCCCTCCTCGCCAAAAGGTCCGCCATTTTTTTATCCAAATTCTCACGTTTAACATCACACTTAATTAATAAACTAAATAGCTTTGACGTCATGTGGTCTATCCTTTGATAGGTTTGCTAAAAATATAATAAACTAGCCGTTGCACGCGACTTCGCCCGTGTAACTTTAAAAAACATAGCCTATGAATTTGTATTTTTGTATGTTCATCAAATAATCTATCCTTATAATATTAGTATAGAAGAAGATTGGCATTTGGCATTAAATACGTTCTACGTTCAGATCTCGCCGTTTAATATACAATCGAAACCCGAGAAACGAGATCGGTTGGATTTGATATGGAAATAGTTGGGACACCCGAGGGATATAATATATGGTACATCGAGTTCTTCATAAACGATATCTATTCGCGCGAAGCCCCGGGTAACAAATAGTGTAAAATATTCGAAGTGAGCAAATATTCTTTACAATAATAATAAACAGTCACCTCAACATAAATAACAACATAACAAAAAGTTCTGTCTATTTTCTCGCTGACTTCTGCACTTAGTATTTTGATACGGTTTTCACTAGTGGAGAGAACGATAAACGAGCAAGCATTGCGTATTTAATTTGCAGAAAAAAAAGAAAAAAAAAATGAGAAAATTAAGAAAATAAAGAGCAAAGACGGAAAATGATAAGTTAGAATCTCCTATCATAATTATATCTCAATATTGTTGGAATTAATATTGCCAGATAAGGTACCCTATGTCCTTTCTGGTGTCCCAAACAACGTGTATGCAAAATCTCATGGTGATCGGTTCAGTAGTTTTTGCGTGAAAGAGTAACAAACATCCATCCATACAAACTTTCGGATTTATAATATTAGTACGGATGTATTAAAAAAGTTTTTATATTTTTTTCGTGTGCAATTTGGTGGAATGCGCTATCTACTGGTATTCTGGATTTTCTCGAGTCCCTTGTTTGTTAGAGCCGACTATAATTATACCGACAAACTCATAATTTTGATGTATATTTACGCAGTCGGTGGGTCAAATGTAAATAAGACACTATGTAACCAAGAAGTACGATTCAATTAAAAGTTTGACCTCTCAGTTTGTAGATCGGGAGGTACTCGTACATCAAATGTAAACGCTGCCTCATCCACAAATCCAAGTTGTAATATTACTTTAAATTATATTATATAACGTACAGTATAATGAAACTTATAGTTGATTATAAGACAAAGCTTAGCGTCCCTCTGGTATATTAAGTACTAGCCTGTGCTCGCGACTTCGCCCGCATTAAAAATAAGGGATGTGTAGCGCCTGACTAAATGTGTAAAGTAATATAAAGACTGACATCTTTGCTGTTATAAAATTTTCAGGGGTTGTATCTTTATTTTTAGTAAATAGCTGGTGCCCGCGATTTCGCCCGCGTGACTTTTATATACTAAAACCTTCCTCTTGAATCAGTATCTATTAAAAAAAACCGCATCAAAATCCGTTATGTTTTTTATTTCTTTCTTAAATAGCTTAGTCCTCTGTATTTGTTGTGAGCACAAATAGTAGTAGAATATTTGATTTTAGATCTAGAAAAACTACATGTACCTACTTACTTGGTCACATTAGACTCAGAAGATGTACGTAATTCTAGTAAACTCTGATTCAGGTGAACCAGATTCGGGGTCAATTGGTTGTTCTGGTTTTTATTATATTTTATCTGAGTATAAAATATTACGTCAACACACTGTTTACGAGACGCAGATAAGATTTAAATAACATGAAAATTTGTTTTTAACAAGAAATAATTTACGAAAGTCGTCGGCGCCATTTTTTTAATAATTTTTCTCACGAAAACCTACCGCACCCTCCTTTCAATCGTTAATTAATAAAAGCTCTTTTAATATTTTGTTGAGGTGTAAAGAAAGACGGGGTGGGTACGGAATACGGGATGCGGGGTGCAGGATGCAGGTACCATAGATTTGTCTTCATTTACAACTTTCTGTCGCTCGACACGATTTCAATTTTAAAATGTGATTTCAATGGAAATACCCTATCTTTTGTGTCACTAAAGTCAACAAACAACCCACTTTGCAGCACGTATGGCGTTGCTTGTGGTAATGGTAGTCATATGCATGCTTTAAAATTGAAATAGAATAATTGTTATAAAAGTAGAATACAAAAAAGTAAGATTAATTAAAAGCATAGATCCTGGTTCTAATTAAAACTTTCCTCTGGATGGCCAATTATTTATTTTTCATCGCACAAATTCATCCCTCTTTTAATTACACTTCTGTATTTTAATAAGGACAACTCCGCTTCAACGGTTCAATATCGGGAAGAAAAAGAAATAAATAAGACCCACAGACACAGAAGCCCTTACATTTATTAGACCATTGAGAAATAACAAAATATTCCTTTTGAACAGGATAATAGGACTATTCAAGTCGTTAGGGTTATTCTTGCGCCGTTTTGTCATTGCGAACATAGTCCTCTATTTGGTTCCTCCGTGGGTTATGACACTAGAAAAATATTGTAAATATAATATAGTTATCAACCACTACTATGTATGTTTTTTGTTATTTTTTTATATAAGTTACTTATTAAAGCACAATATACTTATCCTTTGAATTGACTAGTTTTTAGCGCCTTCAAGAGACGATCAATCAATGTACGAATAAAGCAAAACGTACAATATTTTCTTTTCAAATTTAGAGGAATAACCATTTTCACGTATATATATGCCTAATGTACAAGCTAATATCATTTTCGTTTAGTATTGGGCAGATACTTATTATATAAGAAACAAAAGAATATTTTCTGGCACAAAATAGTGCAAATACGGTGTTTTCTGTAAGGAGGTGGTTACATTCATATTCATATTAATTGCAAATACTATTTACTAATATCCCATTTAAAAAAATATCTGTCTAGACTAGTCACAATACTTGTTGCTACGCGATCTACGGAGGGTGGCTAGTATGGTATGCATACATGATGTGTGCTTCTCGTTTATGTATTAATAGTTGATTTTGCTTCAATAATAAAAGAGTTAAGTGTTTATTTAACAAACAGTTGAAATGAAAAAAAGTGCATTACACCGTCGACGTAAATTTATAGCTATCAGTTAAGGCCAATTTGTGCTCGGCTCATAAATCAAAAAGTTTCGCCCCTTCAATGGCGACCTCGCTCCGCGAAATACAATAAATCACCAAACAAACTAATTGATTATTTCCATGAAATAAATATTTACATTCTATTTCCTTGTGGAATTCTCAAATTATTATACTTCTTTTGGCGCGTTAACATAAAAGTTCAGAGTGTAATTTTAGTACGGAATTAGTTTTGTATAAAGTTTATTATGTATGTAATTAATATTTTGCACTGTTAATATTGCAAGCAACAATGTAAAAAAAAGTCAAAAAAACTTAATCTATTTATATGAAAGGACTACGTAGTGTTAGTAAAAATAAGAATAAAGCAAATTATGTTTTTATGTGCAGTCAAGTAAAGAAAAAAGCACTAAAGGATACACTAAAAATACGCATGTAAGATTATTGAGTCGTTTTATTCCTTTACTAACTGGTGCCTGCGACTTCGTCCGCGTTGAAAAAAAAAAGAAGCCTATCCTGTGTTAAATAAAATCAGTTAATTCGTTTAAGAGTTATGGAGGAACAGAGGAGATTTATTATTAGTATTGATTGATTGATTTAAGTCGAAGTGATAATAATGTTGTTAATTCTCTGGCGTTTCTTTTGCGACCACAACCACTATGATGCTAGTTTGAACACAACACCCTATGTGTAGCGCAGTCAAAAAGCCATAACTGTACATTATAACGGACAAACAAACGGACAGTTTATGTCACGAAACAGACGAGCCAACTCGTCGGAGTAACTTGGACCCCCAAACTCATTTATAACTCAGCGAAAACTTAGCTCGTTTCAACGTCTATGAATTTTCATTTACCGTGATACATATTCTTGGCAATCCTTTACATTCTACGTTGCCTTTAGATTAACTTGTAAACTTTTCCCACCGGTCTGTACAGATTAGCTTTTTTAATTTACGACTGCTAAAGAAACTTTCAATTCTAAGAGGGCGCTGTTTACTTTGACAGAGTTTTCCGTCCACCTCTAACAGGAATAATAATTAATTAAATATTTTAGATAATAAAAACACATGACTGGATGTAATATAACAGTTATATTATTTCTTTAAAAAGTAAGATCTCATGTAACACTGTGAAAATCAGTTACCTAAGTTTTAAGTAATTTTTAAGATTAATGTTTAGTTTTATGTTTAAAAAAAAAACACCTATAGTTGCAATTTCATCCTTTGGAAATAATTATCCCATTTTTTTTAATAATAATCTTGAAGCAATAAATTTTAATTTAGTCCTTACTGAATTTCCTATAAAAGTTAAATTGTAAATGACTGAAAAGGGTGTATTGAAAAACTAACTCAGCCGGGAAATCTCATTATAACTTGTCATACATATAAACCGAATTCAATTATTCTGTCTTGTGCACACATCAACGAGTTATAATTGAATTACTCTTCTATTTTCAAGTAACATATTTTTATCAACAGCAAATTCTTCTTTTCAATTATTTATTTAAAAAGTAAATTAGATTCATTTTTGCATCGAATAGGATCTTCTTACTACTGCATTCATCTTCCATTTATCAGTTTTCTATAGGCGTTTCATAAGATAACATAATCAGAAAATTTGTCAAAATGACTCTTTTTAGTCTGGTTGAATTTTGAAAAGTTCGAGATATTTTTTTTTAATATAGTTATATTATATATATATTATTTATATATATCTGACTATAAATGTTTTGTAAATCGTAATAGCTCGGCGTGTTTTGTTAGCTTGTTTTGATTAGTATGACATAAGCAATGTTTCCTGAACCCTGTGGTGCACAGACTCGGCGGGCCGGGTGTGGACGCGCACGTCCGCCACGAAGTGGGCGAGGCGGTGCTGCACGCCAAGTTCCTCATCAACGAGGGCGCCCTCGTCACGGCCACCGCGGACGACCAGCTGCACCTCTGGACCTTCAGACAGAAGTCGCCCCAGAGGGTACAGTCGCTCAAGTTCCAAAGAGAAAGGTAAACACGTTTTTAACGGAATATGCACAACCAAACCAGACGCATCAGACATTTCTGGTACATATTTTTTATACAAATTCTATCGCTTTTACATACACTTTCCATGTGTACCACCAACGCATTTATCTATCTGGACTTTAAGCAACTAGTATTTTTACATTTTAAATTAATTAAAAAGGGGTACTGTAATGTTATGTTTTAGTGCTTACATTCGCTGTCACATGATACGAGTGGTGACTGACGTGGCATCCAAATTTTATATTTAAATCTTTCAACATCATCAGTGAGATTCATTCAACATAATTCATACATAATTATTCATACAACCGTCACCGCAAATTCATAAATTTAAACCAATTAAAGAAATGGTAACATTTAATGCATTTTTAGCAAAGTTTTCGAGAGTTTTGATTTGACTGTGTTTTCTCTACAAGGTCCTCCAGAGTTTACAATATTGTGTCTGTGGGCGTCCAATCTAAGAAATAGAGAGAGTGAACGTTAAATGGCTTAGAACCCTTTGGACCCTCAAATTCTGCCCCTACCTACGAAAAAGTGCCCGTTTGACCCGGTAGTCTTTTGATGACCAGCAGCTATCTGAGAATCCACATTTCTTGACAGACATCTGTCCTGATCTTTTTTTAATACTAATGCACACCTCACTTATATAATTACATATTCGCTTTCATCTATCGTTTAACCCCTAATAATATGAGCAGTTCTATTTCGGTTGTTAATATAATTTGTAGGCGCGAGCAGTAACACTGGAACTCGTGCCGAGGCTACATTTAACGTACCTACTACCCGCAATATATTACCATTACAACACATTTTATGGTGTCCCCCAGCCGTAATTCATTCCGAGCCATAATTTCATTCTGTTTTCGGTAATTTTATTACGCCAACATCTGTGCTGTGTTTTGGCTTCTCTTGTTTTTTGTTTGCACCACTTGCCATTGGCTTCTCTGTCTTTAAATTAAACACTTTTGAATGAAGGTTAGTGTTATTAGTGCTTATAAAGAAGGTAACAAAAAATTCAATAAAGGTTCTCTATTCCAATAAATCAAAGTTCAATCAAAGTTAGATATCCATTGCAGAATAAAGGCCTCACCGTAATTTTCCAAGTTGACGCCGGTTGAAGTCTGTGTCTTTCGTTGTCTATAAATCTCCTCCGCCTCTGTTCGTTCTTGAAGAGTAACTCCGAGAATAGTCCTCTCCATAGCTAAATTAGCGGCTTTGACCTTTGTTACGAGGCCCATAGTTAGAGACAGTTCACATATCAGCGAATAACGTAACAATTACTGCCTTGTAGAGATCTGTGGGACAAAAAGATGTCTCGTAGCTTCCCAAATGCTGCCCCTCTGAGCTAGATTGAAAGATTGACCTCCTTCTTGTAGCTAGATCATCTGTTTGTCCCAAGTAGACGTATTCATCAACAACTTCCCAAGTTTTACTGGGTGGGCATGACAAGAACATTTGAAATAATTTTTGTCTTGTATTCATCCCAAAGGAGAACAGATACAGATATGTTTATTAAATACGACAGAAATCAAATTCATGGTGTATTATTGTTGGGCGCATTGTTATTTTATAAATTGTTCCCAGTTGTTATGATGAGGGTGCAATTAATTTGTTTGGGACGGTTCTCCCTTCCCTCGCCGTCCATGTCACGGTTACATTTTCTCTCACAGTAGGGATACCGCACAATCAGTAATATCTTCATCTTACTACAGTTTAAGCACACAATTCTGCTACGAATAATGTACAAATTTCTATACAAATAATTAATATTATTTTTCCGTTTATTTTCCTGATGTGTTTTAGTATTCACTCATACAAGCAATGTTCAATACAATTACACTATAGATATATTACAGCAACAGTTTAGTGTAGATGACTTGTTTAAGTACTACCAATTAGATTTAAAATGCACCACAATGTTTTTGAAAAAACTTTAATAACAAATTACGTCAACGTTTGTTAACATTTCACTTTCAATATACAACCTACAAGCACTCTTAATATACACTTTTGGTACTATCTTGACAGCCTTTTAGATTAAAATAAATATAATTATTTTTCTTTTAATATCAGCCAATAGATGCTTAGATAGAGATGCATGCGCATTTTTTCTAAAATTATTTTTTTCTACACAGACATACAAAGACATAATATATGCTGTTTTAAAAGCGTAGCTGATTTGATGGAGCAATGTAGTAACAGCTAAGTGTGCCGACTGTGCCTACTTTTCCGGTGACGTGGAGTTCCACTTTGATACCGTACCTCGTCTTGAAGATTAATTTCCCTTTGCGAAGCTCTCATTGTTGCTCCATGTAATTTAATCACAGTATCTACGAGTGCCGACACACCCCTTCTGAAAGCCAATATGTCTGAATTAACCAACATCACGTTAATGCTGTTGTGTGAGTGATACTCCAGCTTGCCTTTTAGTTTACACTTTAGTGCCGCACGTTGGCGGCAACGGTAACCACCTACCATCGAGTGCACCGTCAGCCTGTCTCTGTCGCTTCTGTCTTGAAAGAAGTTTCTTCGAAGTTAAACCTATGCTCTGCGGATTGAACATCTATTACAGTAACAGGGTTCGTTAACGTTGAAACGACATGATTATTTTAATTAAACCAATTAACGCGAAAAATTATGTAACTCTGCAAATAACTACTATTGTAAATATTATCGTCTAAAAAAAGTTTTATTATAAGCAAAACTGAACTTACACTAATAAATAACTTATACTTCGTGGGGATTAATTTTTGACTATTTTGGATCATACACCAAGCCCGTGCGTATTCATGTTAGTTTTACTAAAACGAATTCTAATATTTTATTATTAATATTACCAGATAAATTCTAAACGCTTATCACCAACTCAAGACGTTTGGCAAGGTGTTCGGAAATAAGTAAATAAATGAAACAAATTAAAAATGTATGAAAGGCGTTTAAGTCCGCCCACGGAGGGGTTGAATGCGTGCGAGGGTTGATGGCGCACAATTTGTATGCCAAATTGTATTCGCAACCATTGAACCGAATACTGATTGATTATGTTAATGCAACAACAGATTTTCACATTCGCGTTACCTAATTATCTTGAATTTACTTCCATTATCGAATTTTATTAATAGGATATATTAACCCATTCTATTACTCATTTTATTTATAATCTTTATTCACTAAGGGATAGTTTGAGAACGGGCCTCTGCAAAACTACACATGTCCTTGCCCTTCCTCCCTTCTTCAGTTTTCCTACACAAACGGTATATGATTTCATCCTAGGTGTGCATTATATCTTAAAAACATAAAATATGAAGGGACAAATAGATTGGGGATGGTGCAGGTGTTGGCAGTTGGTACAACTAGAAAATGCACTGAACAGTTAGGCGTACATTTGCACATTGTTCCAGATTCTCCATCAAACTATCACGAAAGACTAAAGAAATTAAAGGGTGAGTTTGTGTTGGTTTGATGTCGATCTGGTAGAGTGTTGCACGCACCGTCATCCCCGTGCTTTGCATCACGTGACATCTGTCGTCTCTTCTGTTACTGTTACTGTACTGCATGCATTTACTGACACCATTGAGTATAGTTAAATGGCAAGTCACACAAGGACGTGACAGAGAGATTGAGAAAGAGAGTAGTCCATATTCTCTAAATACTAAAAGAAGAGCAATCAGACTCGGTTTAGGAGAGTTACTCGGTCAAACATACAGAAAAGCAGATACATACTTGAGCGTTTTTCAGGTACACTTTAATTATTGAACTTTTATTTCTATTATGTAATTTTTATTCGTGAATTTTAAACGCTACGTTCCAGATAATCAGGGCAGTTCGATTGGCAACAGTAACCAACCCTTTTACAAAGAGATCAAGAGTATGAGTGTGACTCATGGTCGAGTGTGAGTCACTGTACAAGTATGAGTAAAAGTTAATTCCGCTCACACTCACATAAACTCCGGACTTGATTACATTTTTATTGAAACGCGTCAAGATTTTATGCGTCCAAATTATGTACACGCTTAATCTAAATACACTTTTAGTACATACAAATACAAATACACTTTTTGGTGATTTTGTATTGGCGATTCATCGAGCCATCTAATGCTACACACGTAGCATATGAGACGTAGCACGCGTAGCAAACAGATTGCTACGCCGTAGCATTGGCATCTTACCAATAGAATATTGTTGCTTTGTTGCCATTGTAAAATATATGTCGCATATTTAGTTTGCAAGTCAGCTCAGACTAGATTTGGCATTGCTGTACTCTTTCTGGCAGTTTTTTGGTTTTAAACTTCAACTTGATAAATATGTAATTTATAACTTCAATTTGATAATATGTATTTGTTCGAATTACCTTTTGTAAATTGTTTTTGAAATACTAAACACAAAATAATAAGAACTTAAGTCTTAAGTTTACTTAAGTAAACTTAAGACTTAAGTTCTTCATACATTTTATCACTCATTTTTACTCGATGAGTTCTCATTATATAATTCCCTTTAAATAGCAGAGTCGCTTTAAGGGCGAAACTTGATAAACACGGTTAGGGAATATTATTGTAATACTGTGACACGGTGTTATATTTTAAAATTAAGTTGATATTTTAAGGGTTAGGTATTATAATTTTGTACGACATAAGTGTCTGCCAATTTTACGAGGTAATAACGCACGCGTGCCTTCGATCGTATTATTGATTGACCGGGAACATAATGTGTTACGTGATTTTTATGTGTTTACTCGAATTACATATATGTTGTAGGTAATGTTTTATTATAAACCCCATTCTTCTACTGTATGAATTACCCGATGCATGAATTTTCTATAGTTAAATGTTGCATTTCTAATAGATTATTTTGATTTTCTATTAGAACCTTCATTTGTGGATTTCTATGGTGAAACGATAGATTTTATCAACGGCGTATTTCGCGTTTTTATATTGTAGATATAAAAAAAAACTTTCAGAGAATTTGCATTACTTATATTTGTAATTTTAGTATAGATATAGAAAATTTACATTACTTATATTTGTAATTTTAGTACATAGTATGTTTGCAAGTGGACTGTTTTGTGTGTTGGAAAGCCCTTTGATGTGTTACAAATGTTACAATGCACAATGTACGCAACCGCGGACAGTTCACAGACGTCGACAATTTTTGTCGTGTGACGTTGTCGTAAGACGTATCGACAATACCTTCAATGTTCCCACTCCACAGCTAGCATTGTGCAGCGTTGCCTATGTTCCTATGCATATACTCGTATTGCTCTTATGACGTTAACTGTATTTAATAGTGTTCTGTATACAAGCATTTCAATCTTTTTGTGTAGCTACGAGTAAATACTGTTATGTGTTTTTAACGTTTATAGAAACAACTTAACTATTGGACTGACTGTGAAAAAATGTCTTGATAGGCAAAGTAACAATTTTTTTTTAAATACTACTTTAGTCACATCCTATGAAAGTACGAAACGTTAACTATGACTTTTACTTTTTCAGTAAATATTAGCTTACCTTAGTTCATCTTGTAATCAAGGTTCAATTCATACCCAGTCTAGTCACAGTAAAATATAGCCTATATTAGACAGACACGAGACAATTTTTGAGAATTGGTCCCTTAATTGCAGACATTTCGTCTAAATTAAAAATCCTATTATTTATAGTATCGGAAAGTAAACCTATGTAGATATGTATAGCCAACAGTGCAAATAAATAGTCATAATTGTTGAGAATGATCTCAAAGTTTTATGAGAAAAGTGTAATATTTAGTTATCTACTACAGTTAGGATAATAAGTGGTGATAATTGTCTTCAGGATAACATGCGTGCATCTTCCGCTACAGTCGAAGTGGGTTCACGTGGGCACGGAGCGGGGCAACGTGCACGTCGTCAACCTAGAGACATTCGCGCTCAGCGGCTACGTCATTAACTGGAACAAAGCCATAGAATTGTGAGTATACACGTTACAAACTCAAATCCGCCATGCTATCTATGGCATAGAACAAAGATGCGTAATGTACCTGCATTTTTATTTTTTAAAATATGTGTTAAGTAGGTATACACAAACTATTCTTGTAATACTGTAAAATTTTGTTGCGTGTACCAGTTAGGATTACTTATAGGGAAAGTATGCGGTAACTAATAAATAATCCAACTTACTGTAAAATCTGTACTGTAAATTTTACTTCTCTACATATTATACCACATCTCGTATTATGAGGTTCTATGCCATCGCTATATTTTGTATTACTGAACATTAAAACAACACGGGGGGTAAAGTTCGCAGCTGACTACTACAGAATAAGGTATAAGGAATTAGATGAAGACAGAAAATGGATTTTGGCACCTGTCACTTAAGGTAACTGCCTGTGATCGCAGCGGACTTCTATAAGAGGGTAGTTAAGTAACCTAAGCGTCCTTTAGTACTGAAAGGTGATGCGACGAGCTCGTTTTAACCCGCTTGGTTTAGAGGGAGTTGTCGTGTCCCTTGAGTCGTATTTTTTTTTAGAGAAAGCAACGCAATGATTTAAAAATAAACTTACCTATTACAAGTAGAAGAATTTATATACTGGCGTCTAAAGGATTAAGGTAGCAAAGGTACTTATGATTTCATTACTTGCTTAAATTCATTTATCGGAAGCTTTATTGTCTTTTTTATCGTTCATCTTTTATACGAGAGTTATGAATAGGGAATGACGCGTGAAAAAAATCTTAACACGATAGATTTTATTGTCAATAAACGTTATACGATCGGTTGTCTCATAGCCCGTTTTCAATGATAACAGAATTTATGCTGCTATTCTGATATCGATTTTTCGAATAAATATTAACAAAGCTTAAAGTTGATTGTATCATGAGTAATTCAGTTAATTATTATAGAGGCAGGCATCGCATGTCTTCGAGACAACTCATAAGCCGACGTTATACTAGTTAGCAGTTATGGCCGCTGAATATTTAATGAACATGTCGACTGCCTGACGGACAACCAATATATACCTCTTTATATAATTATAATTAGTTGTGTCCCGACTAAAAGAATTCATTCATTTTTGTCTTTTACGCTTTTACCTCTAATATTTATTTTGCCTACGATATGTACTAAGCAGAAGTTCAATATTAGAGAAAAAATAAATAATAATTCCTTAAAATTAAACACACCAATAATTTGACCCCCAAAGTAAGCACCTATAGGTTAGGATTATGGGATAACCATACAACGGACATTGTGGACACACAGACCAGAATCGACTTTGTACATTTTCAAAGTTGAAAATCGAACCTTGAGTCGGGAGTCAAGGCAAGCATCTTAACCATTCGACCTAAGGGCTCGTCTCAAGAACTAACACGTTCTCTTTGAGTGAAACATAACTTTAAGCTTACACTCGCTCTGTAACACAGCAGTGTGCTTAATAAATATCTAACTGATACTCTATTTTTAATTAAAAAAAATTTCGTCCTTGTTCAACAAAAAATGAAAATCGCTATAGTCCATAATTTGAACCGCGCAGGAAGGACGACCAACTTTGAACTATAGACTCTTTTGCATGTGAGTTTACTGTTAAAGCAATTAATTAACCGATCACAACATGTTAGTACAAACATGTAGATGTTATATTCATTGTCTAATGTTATCAGTCATCTTATCTGTCTGTGAGACCTCTGACTTTTGGCCGAAGATAAGACTCTCTAGCTTTCCATGGAAAGAGCTTGGAGAGGTTCTTATCGAGAGAACTGTTGGAACTAAACTAATCGACATAGCTTATAGAAGACATAGTAAAAAATATGGGCTGAGGTTCTGTTTGTCCTGCAGTGGGTGTCTATCGGCTGTTAAAATGACGATTGCAGTAATATGTTGAAATGTCAGTCGCTGCCAAAACTGGTATCACTAAAACATAACCGTTCGTTGGCGCGCGTCCAAATTGCGGATTATAATTTATCTATGCTTATCTTTGTTAACCTGCTTTGTATAATTTCGTATCATGACTTTCATTAATTAGATAGGGAACTGTATTCGTAACGTCTTTTCAGAGGCAATATCCGGTACTTATTGCTTTTTCGAAGGACGTAGGTTAGTAAGATCGCTCACGATTTTTTTTACCTATCACTGCTTGATAAGTCAAAATACGAGTCGCTATAATTTTTATTCTATTTTTTATAAAGTTTTTTGTGTTTATAGACGATGGTAGTAACCTACTATCAAGTAGGCCATTAGCCTGCCTGATACCATTTATCGTAAATATAGAACGCAAACATATAATACACTTACAAGAAGCCACAGATGATATGTAATGGGAATATTTTATATGCGAGTTGAGGGTTTACGAGCACTGCGATATTGTATCAGCGACGACCGCATGTTATGGCTCGTCCTATCCAAGGTACACTGAAGAAATCATTTTAAACCCGACCGTTACCTTTATACGAGAGCGGTTAAAGCCAAATTGGTTTTTCCCAGAGGAGGGTGCGTTGCAATCACGCTTATAACTCCTATACTATGAAAGGGAACATGCTTAATTAGTATCCAAGTTTAAACTGGCCGAAGCAAAAAATGAATAGAATGAAATAATGATGAACAAAATTAAAGAGATGAGAAGTCCGCGCTATCCGCGTCATACTTCATGGAATTGGGGCAGATTTGCATATTTTATGGTCTGCTGCTCCTGTCAAATTGTATTAATGTTATCTACTGAAGTGAGAGCTTAGAATAAAATACAATTTATTATAGAGATTAAAAAATATAATAAATTAAAATCTTTGTTTCTAAAGTGATTTAAATTAAAAAAAAAATCGATAAAAATACATAATTAAAATCATAAATTAAAAAAAAAACATTGTGTAGGTAACTTATCGCACGTGAAAAGTTATACTTTTTTGCCGCCAATAAAGCGAGGAAAATTATTCAATCCATACACATAATAATTAATGTATGATAAAATAGTAAACGAGCCGTATCTGTATATTAAATAATAGTTCAAAAAATATATTATTTGTACACATTGTATTTATTTATTTATTTATTTATTCAAAATCCACAGCTCTCAAAAATTACTAACAAAAACAAAAACACACCCTACAGCCAATTATGGATTTTACATTTATACAAAAAAAAAAATAACAAAAATACAAAATTCCCTACAATACTATTCCCTACAATCTAAACAAATTATAAAAATCACATATTAAATATAAATACATATATACATACATACACACACATTAAATATAATACATATATATTACATAGAACAGCCACTGCCTTAAAAATTATAACATAAGTAAACATATGTAAACATAATTAATGTAGACGCTAGCCTGTAAGAATGTTGCCAATGCTATTCCTTACCGTTTGCTGCTATTTGTTACCGGGAAAAAATTAGTTTTTAGAATTTTTATCAGTCTCCACGCTTATCTAAGAAACAGCTTAACTGATTTGAATGCCGTTTCAATGATGTATAGTAGCAAGCTTCCCATAACATTTCTTGTTCTTGTTCGTTTCATTTCAATCGGATTACAAACAAAAAAGTTAAGTTAATTGAAATGATAGCGAATACCATGCCTAAGATATAAACTATCATTCCAAACTAACTACAAGGTGTCATACATCGGCAGTGTCCGGTTAGTCCGACCTCGCACTACGCCTTATAGCGGACGCGGAGGACGCCAAGAGATTAGTCGGTAGGTCTTCCCCAATACCATCTCGGGGCATGTCCCCAGGCCAGTAGGTATCCATGATGGATTCCTCTTGTAAAAAAAAAGGTGTAACACACTAAAAATAACATTCTGAACTTTTACCCTGACATTTCTGAAGTTAAATATAACATCAAAACTAAAGATTTAATTCGCCAATTAGTTTAGCAATAAAATAAATGTGAAATGTTAGTCAAGAGAGGACATGAAACAGCCCAAGCCCACCGCAGCTGATAAGCTGCTAAAAGTAATTAACAATTAAGTAGGGTTGCCGCAACATTTTATATGTATGAGCGCCCTGTACTTTATTTTACTTTGTAAATTACACGCAGTTATTTACACAACTTCGTCCGCGTAGCAGTTTGTGAAAAACCAAATACGTTGGAAATTTAAGTGTCACATGGAAGCTTAAGAGTACATTTACCAACTCGAGCAGCTTACTAATTCCCTGACTACGTAATTAAATAATTACTCGTTAATTATTGGTCAATGGTCGTAGCAATAAATACATAAAAATCTTGAAATCTTGAAAGGTATGGAAGGAAACAAAAAACTTATCTTGTACAAATAATTTCTGAAATGTGCAGAATTTGCGACATTTTCGCTTTCCATGAAAACATCTTACAAAGCTATAATGTACATTTAAAATTGGCATGTCAATAGCTACCATGTATAACCGTTTTTCTAAAATATGGGCATTGCTGGCGTATGTTTTATTATTTTGGCAATAAAGTAGCGCGATAGTGTTACATCTCATTCTGTCTTCGATTATTCGCATTACAGTAAGTTGAGACAACAAATTACAGCGTGTCCTCAATTTCATTTTTTCTTAGCCTTCTTTCTGACTTTATATTCCCATTGTACTGTTACTAAGGGTTAAATAGCCTACAAACTTTTTAACACTTGGGCTATCATATGCAAAAGATATTTTCAGATTCAAATGGCAGTTTCAGAGATTAGCGTGTTCAATAAAAAAAAAAAAAAGTACATTTAAAAGTGGCTGATTATGTTGCGTGTGTCAACCCTGCGGTCACATTGAGGTCGGATGGTTTTACGAATACGCGATTAACTCGGACGAGTAGAACCGGGCCGGTTTGATTACACTACTGAGCGCACATTAGCCTTTTTATTGCCTGTTTAACCTGCGAATGTGGTATTGTCGGCCGTCATCATTATTTGTATAGTGAAAGATATTTTCAATGTTCGTGTTTATTATAAGTAGTTTCAAAAGTGTGATTCCTTACTAGTTCTGCAATTACGGGCGGACATCTTGAATCCACAATGCCTACAGGATTACGCCTACAACCTAGTAGACTACAATTTTGAATGTAGGAGATACATATCTGAGCCCTACAATGTACATATCTTAAAAAAGCTATAAACATGTTAGGTGCAAAAAACAAATTTGCTTTTTTCGCTGTCTGTTTTTTTTTCGCACGCGGACTTAGTTGTACGAGCGAGACACAGACTAGACAAGCGAGAGAAAGCTTGTCCTAATAATGTTAGACAGCAAATACATCATAACGGAATGTTATGTTATGGCTGGTCTGGCAGCATTATCTAAACCTTACAGAAGACAGCACCCTGTTATAACAGCATGTGTGCTATTGTATTACAGGGAGTAATGGATGCTAAAAGCCTCATTTCCTTAAAACTCACTTGTAACCCTTACGGCGATGACTGTTTTAATATCCTCCTACCTCAGGAGAACGATACCCGATCTCTTGACTGTGATGCTGAATTAAATTCTCCTTTAGCGCGTAATAATACAAATTGTTGTTGAGATAGTAATATATTGGAAATTGGATATTTGATTGTGGTGAACATGAACAGTGAACTTGAACACCCACCACCCTCGACCGCAAACACTTCCCTCTGCGGGAATAATTATTTACATAAGCTCCTTAGTTCGCTATTATAGAATAAGGTAGCACAGGTATATATCAACCTTAAAAATTTTGTAATGACAAAAAACACAACCTATTGAGAAATCTATAGGCCAGTTACCAGTATCAAATTATCAATACACATCATATTGGACTGAAAAAATTAGGTCATATCGTCATATTTTTTGAAAATGTGGCAAAATCTACATTAGATGTATTTACTCGTGCAATGTTTGCTTTGGAGTCGCAAAAAGTCAAGGAAGACTGATTGCTGATAAAATAAATTGAGGTTTATATTTGATTTAAAAATGTTTATTGATATCATTTAAGCTTGACTATTGCTGAAAAAAAATCTGATGGGAACAGAGAGGAAAAGGTAGGTATTGAACTTCTTGGTCTATACCTATGTTATTTTTACATAGACGAGTGTTCGCCTTCTGCCAACTACCTCTTTCAGTTCGAACATCATTTCAAAGGCGAAGAAGAAATAACACAAAAGTTCGCCAATAGTTATTAAATAAGAGAAATGTTTTGAGCTGTATTGTATTTACCTATTTGTATATAATATGTAGATGCAGCAACTAGCTCAGCTAACAAATTGAATAGAGCTCAGCGGGATGCGATGCATCGCATCTGATAATGGATGTTTTGTTTCAACATATTGGACGAGCGAGTGATGTGGGCCGGAGGTGATTTTCACCCCGTCATTACAACCTCCCCGACACACCGACGCCCGACCCTTTATTGTTAATTCACTCTCGCAGGTTTAATACGAGTATTCCTGAAATTAAGGCCTGTATTTGCAGTATTTCGATTGGCAATTTTAAACAAATGTAATTTCCTTGGCAGCAAACAGTATTGAAATAAGGCAATATTGAAATTACACTCCGTATTCCGGTCACGTCCTTGTGACGGACGTGTGCTAGGCGCGCGAGACGTGCGACGTGTCGGGCGAAGCGACCGGCACGGCACGACACGACACGACAATATTCCAACAGTTCCAACTTTTTTTTACTTACGATTACTGAATATCTTGACATAATATTTTTTTTTTAATTGTTAATGTGGCCTATTTATTGTGTAACAAACTATCTTGCTGAGAAGAATGAGTAAACTTTTTTTTAAAAAGAACAACCACGGAGGTTTCTTGTCGATTTCTTCAACACAGAAACAACTTTACGAACCCGTGGTTATTTTACTGTATTTGACGGTGTAGATTTAAGATGTAAATAGGTATTTGATAGTGTTTTTTAATAATCTAAGAAAATACACTATTGACCCGCGTTGTCTTATCGGCAAAGGTGATGCAATGTTAAGTACAAATACATCAACTTAGCAACAGGTAAACATTTTAATATGTTGCACTTATCTCAGTAGACATTGCAATTATCAACTGGCGACCGTTTCACTTGAATAATGATATGGATTTATATAAACTTGCACAATTGCAGGAAATTTTATTGATATTGAACAATGAAGCGTTGACTTGACAGTTAAGTTTTTGTTCAAATTGTACACAATTATTTGAATGCCTCGGGCCTCCCACCGGCGCCGTCCTTTTCGATATCGTCATGAATGTAAAATTTCCAGACAATAAAATTCGTTATAACGAGGCCCCAAGGCGACAACCCTATATAAGTTCGCGTCGAGTATACGATTTAAATAACGCGTGCTTATTGGCGCCTCGTAACGAACTTCCGCCAATGATGTTGTAGCAACAATTAACGCTCCCAGGGCTGTCGATGTAGAATAGTTTACTGCGGACGCATCTAATGACTTCCTCGAGCCTCCGAGGAGCGTGTCCTGAGACAAAAGCGACTCGACGAATCATAAAAATACGCTAAAGAATGGTTCGTTTGTTCGTAAGCTTTTAAAAATTATACTCGTATACACTATAGAGGCGATACGCAGAATGTTGGCGCGCGACTGCGAGAGCATAATAATGACTTTTGATGCAGAAAATTGCAAATTTGTGCAGTTAGTATATACCTTTGAGGACGACGAACAAAATGCATTCAGCTCCGAAAGCTGTCTCGCTTGTCTGAGCAAACAATGGGATGTCATGAAACAGTCTGAGCAAACGGACAGCGGGGCCGATAAGCGCAGCCGCTACGCCAACCAAGACGGAGCCAACGGAAGCGCTTTGTGCAAACGCTCGACGCTCGCCACTTATCAAGCTTATTGGAGGCGCAACAGTTGTCAATTCCTCGTATACAAAACTTTACATAAAAATAAAGTTAGACAAAGCTTCCATTTCAATCACTCAATCTGACAAAATAAACTACCTATATTTGTTTTTGTGGAAATTCCATTTATCTCGTCTTTCCAATCCAATATGTTCCAGGTCTTCTGTTCATATTTATGTCTTTTGAAATCCTTGACTTTTTTACCTTCGCGTGGAACTTTTGGTCCATTGCGTATTTTTGAGCTCAGTGTAGAACGTTATTAAGTATATCCGCGAATATTAATATTGTTTTACCTAAAAATCTTTGGCCAAAAAGTAGTATATATACCTAATAGGGATGTTATGGATATAACATTTCGGATATGGATACGGATACGGATATAAGAATAATATTATACTGGTTTCGGATACGGTTACGGATATGTAATTATTTCGGATTATCCGTTAGTTACGGATATTCGATTTGGAATTTTAAAAGTGACATCCGATTAGGTTGTTGTTAAGAAAACTTAAGAAAGCGATTAGCTTTAAGAAAATACATATAGAAAATACATACAAATACATAAAATACATACATATAGAATACAAAAACATAAGTAATTAGTTAGGTTCATGTTTTACTGTCACGATTTTTCTTAGATTCTAGTCTTATAAATTCCTTAGATCTAGGCGGCAACATTGGCGAGCGGTGTGTCGATTCGGCCGGACAAAACAAAAACCTGTCATTACATGATTCATGTAGACCTCGCCCTTATCCGAAATTATCCGAAACTTTTATATCGGATTCGGTTACGGTTACGGAGCTCCATAACATCCCTAATGCCTACCTATAAACAAACATTACCTCTATTATTCATTACAACAAATATTCATAGTCAGCTGAGGGACGTCCACTGCTGGACATAGGCCTCCTGCATAAAATATTAGTAAAATTAAGTATTACTTAGCATAGATTAATAATTTAGCGTTAGGAACGCAATAATAAGTTATTCATGTATTAAAGCTGTATTTTTAATATGTATTTATGTGTTAATAATATTGCAACTAATGTCAATAACGGTGTAACGACATTATTGATGTTATCGAATCTATGTTATTGGGATGTGTCTGATGTTCCAGCACGAGGCCAAACCACCCGGGTGCTGTAGTAGACGTTAGTGAGAATCCTTTGGATGCTAGTAAGGTAAGTTCATAACGTGAGATAGATAAATAAGGGATTTGATGTTCGCTATAGCTAAACTTGGTTATAGAGTCACTAAAAACAGATGATACGAGTATATGAAAAAAAAAAATAGTAAATAAAAATAATGAGGGAGAATCTGGATAACTTAGAAAAAATGCAAGAAGTGAGAATGCCAAAAATAATAATAATGTACAATAAGACTGAAAAGAAATTATAGATAGATCTATCCAGTTGTTACATAATCAAGCTAAGTTTTGTTTTGGTATAAATATTATGTTTGTTAGTAGGTGTTGTGTGTGCATATGGAAAGAGCAGTTGTGATGTGAGAGTATGTTGCAGCTGTTGATAGCGTTCGAGTCGGGGCTGATGGTGGTGTGGGACCTGCGCGCGCGGCAGACGGAGTGGCGGGGGTCGGTGGGGTCGGGGGCGCCGGGGGAGGGCGTGCGCGCGGTGGCCTGGCAGCACGACGGGAAGCTCATGTCCGCGCACGCCGACGGAGCCCTCGCCACCTGGACCACCAGGGCCCCGAGGCCCGCCTCTCTCTCCTACCCGCACGGTCAGTCTAATCAACTACCTACATCATCAGACGTGTAATCTCTTAGAAGACTCGTGCTTTTGAAAATCTAACGTATTGAAAATCTTATAATCAATCACCAGTTCCTCTAATAAACACACTTGGAGCGAAATGCAGTGCCAAGGCCAACTTTGAAAAGTTCGTTTCAACGTTTAGATAAGTAGGTTTGTCAGGTAGGTCGCTTATTAACACAAGCACACACTTATTCACCTAAACTCAACAGCACACATGCTGTTATTTAACGGTAATCTTAAGCGCATTTTAACCAATAGAAATGTTTGTATTTCAGCAAAGGCAAATAAGGAGGGCAAATTGGAGCCCTGCAAACCAATACACAGACTAGAGTGGAAAACATCGAAGAACGGGGAAAGCCTGGTGATCTTCTCGGGCGGTCTGCCGACGGACAAGGCGGGAAAGACGCACAGCATCACGGTGCTCAACGGCAAAAGCACCACCGTCTTGGAGATGGAGCACAGCGTCGTCGACTTCGTCACGCTCTGCGACACTCCCTACACTGCCGGTACCACTTTTATCACTTACTAAAACAGACATATACAGACATATATGGCAACACTTATGAAAACATCATATTTTTCAGATTATCAGGAGCCGTACGCCATCGTGGTGCTGTTGCAGAACGACCTGGTGGTGATCGACCTGCTGAGTGCCGGTTACCCCTGCTTCGAGAACCCCTACCCCATGGACGTCCACGAGTCGCCCGTCACGTGCTGTTCATATTTCGCCGACTGTCCCTCGGATTTGGTAAGTTCATTTCCTCAGACCACTAGCTTTGCCTGCTGTGTCTCATATCAGTGCATAATGCGTGATTTGAAATTTCCAGATTCCCGCCTTCTACTCGGTGGGCAGACAGTGCAACAAGAAGACGAGCGGGTTCAGCGAGAAGCTGTGGCCCATCAACGGCGGCGAGTGGGCGCCGGCCTCTTGCTCGTACAGCGAGATCATCCTCACGGGCCACGCCGACGGCAGCGTCAAGTTCTGGGACGCGAGCGCGGGCACGTTGCAGATCCTCTACAAGCTCAAGTGCTCCAAGGTGTTCGAGCGGCGCGCGGGCAGCAGCTCGTCGTCCACGGCGAGCGGGGTGGGGGGAGGGGCGCCGTGGCCCGGCGACGAATGTCCGCTGGCCATCCAGCAGGTGGCGCTTTGCGCCGAGTCGCGCCGTCTGGCGGTCGCTCTGCCTCACGGCCACGTCGTGCTCTTCAAGTTCCGCAAGTCAGAGACGCACGCCGAGACACATGTAATTCATCCTTTTGCTGCCGACCTTATAGTAATATTAACGAGCTTGCAATTAAAAATAATGACTTGTGCCTTCATAAGTGCGAACGTTCGTTTCAGGTTTTAGAAATACCTATAATCACGGAACCGACGGAAGAGGAGACCTCGCCGGAACCGGACGGCAGTCGGTCGGCGTCATTCAGCCGAGGCGCGGGGGCGGGAGAGGAGGGGGAGGGGCGGCGAAGCGCCGTGTGGGCCGGAGGGGGCGCGGGGGGAGCGCTGCGCGTGCGCGGCGCGGGGGGCACCGGTGGCGTGCGCAGGGCGCCCGGTTTCCAGGCGGCGCTCGTGGCGCTGCAGCAGGGGCCGCCGCATCCCATCGCCGCGCTCACCATCCACTCCTCTTACGGCCTGTAAGTCACGCATCCGCACTACCCGACCCCTCTCTCGCCCACCTCTGACGATTCGGCGCCTCTGTTGCAGCATGGCGTGGGGCGGCGAGCGAGGCGTGGTGGTCGTGGACGTGTCGCGACGGGCGGTGGTGGCGGCGCTGGCTGCGCACGCGCTCTACGGGCCCCACGACCCCTGGGGCCGCGCCCGACCCTCCGAGCCCGCGCTAGAACAGGTACGCTACCACTATTACCGACGTGAGCACGACGGCATTTTTAGGAACTTAAAAACCGACCGAACCTTGGACTACCACCGAGAGAGTACACGTTATGTTTCATTTGCTTTTTAGTTTATTTCATTTTTAGTTGCTCCGGTCGCCGGGCGACTCCGCCCTTACTCGGCGTCACTTTTACGACCACCCACCCCACCGTAGCGTAGTTAGCTCCGATCCAGCTTCCCCCGTAGCGACGCTAGCGACATCTCGCATGCGATCATCACTCACACGGCCTGTCTCTGTGGTCTGGCATTGCGTAGAAGACTCCGCAAAAAGCTTAGGGATTGCTCTCACCCAGTCAGTTTCAAAGGCGTCCGATGTATTACCGCTCGCTTTATTGTGAAGCCGGAGGAGGCGCCGCGCCAGCGATCGCCCGCCGTCAGCCCCCCGCCGCCCCCCGACGCGCCTCCGCCCCCCGTCGGCTCCCTGCCCGACGACTTCGCGCTGGACGACCGCGTCAAGCCCGACACCACAAGACGAAAATCCGCCTCCTGGAAAACCTTCAACCTCAAACGGCAGCTGTCCAAGGTGGATCTCAAGTTCAAGGCCGCCTTCGCCGCCTCCTCCGAGAGCAACCTCGAGGAGACCGCGGAGGAGAGGCCGAAGGAGGCCGACGCCGCGGAGAGAACCGACAATGAGCCGGAAGCGGAATCGCCGGAAAGCGACGAGAAGAAAACCGCCGACGACGAGGAGAACGGTGCCGACGAGAGCGAGCCTTCGTCCCCGCCTCTCAGGGTTTCCTCCGACGTCTTCGAGAGGATGCACCGCGAGTTGCAGGAGAAGAGGTCCGAGGACCTTTACGACAGAATGCACAAGGAGTTGCAGGAGAGGTGGCGGGACAAGAGCGACGACTGCGAGGAACACGAGACGGTCTCGCGACCCGACGATCTGCCGCTACGGGACGAGGACGAGCCGCCCTCTCGGCCTCCCCGGCGGAAGGGACGGACCGGGAGGGACGAGGGCGAGAAGAGGGAGCAGCGTCTGCTGTCGGTGCCCAACATAAAGTACAACAAGCGGGAGACCGTGAAAGACCTGCGCCGAAAGCAGGCGAGCGGCCAACAGCCTTCCTTCGCGGGGAACATCATGCGCCGCTTCAGTAAGTATTGTCGGCTCGCGGCAGCCTCTTCGTTCACCTTCGAAGTCATCGCCACTCCCACTCACTCATCGCTCACTCACACGCGACTCTCCTCCATAGAGTAGTGACATTTGATTTGACATTGGTACGTCGGTCGAAAGAAACTTAACCTAACCTAGAGTTTGCTAGTGTAGTTTGGTAGTTAGACATTTTACATTGAACGGTGTAGTTAAGAGTTATCTGAGAGAGAACACAACCAAACGTTTGAATAATAGCTGTACATTATGTGACTATTTATTATGAAGAGAAATCATTTTATACGCTTACGCTTTTTGTGATTATTGGCTTTTTAAATATTTTCTTTATTATTATTATAAGAAGGGCGATATTATGTATGTAATATTTATTGTATGAAGTAGGTATGTTATGCACGCGCACGCGTCGTGTGTTCGTCGATTGTGACGCGTTTGTTTTTTATTCCAAGGACGAGAGCGCATCCGACGACGACTCTAACTGCCTAAAATATCTTTTCTCCGATATCTTTGGTAATTGTCACGATATTGATATTTCGATTGCTACTATCGTAGGTGATCTCTGTGTTGTCGATGTCCTGTTCGCAGCGAACGGAGTACAGTCGAGTAGAGAGTCGCTAGTTGCACAGTATGGCTACACTTTTACCATTCATACAGTTACGCCACACGTGTAGGTACACTTACGCTGTCAACAAATACGCAAAGGTTGTTACAAAATGGTCATTTTGAATGAACAAAATGAAAATGAAATAAATATGATTCTTATTATTCAATTTCAAATGATTCACATTCTCATTTGAATTCAGACATTCTCTGCACAACTGTGTGGATAGTAAAAGTGTGGTGTAGCTTGCGATCGGTAGCTATATTAGCTAGAGCCGTGATCGTCGACCGAAGTCATCCATCGGCATCGCCATCACTTCGTACTGCCGCAGCTGACGTGTGACCGATACGATTTCAATTCAAGGGTCGTGCCTTGCGCGCCTCTGCACCGGAACTCGACTCGACGACCGACCGACCGAGGAGGCGGCGGTGGCTCGGGGAATAGGTATGAGTTGTGGGCACACGGCACCGACTAACCATGGGACTTGACTAAACCAAACGCACAGAGATCATCGCTAACTCGCGTCGGGGCGCGCGTCGCTGCGCGTGCGGGGTGGTGGTGGTGGCACGTGGTGTTGTGTTGTAGATGAACGGGCCGGGCGCGGCGGGCGCGGTGGGCGCTACGAGCGCGACGGGCGCGCCGGGTGCGCCGGGGCCGACGGGCGCGACGGGCGCGATGGGCGTGACGGGCGCGACGGGCACGACGGGCGCGGCGGGCGGCGGAACGGGGGGTCTTGCGCGCGGGCCGGTACGCCGCTCGCGCTCGCAAGGTACCCGCAAACTGCACAAGTGCCTCTCGACCGCCTCCGACGTGTACGCCGCGCCCCCCGCCCCGCACCACTCTCTGCTCACCACGCGACAGTATTGCAGTTTTGGTAGTACAGTCACCTTATTCCACGTCTACTCTGAAACAGTCGCAATTTCTCTTCTTACTTTTCGTTTCTTCTCTTTTTTCATACACTAACTACAATACAGAGGCTCGGCGATGATATTATTGAGAGTCCTTTGTTCTATTCGTTCTTCTATTTTCGGTTTCATTTTGTTTTTTCTTTCTTTCTTTCATTAACTCTAACTTTACTCTTTCAACTAACTGAAATACTTGTGTTTTCATTAACAAATTAGTAGTCATTTTGGATGTATTTTTATGAATTTTAAGAACTTGTATATGTTTAATTTAATAAATAATAACTTGGTAATACTCTAGCTCTTAAAGTTCATAAGCGTACTGATATAAAAGCCTGACGGTTGACCTCCAAAGGGTTACGATTAGATTTAGCGAATATATCTGTAAGACTTTCTCGGAAGTTGGTATTTTTCAAAATTGACTTGGAAATTGAAACGTCCCCGTTATTTATAATTTGTTAAAACGCATGCGTTAATTTTAAGTATACCTATTGATTTGATTAATTTCCACTTTCAGATCGGAATCATTTAATAGGTAAATCGATTGGATTATACCACGTCTATGTCGGTTCGTTCTTTCTAGTTGTTCGACTCGAGTAGTGTTTCCTATGTTGTGACCGTTCACTTCTAGAATGAGAGATGGCGTTCTCCGGATCCGTCCCCATCTGTCGCTATGTCACGTGACTGCGACTGCGCGTCACCGCAGTCACGCGTGAGTGCGGTCACTGCGGTGACTGCGGTGACGCGCAGCGGTCCCCTGTCGAAGATCACGCTTGTAACATTGTGGTTATTTGTCGGCACAGAACCAACTGTTCCGCAGACTCCCGCATCTATGGAGTACTTACACATTGTGCAACCCAATGGTATCTTTTCTTTCATTCGTGTTTTTTTTTCTTTTATTATTATCTCACACGTCAACACTTTTGGTACACACACGTAGATGTTTCGTGATAGTTGAAATTGTGGCTGCGTCTGTACGTTTGCTCCTCTTCCACGCGACACTCGGATCGAATTGGCATGGCATAGTGTACTGTACAAGGTGACTTACTACTCAAAACTCGGTGCCGCGACGTGTCGCGTTGCGGCCCCGTTCTCTTACTCTTACTCTTACTTTTACCTAATCATTCTCTTATTCAATGTTTTTTACTCACGAGCGATCACGTTTTCCATTTGTTTGCCTTAGAATGACCGACGTGTACTGAAACTTGTTTGTTGTTTCTTTTCTAGCTCGCCCACAAAGCAAAAAGTTAATATGGCTCGTTTTTGGCTGACTCTATATTCGGCTGTCGTTTTGTCTATGTATGCTTCAGTTATTATACAATATTATCAGTAGAGTAGCCGAGAGCACTTAGATTGCATGCGCTTGTCTGTCTCACCCGAGTTCGCTTCTAGAAGGATGCCTTCGCACCCCATCACCATCCCATAACCACTCGCGAATGCTTCTCATCAATTGTAACTCATCATAGAAACGAGCGAATATTGTGCATATAAGCTGAGATCAGTTTCGATCCAGTTTCTTTGACACAACTCGTTGCGACACTCAGCTTTACTCTGCCATTTTATCAATAAATATTTTTTCACATTCTCTTTAGTACACTTAGGTCACCATTTGATGGTTATTGAAGTTCACAACGTCATAATATGTAGTAACCGTCATTTTTTCATTCAGGGTTTTATTTTACCGATCACCCGATGATGCCCGACCATTGTTTTATGACTCACAAACAGACGATAAGTGTTTGAACTTTTATTTTGAGAATAGTTCTAATTTAATGTGATCCATACTGAGCATTCGTAAAAGTTGTAGCTGTTCAGTGGGTTCACAAAGCAGTGGTTGCCTTTGGTAAAAAAACACCCGGTAGACGTTCAGTGACCATCGAGGATATAAGATGGAAGAGGTTGTATAATGTGGTTTGTGTGATTGTGCGGCCGTAGACAAGCTCGACAGCCAGTTCTCGAGGTCTCGCTCCAGTTCCATGTCCAGTCTCGAGAACATCTCCCAGGAGGGCATCCAGTGCCTCGCCTTCGCCGACAGCTACACCAAGAAATCAGGTAACCGACACAGACACCCCCTCTTAACCCCCTCTATAGACCCATCTCACTCTCATACTTTCATTTTAGATCCTACGACACTCTTGCCTACGCTGTGGATAGGAACAACGCTAGGCTCCGTTCTCACCATGATGATCAACCTCCCCGAAGCCGATCTTCGGCACACGCAGCCCGTCGTCGTCTCCACTACAGGTAGACACGCACATGTTCATCCACACAGGGTTTCCAACAGTAGCTCTTAAGAAATGAGATTTAAAAAATGTTATAATTTTTACTTCTACTTTACCGTCTCCTTCAAGCGGGAGACGGTGTTGTCCCCGACAGATGCACAGTCGGTCTGGATTCAAGTCGACAAGACAGCAACTAACATACGATCTCGGCCGTATTGAGCAGTATGATAATAAATAATATGTAATTGTTATTGCTATGAAATATTTACCTTTCTCAGTGTTCACCTCCCACTTATCTCTATATGACTGTTATTGGATAAGCGATAACAGAGTATTTACTGGCGTTCTATCCAGTAACAGATTAATATGAGGATGAGTGAGACCAGTTTTGATGGAAATAATTTATTAATTGTATAAAATTTATTGACAAGCAAAATCATCTCGCAACTCACGATGCGTACGGATGTCGGCGTGTATCCATTTCTGGCGATCAACGGAAGGCAAGCTCTTCCCCATCCTGATCGATTTGATGTTATCCAAATACTGGTCGCAGAATTACTAGAAGAAACTCGCTGTCTCTTCAAGGTTGTAGATGTAGGATTTCGGCTTGGCGTTTTCTTCTCGTTATTCTGCGACACGTCTCCCCACAAACTATTCAATAATCGAAACCCTCGTATTGTGCCACTCACCACGATAGAACAACCAAACTGTCTCGTATACATTTCCATCTATCCAGTGCACAGTTCGCTCGAGAGAAAGATGACAAATGTCGACATGACATGTATACACTTGAATAAAAGCTAGATTTAGTTTTGCTCGGCTATTATTTCAACGAACGGATTCTTGACACGTTTGATTATTTCAGGTGGTCCAATATTCAGGTTAAAAGGTTCCATACTGACGATGTCGTTTCTCGACTGCAACGGAGCCTTAATACCATACTCGTACGAAAGTTGGAAGGACGACACCAAAGACGTAAGTAGCGACGCAGGCGCAGTGCAGCGTCTCGACGCCGGATCGTGACGAGGGTCTGTGGGGCTGTTGCAGGGACGGGAGCGGCGCGAGAAGACGCCCACGAAGCAGAGCTCGTCCAGCAGCAGCAGTCGGATGAGTCCGACGCCGGAGGGAGGCGGAGGCGCCTGCGCGGGCGCGGGGGCGGGTGATCGCCAGTTCGTGGTCATCGCCAGTGAGAAGCAGGCGCGTGTCGTCGCCCTGCCCAGCATGAACTGCGTCTACCGGCAGCAGATCGTCGACACCGACTTCGTCGTCAAGGCGGAGATAGTCAGTCTGAAAGGTGAGCTTTTGATCCGTTGCGCCTTCGTCGCCACTCCGCTCGACTTCGAATGACGCGACGTTCTCTCGCATGCAGATAGCGTATGCCTCGTCAATTACCTGTCGACGGGCCACCTGGTGGCCTACAGCCTGCCCTCGCTGCGGCCGCTCGTCGACCTCGACTTCCTACCCCTCTCGGAGCTAAGGTGAGTGCCACTCCTCCCCGGTTCCCTCGCCGGCCCTTTCCTAGCGAATATTCTCGATGTTGTGACACACTCGAGTGGCGAACCGCTCGATTTGTAAATTATTTTAGTGCACCTTTCTTCCGAATTTTTTCGACATCGATCATCCTCGACTCGACTCCGCTCGGGAGTCGAACACGCCCGAAAGCTCGAAATGATAAAAGGCCACGGTCTATGATAGCTATAAATAGCTTCGCATTCATCAGCATGCTAGCTGAAAAACCGTCGACGCCATTTCGATATCACGATTTATCATTTGGGAGCCGAAGCCGACCTTTCCGTGTGTACTGAGATCGGTGTTAGATCGGTATCCGTTTGTTCAGTGCTTTCGTTCTCGAGCACCGATCGAGCGGACGACCTTTGTCTTCTAGTCGTGAGGTCAGCACCAGCCATCTATTCGACGTTCTTCCGACACACACCTGCAATCTGACGCTTCCGATATTTGGCACTGTTCCGACTTTCTTTAGCGACGACGGCGGACATTCGCGTTTCCGACTGACACTCTCATCCTCACTTCGTTCATAACACTTACACTAACGAGTAACCCGCGAAAGACATCCACGCTCTGCAGACCTTGGTAACAATTCCTATTACTTAATTATTAACATTGCGATAACATAAACAAAACCCAAGACAATACTATTTTCTCATGAGTGAAAATGGAGACAATATGCTATTAGGTCTGAGTTATCACATTTGAATTTATACCATTCACCGCGCAAATTTCATGCTCGATGATCTTTAGTCTCATATCTAGTACTATCTGTATCACGCGGTTTCACCTGTCGCTTAATTTAAATTGCCACAAGTATTTATCGATGAATTGGGCTGGTAGTTCCCGAGTTAAAAGCCTTCAACCAAACGAACAAACTGACTTAGTATAATTTATATGATATAAATTCAATGGTGTGATTTTTATCCGCAACACTGACACCGAACGGTGGAAGTGTTGCGGTGAGCCGATTTGGATATTGACACGAGTGTCGTGTTGTGGGTAGTTTCCAGACACAGAGCAAACAGAGGGGTATCGTAGACCCAATGCTCTCGATATGGGGCCAACAGCTCATTGTTAACGAGGACACGGACCAGTAAGTGAAGTCCATTCATACCCGCAGATGTATGTTTATATGTATGTAAATAGGTACCGCGTTCTCTGCTGCATTGCATCCTCATGTTATGCTTCAATAGAAATATGTGACACAACTCTCAGCATTACAAGCTAAACACATGACACGACTATTACACGAGTCACTTTGTGCAGTCTTTTGTGCAGGATGTCCCAGAGACGGTTTCTTCCAAAAATTCGGCTGTTTTGTTTATATTTCAATATAATACTTATTTCCTTTTCTTTTGATATAATATTCCTAGTATTCTAAAAAGAGTAAGGGTGTCTTGCCTTGGTCAGTGTTCCGACAATATAACAATAATTTATTACAAGCTGGCTGAAGTCATTCTTCGTGATCTTCAGGAGATTGGCTAGTCTTTTAATTAAAACAACTCCGAAGGCCTAACTCATCAGCGGTAAGATCGGAGTCCACCGTCTCTGGGCCATCCTTATCACTTTTTTATTCACGTCAATGTCTGAGTAATATTAGTTTGGCTAATTTTTTCGTTCTCTTGGTTGAAAATTTCTATGCAGTTTACCTACGCTTGAAGCATGACGCTTTAAAATGTCAACTATCGCGTTTTAGAGTTGCAAGGCAGTGAAGTATCGCTTTTGTGCTTATTGTCAATAATTGATTTCGTGCCGAAGCCGCAGCAGGTAAGACATTCACCGTAATATGAGTAAATCCACTTAAGGTTGCTAACTGAGGAAAAACCTGTGAAAGAGATCTCGCTAATTCTGGTACCCATAGATGATGCAATAGAGTCGCCCGGAAAATAGACGCACATAGCAATATCCCCTAAAGATATATGAGCATTAAAAGTTTAGCTAATTCTTGGGCCATAATGTAGCTGTCACCGGCCTCAGTAGACTTGGTAGAAGACGAAGTATGTGGTATGTGAAGGCGGTAATGTGGGCGTGTCGTGTTGCAGGATAGCGAAGACGTTCTGCTTCAGCAATCGCGGCCACGGCCTCTACCTCGCCTCGCCCACCGAGATACAGAAGTTCACTATCGATGCAGAATTCTGGTTCGTCCTGTTTCTGCTGCTTTCTATTGCCTTACTGCGATACGTTTAACTTAGGGTGTTATATGAACATTGCAGCCAACAACTGAATGAGATGTTGGGCGAGTTGTTCCTGCCGCGCGACATGCCCGACCCGCCCAAGGAGAGCTTCTTCAGGGGGCTTTTCGGCGGCGGCTCTCGCCCACTGGACAGGGAGGAGTTGTGTAAGTTCCCGAGGGAGCCCGGCCGTTTATTTGATTTAATTCACATTAACCATCGGGGGTTATAGTAGATAATAATAATATTTTCATGTTCCAACGTAATTTTGGGTTTGCGTTGATACTCGGTCAAGTCAGGACAGTCGATTTTTTTTAAAGAATAAATGAATAAAACCTGACACACAATATCTTGATTTGGTGGTCAGTACGTGAACCATGCAACATTGCTTCAAGTACTGCCCATCCAATCTCTCAGCCAAGGTTTTGAATATGCGTACGAGGCCCACAATCCTTAAGGTTTGTTGAAAAGGTTACCAATGTTGCCTACGTGTACGTAGTGCTGTGCCGCTACAGGTTAAGGTTTGCCCACAGTCGGGGAGAGCAGCGGCAAGCCGAACCGCACGGTGGCGAAGCACATCCCTGGGCCCAGCGCCAACCTCGAGCAGCTGGGCGCCAGAGCTTCCACGGCCTCGAGCGAGGTGTCGCGCGCGCACCAGATGGTGCTCGAGCGCGGGGACAAGCTCACGCAGCTCGAGGACCGCACGGAGCGCATGCACATGCAGGCCGGCGAGTTCTCTTCTTCCGCGCACCAGCTCATGCTCAAGTACAAGGACAAGAAGTGGTACCAGCTGTGAGCCTTCCCCCTCTCTCTCCCTCTCCCCCTTCACGCCATGTGATAATGTAAATAATCTGTACTTAAATCTTTTTATACAATGTACCTAATGGTAGTGATCGTGTCGTACATTCCTGGCTCTCTCTCTCTCTCTCTCTCTCTCTACACCTGTCTCTCTCTTCCTCTCTCGTTCCGACGAGTGGTTTCCGACTTGCGTTGCGAGGATTATTACAATCCCCTGTTTTTTTCATATATTTTCTGACCAAATTCAAGTTGTAACTTCACAGGCATGTTAGTTTGCTCTTTTTCATTCAAAAAATCTGCATACGTAACACTAACAAAACATAATTGAGTAAACCCTTAATTTTGTCTAAACATTTTTCCATCACGATTCACGTTCCGTCATGCACATGCAGCGATGCTCCTATCAATCTGTAATTACAACTTGTGTTCAGAAAAATGTATGAGCCTCTGGGGACTCTGAAACTTTTGCTATCTCACTACACATAAATGTATTACAATAATAAACATGATACAATAACGTTACGAGTAGTTGTAAATTTTAATTGAACCCATTGAATTGAGCGACGATGGAGGTGAGAAAGGAACATTAATATACCTAATAGATAACAATAATTATAGTGAACGATGTCGTTCTGTAAAAAGTATTAAGTACATATAAATAAATAAATAAATAAATATAATTTATATAAAGATTGGAAACGTAAGCATTGGATGACAATAATTTTTGTTACAATTATCACTGGAGGTTTGTTTAGTTGAGGTGTGAGCCCCTCCTCACTCGTTTCCTAGACGAGTCTTTGCTCCCCTCACCTCCCCTTTACTCCCCCTCCCCTCTCATCCCCTCCAAACCTACGCTTTACAGTGCATTTACTATGTTAATGAATTTGTTATTAATGTTATTAAGAAGGTGTGTTTAAATGTGACGTCATCACCTCATGGATACAATTACAGCAATATGGGTTCGAAACTCCTCTCCCCCTCCTTCCCCCCCCCCCCCCTCCCCTCGTATCCAGCCAATGTGTCATTCGTCGCTAGTTAAAACATAGTCTGTTGCAAAGCAATGTGCCAAATGAGCAGCCTGTCGAGCCCACTCACTAGGACCTAGTTGACACCGCTAGGCTGCTGATTTTAGACTATTTTTAACCCTAAAGCTACTTGGGGTTAGACTAAACGGGTGCTAACCTATACCCTAAGTGATTCGCATGCAATAAAAGGTCTCGACTCGCCTTCGCTTACGCTCGGTTAGCTTTCGCACCAACTCTAGTGCCTATGTTATTTCGGATGCCAAAATTGGTACTAAACAGTCGAGGCCCGAAAGGCGATTCTCTTACTTTTTAACTAATCATTGTAAAACAAAGTATTTAATATGAAACTAATGTTGTTCTTAATTATATCAATATTAATAAATCTTATATGTAAAAAAATATGTATATTTACAGAGCGTTTTAACCACACTAAACCATTTATTTTTGTTAAAAGTATCTATTCCATTGTGTACTTAGCTGGAGTTTTATTCGAAAATAAAAATAATATTTTGGTAAAAGACATTTAACGACATGATATTACTATCTATATGATTATGTATTTAAATCCCCCTTTTCGATATCCAAATCCGAGCGCATATCAAATCAATATATCATAGCGACTACTTCCGTACAAAATGAATATGTCAAAGTTACGCGATAATATGCCAAAGTTGACTGAAAAGGTCATAAGTGGATATTTTCTTAATTACGGACTCTTGTATTCAATTGTTGACTTTGCATGTTATCGATGCGGTAAACTCACTTTTGTTATTACTCATGTTATTTAACTAAAAAGACATACTCAGCCGACTTCTGTCTTATTAACTCCTTTATTGGGGATACCACAGATATAGTTTGGCCGAAACCGCTGTGTCGCTCCTTAGGAGACGAGCATGAGACATTGTCAGACAGATCTTACGATATCGATTTTAAATAGTCAAGATAGAGAAATCGCTATATTTAGTAAACTAGCTGCTGCCCGCGACTTCGCCCGCGTAACTGTAAATTATATACTAAAGCTTTCCTTGAGAACCACTCTATCCATTGGTCAAAACAACATGAAAATCGGTGCAGTAGTTTTTGAGTTTATCGCGAACAAACAGACAGACAGACGCGGCGTAGGACTTTGTTTTATAATATGATTCACAAATCACTAAAAATTATTTAAAAAAAAAATCCTTTACTAAAAAAACTAGTTATAATATTCTTTTAAAGAAATTTCGTTTACGTTTAAATTACATATTTCAAAAAAAGTCAGTTTTGATTTCGTAGAATTCACATAATATCTAAGGCGCGGTACAGCGGTTCCGGTCAAACTGTGGAACTCTATTTTTGTCATAGAAATAAAAAAATAAATAGAAGTCGGCTGAACATGTAAGAGGAAATGAAGAGAGATAATAGGCCAGCAGTCCAGCACAAATCGGTATTGACACAATAGGTGTACCTTCAGAACAGTTACGTTTTATCAATTTTATTAACCGTTGTTAAATTACTGTTAAATTTAAACGCTTTCTGATAAGATTGTTTTGTTCGAACGTTGATTAATTTGGAAATTATGGGACTAAATTAATGTATAAGATTTGTAAATAAATAAATAAAGAAAACTTGTGGCAAATTATTACTCGTTATAATATTAAAAGTAAATATTATAATAATAAGTATGACGTATACATATGTATTGTATATTAATATAATTTCCATGGTTTGTAAGGTGCCGCAGAGCGCCCTCGATTATATTATATAAAACTATACATATTGTATATAAACGATGCTGTTGAATTATATTGATTATTTAGTTTGGTAGATGATTACTAGTATATAAATAAATTACGAAAATAAAATTATATCGAAAATATCTTTGTTGTTTCATTAATGAGCAGATAAGTTAAACTGTAGTCTTCAGGTTTACTACTTTTTTATCTATGATTCAATATTAATACCAGCCTGTATGTAAAAAAAAAACTGATTATATTTAAAAAATTACTAGTCACATGTTTGAGGCCAATGAACTCCTAAATTACTGAACCGATTTTTAATAAAACTTCGTAACTGTGTAATTTGGTCCAACTTAAAAGATGACAGTTTTTATTTAAAACCCGGGAGTGTGTAGCTAGTAAAATATAAAAAAATTGTGGCGGCGCCACCGTCGTCATTACAATAAGGATGTCAGGCAATATTACTCGTAATATATTTTTTAAGGTTTTTTTTAAACGCGGACGAAGTCGCAGGCAGCAGCTAGTATTAGTAATGTCTATATTTCAAATAATTGGCAGTGTTAATATATCAGTTCATTATAATGAATCAAATATTTGAAAGGGTCACTTATGTTCAGATCATTTTTAAAATAAGCTTATAATAAATTCATGATATTTAGCATACACCAAAGATTTTAAATCGAAAGATGCGGCGTAATCTCCTCGCGCCATACTAAAAACACACCGAAAATTCTTAACAATGGGTTGGGCGCAGGCGCTCAACCCAACTACAGTTGCACGCCAGCTACAGTGAGTGACGGTCGCTTGTTGAGAGCGTCTCTATCGTCACAGTCACGTTTGAAGTAAGGAATGTGTTGTCTGTGTTTAAAAGTGTGTTTAGACAAAGATATATGTATGTCGTCCGAATGGCCGGCGTGAGAGTCTGTACTTATTTGTTTCTCACAATAATTAGGACGACATCGGGAGTATCACTGACATCTAATCTTATTGTAATCGACACTCTATCACTACTACGATCGAAATAACAGTAGTTAACTAAAAGCCGAAGGAATGAAGTGCCACGATCCCTCTAGGCCATGCGATTCCCATTGGAGCGTGCTCCAGACTCTTGAGTGCCCCCGCCCGCGCAGCACTCCCCACACACCCCCGAACCGATGCCAGACGTTTCGTTACACGCACAACCCTCAAATGCACGTGTTGCACCTCAAATAAAACACAATCATACCGACATGTATTTTATACTTTTGTCTTTAGTATAATGTATGTTGTATTTTGTAACACACTTTCGCTAGTAATGCCGCATCTCTCGATTTAAATCTTTGGCATACACATTGTCAGTAATACAGAAAAGGTACTTTTCATCCAGAAAAAAGTACTGGACATTGCCTACAAAGGAGTCTTTCGGAAACTTGTTTATTTAAGTACGAGTATCTTAAAGAGGTTATCATTTTTCAAATGAAAGGCCACAACATTGAGCAACTTTTTTTAATAAAACTTTGCTATGATATACAATATACAAATAGAATACAATTACGAGCATTCGGTATGTCTCGGAGCGGACGGGGGTCGCTTCGCGCGTGCGAGACGCCCCCGCGCCGTCCGGAAGGCACGGTTCTCGTTAAACCAGTACGACGGTTATGTTATATACAAGAATCCAACTATCCCATGGGAACATACACAATGACTGCATCGGACGGTCGCAGCGTTATCCCGAGACTATCACAAAGTTCCTATCACACATTCCATGTCTATTTACAGGGATGAGAAATTCTTCTATTATCCTTACACAATACAAATATAAAATTTGAGGCGACTCCACGAGTCGACTAATTGCACTAACATATGACATACATTTTTATTACACCAACTAAGCACTTGTCGCATTCCCTAACAATTAAACTTAACAACTTGCGAATATCACTACGCTACTCAAGCAAGATCTCACTTGGGCAAAATCGAGTAAGATCTTTCGTACTCGATCTCACTTGGGCAAAATCGAGTAAGATATTTTCGTACTCGATCTCACTTGGGCAAGATCGAGCATAATCTTGTCATACTTGATCTTACTCAAGAGTGAGTAAGATCTTGTCTCACTTGGGCAAGATCAAGTAAGATCTTATCGTACTCAATCTGACTTGAGCAAGATCGAGTAAAATCTTGTCATACTCCACCTTACTTGGGCAAAATCGAGTAAAATCTTGTCATACTCAATCTCACTTGGGCAAGACTGAGTAAATCCTTGTCATACTCAATCACACTTGGGCAAAACCGAGTAAGATCTTGTTAAACTTGATCTCACTTGGGCAAGAGCTAGTAAGATCTTGTCGTACTCGATCTCACTTTGGCAAGATCGAGTAAAATAAGTTATAAGCAAATTAGTCTTTACACTACTTGTTGACCCGAAACTGAATTCAAACAGATCTACAGCAATTTCTCAATGAAGACCTAATCCGGTATCATTCTGGATCAGTTCATATACTGAGAAGTATGACTGGTCATACAAATTACACATGGATTATTTAGATAATTAAAAATATTCTAAAAATAATTATTAATACTTAGACAAACATCAGTCGCAAACTTTTTGTACCAACATGATTTAATTTAATACTATAGGAATACTAATAAAATCCATACCATTGAATTTGTGTTTGAGAAGACAATACCTGTTTTAGTACAAGAAATCCATTAAATTTAGGTTAGATTGCAATAAATTTGTACTACCAGACAAACTTCTCATAGTACTAGTACTAATGTATTACTGAGAACTGGTATAACCATACTCTTGCAATATTTGTTCATTTAAAAGAGTAAATTTTGGGTGAATATGGCCCCAAGTGCGTCTAAAAACCACTTGGCCTGTCGAACTTTACAAAACTAAAAGGAGGCATACATTACCGTTTACTCGTATGTATTAAAAAATAATAATAAACAATTGTCTATGTCCGCTATACAATTTAGACGAAAGTAATATTTGATAGCGATCGATATGTACACTGATATATCAATACGATATGAAAGTTTGATATAAAATGCATTTAAAATGTATCATATGCATCAAAATGTATCCCAGCCTTTTAAGGTAAAGGTCGGCAGGCAGGCTGTGGAACTAGTAAACAAGGAAAAAGGCTCTGGCATCCCTTATTCACTCTTCGAAGAGATGAGTTGAATGTAATGAGTAAGCGTCTAGTTTAAGAAAAGAGCGAAACAAACTTAACTCCTAAGTTAGGTACGAGTTTAAGGCTTACGCGTTGCTTAATAGTGAACACATGGTGAAGGGGGTCTATCAGGGAAACGATCAAAGTGTGAATATGAGATTAGCGTACGAAACAGTCAAATTGCACTGACACTAACGCAGCAGCCCCACAAGGCATCAGCTGTTGGCGTCCTCGGCGGACGGCGGTGAGGGCGGTGAGGGCGGCATGTTGGCGTTCACGATGTTGGCGATGTCGCTTGGCGTCATCGAGCTCATCGCGGTGAGCAGGTTGTTGGCCAGCTCGGCGCCGTCGGGCGGCGCCACGCGCAGCGCCTTCATGCCGTCCACAAGCGACGGCTCCCAGAGGGGGGCTCCTCCTCCCTGTGGGGGGGCGCTCTCCTCGAACTGCGCCCAGCCCTCGCCCGTCGCCGCCCCGTTCTCCTCGCTCGAGTGCCACGCTGTAACGTCAAAACGTAAAGGTCAGCAGACATACACGTAACCTAGGTATTACCTTTTTAAGACTCACTAAAATAATATTAAGTCTTCTAAGCTTAACTTAAAAAAAATATTGTACTGACACGACTTGTTTACAATTTTATTATAATTATATATGTTAAAATGTTTGTTGCTAGGCCAATTTGACTTGAATAACCTTCTGTATTCACTATACGATAGAATAGAAAATGGTTTGTTGAAGAGTACTCACGAGAGGGGTCGAACAGGTCGAGCACGTTGGGCACGTCGGCTGCGTCGGCGGAGTCGGACGCGTTCGCTCTCGCCTCGCCCTCCGCCTCGACGTCGGCGTCGGCGTCGCCCCACGACTCGAACTCATCGAACTGCTGACTGGCCAACTGCAGGAAGTCGTTTTTGGCGCTCTCCATCTTGTCCTCGTCGTCCTCATCGAAGTGCGCGTGCGCGTGCGCCACGCCCTCGGGCGCGTCATCCGGCTCGTAGTTGGCGTCCACCATGTTGTCCACCTCGTAACAGTTGTCGGCCGGGTAGTAGCCGCCCAGCGGCGTCTCGTAGTACAGCTCGAGCGGCGCCAGCGAGTCGCGTTGGAACGCGTCCCAGCGCTCGCGTAGCGCGTCCGGCAGCTCGCAGTCGCAGTCGGGCAGCGCGCGCGCCACCCGCCGCAGCGCCCGTGCCGTATGACCGGCGGCACCGCTGCGCGCCTGCGCGGCCGCGCGCCGCCGCTCGTCCTCCTCGAAGGCGTCCATAAGGCGCGACAGCGCGTCGCACTCGGCCACCAAGTGGCGCGCGTAGCGCGAGCGGTGCGTGGGGTTGTGCAGCGCGGCGTGCAGCGCGCCGCACACATGCGCGTGAAGGAAGTTGTTGTGTGGGTAGCGGAAGTACATGTCGAGCAGCACGCCGAGCGTGTCGAGCGCCAGCAGCGCGGCGGCCACGTCGGCTTGCTCGGAAGCGACGAGCTGCGAGAGCAGGGCGGCGGCCTGCAGGCGTGCGGCGCCCACGGCGTCGGCGGGGCCCGCGAGCAGAGCCTGGTGTAGCAGCGGCAGGTGCGGTGCCACCGCTCGCTCCACTCCGCTGCCGCCGATCGGCTCGCACGCCAGCAGCGCCAGCAGCACCTGCCAGAGACAAACGACACATCATACAGAAATAGACGAAACGAGAAAGTCGTCTTACTACCTTTGACGTTGCCCGTGTTATGAGCTACAGTAGTCACGAGCTACGAACATTGAGTGGTATTCCCGTACATATGCACGGCCAGTAAAGCTAGCATTGGTAAAACACCGTACGATGCAGATTCATCTAAGATACCTGACAGCCATTGACGAGGGCGTCGCGGCGCGCGTGCGCGGGAGACGTGAACATGGTCTGCAGCAAGGAGCGCACGGCGCCCTCTCCCTGCAGACGCGCCACCAGCTCGCAGCGGCCGCTGCCCGACACCCCGCACTCCTCCATCGCCACCCCGTTCATCACCAGCTCGCACAGCAGCTGCGCCGCGTTGCCCGACGCCACCCCCGCCAGGCCCCTCCTCTTGTGTCTTCGCTCCTCCTCCTCCGTCTCGTCCCCACCCTCACTTCCCTTCCCACTCTCCCCACCCTCACCGCCCGCCGAGTACGTGCCGCATATTATTTGGAACAGGCTGTCCAACACCTGGTGCTCCTCGAACCACTACATTACCAACAAAAACGTACACGCTCTTATTATTTGGCCCGGCATCTGTACTCCTGAATCCCTAAATTGATGCAACAGTGTTACCTCATATACGATTTTGTTGAAGTGGTCCTCGAGTCGGAGGAAATACTTAAAGGTGTCGGCGATGGCGGAGGTGCACATGTGGCGCAACAGGTTCGGCAGGAAGTCGCGTCTCGACTTGAAGAAGTCCAGCACGCGCAGACACACTATGTGGTACAGATAGTAGTCCTGCCAAATAGCACATTACAATGACAAGTTAAAGAGAAGCAGAGGTTCTCATTGGACCATTGGACTTGCGATTAATCAATTTAATACTAAAATGGCACTTTATGGCAAGACACACAACTTTTTGCAGTCTTTTGAGCAGCCCATCTAGCCGTACCTCCCCCTTATAAAATACCACCATGAAATAACAATAATATGTGTGCCTAAAGATGTGCTATCAACATTACTTTTTGTAATAAATAAAAAAAAAATGTCTCTATACCTGTTTTGAACTTCTTTGGAGTAACATCGCAACAGTTTTACTAAAATAGGATGCAAGCAGCGGATTCAACGGTGGCTCTTTATTGATGAAGTCGCAAAGTCTGTGCATCTGTGCCGTGTCCAGAGACAAGCGGTCGTTCAGCATAGACAACTGACTGGTGAGCACCTCCGCCGCTATACTGGCGTAACGGTACTGCGATGTCAGCTCCACATTCTTACTCGGCTCCTCCGTTATCAGAGTTATCAACTCGCATAGGATGTCAGGTCTCGTTAGGCTGAAACGTAAGTAAATCAGAGATCTAGCAAAATTCTAAAATAATTTTACAAATCACTCGATCTATGACATTGTAGCATAGATTATAATTTGGATTATAATATAGAGGTACAATCCTCTCGATCACTCATTAGGTACATAGCATAGGTGATCCCTGAAAATACTGAACTGATTTCAAACTTAAAATTTAAGGAAGACCTGCAAAAGTTCAGCCTTAATAAAAATTGTAGAATATAAAATAACCTTTCTAATGACATATTATTGGTTAACATTATTGGTTCTATAGGCTAAATTTGAAATTCAGCATAATTTCCGAATGTATTTAACCCTAGAAGCCCAATCATATTTTAAGGCGGTAAAGCCCAATCATACGTAATATTTACGTGTAATAACAAAATGTTTCTGTGTTTAATTATTGTTTTGTAATTATGCTTTTTTTCTATTATTAATTCAAAATATAGTGTAATGAAATAAAACAAGCAATAAATGAGTTAGTTTCGCCTACTGAGTTAGTTTCGGGGATCACGACAATTCAATCGCGTGTGCGACAGACAGCTATTTTTTGTTGGCATACACGTCAAAATTACGTACATTGGGCTTCTAGGGTTAATGTCTATTATATTTCGATAAAAGTACACTTCCAGTATGGAAATTTGCAAACTTAATCTGAAGAGAGGGCACAATTTTGTAGTTTCTTTTGAGGCTGGCCTTATACCTTATATTTGTAGCCACTATCAAATTTTTGCAGGAATTCAGTATCACCTAAAAACCTATTATATTTTAAAGAAATTAATGTAAACGTATATTTTATAATGAAACAACAAATTTTAGAATCTACAATCTACAGTGAAACGGCGTTAATTTGACAAGTTTTGAGGTTTTTTTGTTCCTACGCCGCATTTCTGCGATATTTGTTTTTTTTTTTAATCTCATTAGTTAGTACAATTAGTCTTTTGGCTATACAGTCCAATTGCTCGAATGGGAGAAAAATGAATTCTTCTATTGTTTTTTATTGTTTTTTGTAGGTGTCAGTTACCCAAAGTGAGGGGTTATTTTGACATAGCATTAAGCCGATAGAAATATAGTTGCATCTGCATATATGTATATAGAACATAAGTTTGAATTTTCCTTTTTGGCTAGCCAACTTAAACCTTTTGTCAAAGTAGCTCCAAAATGTGTCAATGTTACCCTGGAAGTCAAAGTAACCATGTTAGACTGTAAATAACATCAATACAAGCTATCTTCTGCTTGGGGGAATCTCTTTTATGTTCACTTATTATTAGGTACTGTGCAAGTCCTGTTAAGTCTTTTAAGCAAAACACAATTAATTCTGTTAATGTGTGTACACTGTATGTGGTGGGTTAAACCGATCTAAGATATCTAAGATAGGTTAAACCGCTGACGGCAGCTGTATAATGTAATATGTAAGCTTTATGAATTAAATCTCTATATGTAGCAAGGCACAATGAATTTTAATCAAACTGGCATCCCACCTAGCAACAGTTTATGAAAACAAACATGAAATGAGAGCTTGTCAGACTCACACCATGTTCCTTATCATTTATTCTAGTTAATTAGGTTTCTCCAAGAAACTCCTATGATCGTCATTATAAATTTAAATTTACCAGGGTGTCGGAAAAAAAGCCAAGGTGACGGTCCTGAGAAGAAATCCCGAAAGAAACTCAGGATACCATTCTTTTTGTCATCTTTAAAATATGAAATTACAACAATTACACTTTCCAGGCTTCATTGTCGCTTAAATAATCAGTGATTTTTTATAATAAATAGCCTTTGAAGAGGAGTTTGGTTTTAATTACACTTTTAAATTTATTTATACATAAGACTGATTATCTCAGGTCTATCCTCGGAGTTGTATATTTGTCTTTCCATGCCAAATTAAGGCTATAAGTGACCCCTTCTAATGGGTCTCTGCTCTTCAGTCATTCTTATGGAATAAATTAATAAGCTCAGTGTTACAAAACTGCACTTATATATATTTGACATGATGGTTAACACATATTACAAGTTCTCCATCATTTATACTAATATTATAAAGCTGAAGAGTTTGTTTGTTTGGTTGAACGCATTAATCTCAGGAACTACTGGTTCGAATTAAAAAATTCATGTGTTCGATAGTCCGTTTATCGAGAAAGGCCTTAAGCTATATAACGTTTTGAACGGGCAACAGTATTTAATATTTAGCAACCTACACTACAAGTTTTGTCTAGTAACAATGATGACTGGTAACAATAGTATTGTAATGGATAGGTATTATAGGATAATATTGCCTACTCAATGCAATACTCACAACTGTAGTAACGCTTTGTTGTCTGCTTTACATTCTTGGAGTATGTCATCAGCTTCCAGGACTTGAGACAATGTAACATTCTGAAACAATTATTGTCGTAAAACCCCTTTAACATTTCATATATTTACGTAGAATACATTTTAAAAATTAATTCAATAATGAGAAGTTTAAAAAAGAATAGTAAAATATGATGAGCAAGCAAGTAAGGTTGAGGTGGGCCAGTCATAACCATGTTAACCATAAATTTTGAAACAAAACACACCTCCTCCTTGAGAAGAAAATTTAACTCCCTAACCGCAACGTAGTTTCCACTCCAAAACATAATTAAAATTTATAAGAGCGACTTAATATTTAATCTAAATCCATAGAAGGTTGTTATTTTACAATTTTTTCAACATAAAATCGCAAGTTCGAACGAACGACGAACTGACTATGATTGATGGATGAATGGTTAATTTTCATTTTAATCATTCGTTCGTCGATTCCGATCAATCATAATATTTGACACTTGACAGTGACAGTCGTGTAATGTTACAAACATAGTATAATAACTAAATCTTTAGTTTTGGCCTAAGGCCCAGCCAGAGTATTGTAATAAATATCAATTAGAATAGAAATAAATATATAGGGCATAGGGAACTAATCATAGCCATAAACTAATCTCCAGCGTATCTTAAATTTCAAAAATAAAGAACCAAATACAAATTCTGCAGTAGGTATATATTAGCGGTAACGCTCCACCGAACTAGTTCCTCGGGTTATATTTGAAATTAAAGGCAAATAATGAGAAAGAAGGAAAATAGACACAGGTGACGATCATTAAGTAGGATCCTGTCATCTCAATGTTTATCTTGCAAGTTTCTTGATATGAATTTATCTTTAAATAATACCTACTTCAATTTATTTAACTAAAACAGTTTGGCGCCAATTCATTGTGGCTCTCCTAAATTTTAAAATTTCCTGTGTTTCCTGTATACGAGTACTATCCTATATATTATTTATAATATAGTTTACCTTTATACATATTTTCAGAATTCTAGAATAAGTAACAAATACTTTTTTAAACATAATCGGCTCTATTTTACTCAATTTTCTAGTTACATTTACCTATACTTAATTATTTTTATTAATTCTTTTATAGACATATCTAATTAGAATTTCTATTCTATTACATTTCACTGCTCACAGGTTAAATTAATGGAGCCAACTCAAAAAAAAAAAACACTGAAATCTCTTGGAATGCACTTGGACAGACAGTTAATCTTGAGGGAACTTAACTTATAGGGCAACATGCGATCAAGCAAATGGAGAAACTTGAGGGATAATAAAGCTACTCATCCTACATCTTGCGGTTAATATTAAGCATGCCTATGTATTACTTAGATACATAGGCATACTTATCTAGCAAAACAGTGTAACTGAATTAGCTTTTATTATGGCTATTATGCTTCACCGTTTCTATGAGCCCTCAAACTTTTTAATACTCTTTTCTCATTTTGAAATGTTGTGTACTTATCCGTTTCTGCCAGAATACCCGCGAATATTTGCGTAGCTTTTAAAGTAAGACTGAAGAAGTATCATAGGAACGAAAAGGCTGTTGGACTGATAACACCAGACATCGTTAAACAGTTTAATAATTATGTAGGTATACTTCATAACATGATGTGTGATCTCTAAAGATAATGAGCTTGATAATGAATAATCCAACTTAATTACATATAAGGCAACAGATAGACCATTAAAAAAAAATCAAATAAATTATTTTGCTCGTAACAATTGCATAGCAAGAGCTTCAGTTTCTTCCACTGACAACGACTTGGATACATCTTGAATTTTCTTCATCTTCTTAGATCCACTCTCTACAGAAGTTTTTTGATTTTCTACTAATTTTCGTTTTGCTGGCCTGAAACATTTCAAATAAATTATTTACTTTAAATAGTGTCTAAAGTAAAGTTTGAATAAAATTATAAACAAGTTTATTTTTGACAGGATAATAAAAAAAAAGGATTTCTAGTAAAAATCAATATCTAATTGTTACTGCTGCCTTATGGCCCTTATGGGCTGGGCAGTTTATGACTGTGTAATGAAGTCTGGAACTTTGCTTTCAATTATGCATTCAAGTGTAAGAACAGTTTCATTTAAGAATGAGGAAATTACCTGTCAAATTGAGGATCATCAGATTTTTCTCCACTCGGTTCTTCATCTGATATTTGGACATTACCAAATTGCATATTGTCACTATTTTCATCATCGCTGCTTTCATTATCATTACTTTTTCCATAAACTTTATCAGGATCTGGTAACCATGATAGATCTGGACCATCTGATTCAGATTGTGATCCAAATTCGTCTTGTTCCTCTGATTTTTCTTTATTTTTACCTTTTAGTTTACGCTTCTGTTCCTTGTGTTTAGCTTTTACGTTTTCTCTGAACCTTTGTATGTCGTAATCTTTATCATTTGCTTTAAAGCGGTCCATCGTTGCCCTGAGATCTAGAGCACTAGTTTTATGAGAAGAGTGTTTTAGTAAATCATCTTCCTTGTCACTCTCAAATTTTATTTGAGTGTTCACTTTAATTCTGTTCTTTAAAATTTGTTTACCGACTCCTGTTTTTGTTGCAGTTTTAATTTCATTTCGAAGTAGCACCTGCATCATGTCTGTTTCTGATGCCATCTCTATGTCTTCATTTTTATTATTTCTTTCAAAGAAATAGTTGTCAGTTTTAGGAGCACACACTTTAGGAATATCTTCCACTTCACTCTCACCAGACTCATCACTTTTTTCAACATGATCAACATTTTTTTCTACATGATCAGAATCATCTTTTTTCGAGGGTGCATTACTTATTTTATTCCTGTACAAGAATTTAATTCTCGGAGGTACCTTGAGGCCCAAGGATGTGGCGTATGCATCAGTATCTATTAACTGTAAATTAAATATATCTTTATTTTTCATTAAATATATAGATTTTAAATAATTTACAAAAGCCCTTTGGGCAGTTTGCTTGAGTTCCTCACAGTCTGCTAGGAAATCTGCTATTTTATTATGTGTTGATATAATTTTATTAGGATCAACTGATATTTTATTTATGGGAATTCGGTTTTTCTGCAAATCTTCAACAATTTTTTCTTCATGTTGTAATAACATGAGCAAGCCTTCACCTTTACCGAAGGCTCCTCTAGCTGTCCTACCAACCCTGTGTATATATGTATCAACATCCTCGGGGCAGTCCATTTGTATCACCCAATTGACTCGTGGGAAATCTAACCCTCTGGATGCCAAGTCTGTTGCAAACAAAACAACATTGGGCATCCTACAAAATTCATTGTATATTTTTTCCCTTTTCTCTTGATGTAGAGTACCATACAAGGCGAGCAAACTGACGCCAGGCCTCATCCTACAGAATAAATCGTAGACAAACTTCACTTGCTTACATGTCGACATAAACACTAAAATCTTTTGTTTTAAATGATTTTTTATAAATGACCAGAGAATGTTAATCTTCTCATCAATTTGACAAATGACGTAACTTTGTTGGAGTGAGTCCGGTGTCACAGTGGCAGCTTGCTCATGTGGGGCCACATACGTAGGGAAAGACAGACTGAGTCGTGCGAGATCTTTGACTGATTTTGTTTGTGTGGCTGAAAATAAAAGAGTTTGTCTTTCTCGAGGCAAATTTTCCAATATTGAGTTCATTGTTGTCTGGAAACCCATATCCAGGCACCTATCGGCTTCGTCCAAGACGAGTATTTGCAGATTGTCACAATTGAATAAAGGGTTCTCGTCCATGTGTTGCAGTAAACGACCGGGAGTGCATATAAGAATGTTCACTTGATCCATTCTCTTCCTTTCAAATGCAAGATTCTGTCCACCAATAATACAACCAGCTGAGAAGTCATGCATATGACCGATCTTCCTAAGAGTTTCATAAATTTGATAGGCAAGTTCCCTGGTGGGTGATATAACAAGAGCTCCCACTCCATCTAATCTGGTCCATTTTTTACAAAACAATTTCTCCAATATTGGTATTAGAAAAGCCAATGTTTTCCCAGAACCAGTTTTAGCCGCACCCAATATGTCCTTACCCTGTAATGCGTAACCGATCGATTGCCTTTGAATTTCAGTAGGTCTTACATAATTGTTATCTTTCAAACCTTTTAACGTCTTCTGAGACAGTGGAAAATCCTTGAATGTTTTGATTTCGCCTGGAATAATCTGAAATATGTAGAAACACAACGTTATATTTTTCAAACAAGTACCTAAGTACATATAAAAGTAACATAATAAAAAAATATCTTATGTGTACCTTATCATATTGGGTTGTTAAGTATTGTATTGCTGCATCTTCTTCGACGGTCTTCTTTTTTCGAGGTTTATATAATTGCACTTTCTTCCTCCTTCCCTTTTTAGTTGTATTTTGGTTATTCTGCTTTACATTCATTTTTATTGAACTTAAATTACAACCAATAGTAAATGTGGTGTGTTGTAGACATCACTGACTATTAATAAATTACGGTGTAAATTGCACGGTGCACGCACGTTGTGGACATTGGTTTATTGACTTGACTTGAATTGATTGAATATAAACATAACCTCAAACAAGCTACTACAATACAAAAAAAGCACACACCACACACCCACTGATCTCTACTCTAATAAAGCACTGGATGGCGATGGTTATCCCAAATACAAATTACAGATACTTTTGTGTACCATTTTGAAGCGCTGCCGTACGAAAGTATGGGAACTAATTTTGACGTTTGGATATTTTAATCCATAGATAAGTATAATAGTTGTCTGTTTTATTCACGTTTTATTCTATTTGTTGATTTCTTAGAGACTGTTTAAGTTTATTTGTGTCCGCTTGAGTTTGGTGATATGAAGAAATGTGTATTCTGTAAATGTCCCTATCATGCGGACGGACATCACTAATTTTAGTTCTACTTACACTCCATAGCCTACAGCCCCAAACTGGCGATTTTGAAATAGACATAAAATTGACAGCAGTCTATCCATGGTCATCCAGTGCTTTATTACAGATCAGTGCACACACCTCACCTCACAATCTAAGGAGGGTAGAGATAAGGAGCGCAATCTTACATGGGTGTTAAACTGAAAAAGTGGCAACTAAAAGCGAAAAATTGAGATGGCGCTAGTATGTACAGAGAGAGTTTGAGAGTATGGAATTGCTATGGAATGAACGTAGCAATAGTTGACGGAGTGAAGTGCGCCAAGTTGAATTTTGGTTAAATTGTGTACTGTCCTTAGCCTCACTAGCGCCATGAATTTATCGTCTTTCGACGGACACTTTTAATACTCAGAGATTGCAATCCTTATCTCCATCCTCCTTGCCTCAATCCTCACCTGCAACATATGATATGTTGCAGGTGAGGATTGAGACAAGTGAAGAATTTTTTCTGTGATATGTTACATATCACAGAAAAAAAAATATCATCGCTGCATATTAGTCTGTGTCCGCTACCAAATAATTTTCAGATATTACCAGTTTTAGTTTTTATTAAAATCTGATGAGTGGAAAATATTCCCATTTCTCTTATATATACAAATTATACTAACTAGCGGCTCAGATTAATAAGAGTTACTATTAACTAGCGTTCCTAGCAGACGTTCCGTTCGAACCCGATTCCAAATTGAAGCTTGCATATCCACATATGGGGTCCGATTGTGAATCTAACTAAATAAACAATTCAAGGACAATTTAGGAAGTTATAGTAGTCTAAGATCCCACTGCTTGATCCTGCAGGTATCTGTTTTTTTGATGAAATTAATTTTAAATAAATCTTGAGAATGTATGCAATGGATTAAGGATAAGTTGCCTTATAAAAATTAGCCGCAATTACCTGTAATTAATTTTAATGTCATTAATTCCCATCAATTACTGACCAACCGTAGTCTTTTGGATTGAAGGTGATACAATTTGGCTCAGTTGCATTTTGCCACATGCAATTTATGAAAATAGTTCTCAACATTTTTTGCTTTAATGATTTCCAACAAGGTGGAATTAATTTCGAATCAAATCCGACTGAGAGCTGGCAACCATTTTTATTTCAATTCGTTACATCATTTTCTTTCAAATGACATGAAATTGACTAAAAAAACATATAGCTGCAAGTTATATTAGTGAATTAATTACATTAAAATTAATTACAGGTAATTGCGGCTAATTATTACAAGGCAACCTTTCCTTAATCCATTGCATACATTCTCAAGAATTATTTAAAATTAATTTCATCAAAAAAACAGATACCTGCAGGATCAAGCAGTGGGATCCTGTACTATAGCGAGAGCGTAAAATATTTGTATGAAAAATTATAAAAGGTCTGTGTCAAATTGACATGGGCGTCATAAAATACGTTAGTATCTACTATTTAGTTTGTGGTCATAAACTCACACTATGGCTACAGAAGATTAGCAAAAAATATAATAACTGGCAACACCGCAATTAAGTAATGAGTTTTGTCATGTCAATAAAACCTACTTGTTCTTTGTTTGATTCAAAGTTACTGTTTATAAATATTCGTTTTGTTTGATTCGGGCTTCATTCTCATTTTGTTGTTCTCGAGGGATAGCAGCTAGTTAGTTATAGTTAATAAGAGTACTAGTAATTCAATTTCTTGGTTCATTTCATTTATAAAGGGCGTCGACAACTTATAATTTCCGTATTATTTTTTGGTAAGTTTTTCCTTGTATTGAATATATTATTATTATTCTTTTTTATATGTAACACCATGACGCAGCTTCTTAGTCATTGAAATTAACTTTTTTTTGTAATTGATTTTACCTCATGTATTAAGATGGGATCATACGACGCAATAGAAATAGGTAGTTAATTGTAGGAAAGGTTAAACTAATGTTTACGTAGGTAGATCACCTAATATATTCTAGATGTAACTAATCTAATTATTAACGAAGTAGGTATGAAACAGTTCTAAGTACGAGTATGGTCTTTGCTTCAAGGTTAATAAACAAAGAAACCATTTTACATATCTAAATATCTACTAAAAGTATTTCCTTGCAAGTGTGCCAGCGATAAGAAATGTTTTTTTTTTTTGCATTTTATTATCAATAGAGTTCAAAGGTAACAAATTATTTTTTATCTGTATATTCTTTACGTAGTATAATTTGAAGTCACTTTTTATGTGTCTGTAATTCTCTATGGCTACTACTAAACCACGCAATGGATTTTGATGCAGTTTTCACCATTAGATAAATGATTGATTTCTATTTGATAAACAGGTAATCCACGATGAAGGCTTTAGTGGCGTTAGTGTGTTTGGTGGCAGCCGTGAGCGCTGTCTCCTTCTTTGATCTGGTCAGAGAAGAATGGCTTTCATTCAGGGTGAGTATATGACTTGAGTTTTTTTTAATGAAAAATTATGGTGGGTAGGCTTAGGGTTGCAGTATGCCAGTGTACTGTCAAACCGGATGGGAAAAAGATTCCTTACTCATACTATTTTTACAGTGGTCTTCTCAAGTCTTCTGCGAACGGACGGTTACTGTCACAAGCTTGGCCACCCAATTTCTGTTTTACATTTTACTTGTGCATATGACATCTTTCTTTAATATTCTATATTGTGCCTTTTTAGTACTTATAATTTGAGTGCTAAAAATGTATTCAGAAAATTAACTATGGGATTTATTTGTCTCCTTTATGAAGATGGAGTTTAACAAGAAATACGAGAGTGAGATAGAAGATAAGTTCCGAATGAAAATCTTCGCGGAGAACAAACACAAGATAGCGAAGCATAACCAACGCTTCGAACAGGGCCTGGTCTCATACCGTTTGAAGCAGAACAAGTACGGGGATATGCTTCACCACGAGTTCATCCACACGATGAACGGATTCAACAGGACCAACAAGTGAGTCACTGTTTGACAAAATGAATTGTGTTAGATAGGATTTTTGGTGACACAATGGTTTATGGCAAGGACTAACCTTTAACACAATTTTTACCAAAATGACTGCAACCTAATATCCTATGAATTAAGGTGCAATATTGCACAACAAAATTTTTGTAGCTCTTCAGATAACCGAACATAATTGAAATTGGAAGGTTTTATCAGCTACTTTAGTGTAGAACGTAAGTTAATTAATAGGCCTAAAAACAAAAGTAGTTGTCATGGAAAATTTTTAGTACTGTGAACACTAAGTTTTTTTAGCAGTATTTTACTAATTTTTTTTCTCAGAAAATGGATTTTTTTTATAAATGTGCCCAATTCAAACTTTTTCCATATAGTGTATTACACTGTATTTTTATGTAACATGTAATTTTACTCTAAGAAGTCAAAGTAGGCGACGAAAATAACGCTTTTCTGCTAAGTCCTCGCCTTAATATGCAGACACAACAAGGGTCTGCAGTCGGTGAAGGGAGCTGAGGTCCGCGCAGCCACTTTCCTGTCTCCGGCCCACGTTGCCCTGCCCTCGCAGGTGGACTGGCGTAAGAAGGGCGCAGTCACCGACGTGAAGGACCAGGGCAAGTGTGGATCCTGCTGGTCGTTCAGCACCGTGAGTCATGTCTCCGTGTTTTTTTTTAATAAAGTGGATTTCATTTATAATGACTGGTTGTAAAGAGTATTAGAAAATAATTTGGCTATAGTGACTTTGGATATAGTGACTAGTTAGTAACAAGTTCCTACAAATCCTATACAGATATTGCAACTAAGTCGAAGGTTTATTCATAGAATCATAAATTAAGTTTATCAGTTTTTATAATGTGTTGTATAGTAGAAATTTCCAGATAGTATGGTCGTTATAAAAGAATTCCACTGTACTGTACTGTGTCTTTATCTAATTAATTATCCTTACATACATATTATAAAACAAAGTCCTCTGCCCTGTCTGTCTATTCGTGATAAACTCAAAAACTACTGCACTGGTTCTCGAGGAAGATTTTAGTATATAATTTATAAAGTTACTCGGGTGAAGTCGTGGGCAACAGCTAGTTATTGATAAAACAAAAATTATCTAACTGTAGGGGATATTAATTATAAAGCCACCAACAGGACAAATAGCAAAAAACAAATTTTCCTGTTTTTATGTAATTTCTCAATAATATTTCATGTTAGGTATTATTAACTGAATAATTGTTTTGGATGTCAATTATATTATCATTTGTAATTTTTAAATTATTAATCATCATCATTAAATAATTTATCATACAAATATTTGGTTTTAAAATTTTGTTTGCAGTAAAAATAAATAAATGGTTTGGTATGTAACGTAATACAAAATAATTACTTGTTCATGGCGATGAAACAATTGGTTCCCCCTGAACAATATCATAATAGAAAAATAATGTTTACAGACTATTGTGTTTATGTACATTAGTTTGTCATTCATTAATTCATTTATTTAATAAGTATTTGAATGCAGTAAATTAGCTATTTGAAATATGTTTAAAGTTACATAATTTTATACTAATTGCTGATTATGAGCAGCATATCAAGTTATTATTACACTTGCAAACAATATTGACCAAAACCTCAATATTGAGCGGACTATTTATTTAAAACTGCCTTTTTCTGGGATGGGGTCGCACTGAGTAAACTTTAATGATGATGAAATACCTACAATATTTTTATTATTATTAAACAAATGATTAGTAATATGTTTTGTTCCACTGTGACACCGATTACTTACACGACACCAGATATGAGTAATCGCGTAACTTGAACTCCCAATCAATGAGTATATTTGCGCAGATGTTTTATGTAATGTGGGTGACTTAGTCATCAGTTTTTTCAAGTGAATGTGTGCACAGACGGGCGCACTGGAGGGCCAGCACTTCCGCAAGAGTGGCTTCCTGGTGTCTCTCTCCGAGCAGAACCTGATTGACTGCTCGGCTGCATATGGCAACAACGGCTGCAATGGAGGCCTAATGGACAACGCCTTCAAGTACATAAAGGATAACAAGGGGATAGATACGGAGAAGAGCTACCCCTACGAGGGGGTGGATGACAAGTGCCGTTACAACCCTCGCAACAGTGGTGCTGATGATGTGGGCTTCGTGGACGTGCCAGCCGGAGACGAGCAGAAACTGATGGAGGCCGTGGCCACTGTGGGTCCGGTGTCGGTGGCCATCGATGCGTCCCAAGAGAGCTTCCAGTTCTACTCGAGCGGTGTGTACTACGATGAGAACTGCTCATCGCAGCAGCTGGATCATGGAGTGCTGGTGGTGGGCTATGGGACAGACGAGAGCGGTCAGGACTACTGGCTGGTGAAAAACTCATGGGGTCGTTCGTGGGGCGATATGGGCTACATAAAAATGGCTCGCAACCGTCAGAACCACTGCGGCATAGCCTCCGCAGCCTCCTACCCTCTAGTTTAAGTTTAACCTTAACTTACTTCTAAATCTATTAGTTTTAAGTCCTTATTATTAAGGGTAATTAAACTTTTGTAACAATATTTATTGTTTTATTTCTTGTAAACCTTTTTTCTGACATACTAGCTGAACCAGGATCTTGAACTTGTAGCTGTTGCTATGGTTGCTACGCCAGAGGATCATTCATTTAGTTTAGATTTTCCAAATGCCAAAAGTGTCCATAAAAGACATGGTTTAAAGATATTTGATTACTAGTAACATGACAACACATTTTGAAGTTTATAATCGTGGAACAGTTAAAGTGGAGCAAAGAGATAATCAATATACTCATAGGTGGACCACAGGCAATACACGAAATAAAGTAGACTGAATTTAAGTAAATCTATACTATTACTAGCTGCTGCCCGCTTATAAAAAATTGATAAAAACCTATTCTCAGACCTACCAAGTATATAAAATTTCATCAATATCAGTTAAGCCGTTTCGGAGGAGTATGGCAACTAACACTGTGACACGAGAATTTTATACTCGTATATTTTAGGATATAAAGCTAAAGAGTTTGGTTGTACGCGCTAATCTCAGAAACTAGTGGTTCGAATTGAAAAATTCTTTTGGTGTTGGATTGTCCATTTCTCGAGGAAGGCTATAGAGAACGCGGAAGAAGTCGCGGGCACCAGCTAGTTAAATAGTGGGGTCGATATCGTTTCCGAGGATAGCTCTCCTGGCGATGTGCTTCCATTTTTGTCTATATAGCTTGTTTTCTCCTGACTTCGTCTATTCTATGCTATAGTATTATAAAGAGAATTTTTTTGTATATTTGCAATGAATAAACTTAAACAATACTGGGCCGATTTTGAAAATTCTTTCGCCTATAGAAAGCTACATTATCAGCGAATAATGTATCTGACTAGTAGAATCATACTGTAAGAGTTTTCAGGACTTTATCGTTCTGATTCATGGTTTAACAACTGAATTAATGTCTGGCAAATTATTTTTAGGTCTGTTCATACTTAAACAACATAATATTAAAATGACAGACATTCTGAAATAATTTAAATTTTTAATAAAAATAAAATCAAAATTCGCGTCTGGCTCATTATTAGCAACGATAAAAATGTCTGGCAATAAGAGATGGATATTTGTTAAACTTATCTTAAGCTAAAATATGAAAATTGAACCTTCATAAAATGATTTTAAGTCAGTATATTACCTGCACAAATAGGATGCGCACAGGTAAACGCAACCGCTACCGCTAGCCAGACTGCCCTGCCCAGGCCCCAGATCCTAACCGAAAGGGCAAGAGAGACGACATATCAAAAAATCAGCTGACCTAAAATGCTTGTTTTCTCGACGTTGCCACCTCCCGGACTAATATCTTATAGTTACGCGCACGAAGTCGCGTGCAACAGCTAGTGTAATATTTGCGTTATTCATATTTTAACATCGGCTCACGGCGGGAGTGATCATCAAGTTTAGGGTCGCTCAGCTAGTTCCGAGTTAGTGTGTGAGCTATGCTCCGAGTTCCTATGGTGAATAGGATCAGAAGTTCTGAAATTGGCCGGAAGACTAAGGTTGTTGACATAGTCGAAATAATTTAGCTGAGGGTCGGTCATATCTGTCGCAGGGCGGATAACCGATGGGGTAGAAAAGTTTCGCAGGAAGGGGCTTGTTGCGAAGTACAGAAGACCTTGCCTGGTGCCAAGTCTCGGGAGAGATCTACATCCAGCAGTGGAGAGGCACAGGCTGATTCATATTTTTTATGATAAACATGACAGGCTGACAAGCACACAAGCAAAAACGGGGGATTAACCCTAATTCCATATGCGCCAAACTCTTAGGTACGTACGTACTCCCAATCCTACCCCAAGTCATCGGTGCCACTGCATTAAAAGTTATACTGACAAAAAATTAAGTAATAATTATTAAAATGGCAATAATTAATAAAATTTTCTATTCACTATCGCTTGAAAACATCGATGTATCTGGACAACGATTATTTTCTGCATGTTAAGTATACATACAATGACGTCAAACAAATTCCATAATTATGACGATTTCTTAATTCATATGGTCGCAGCATTTTTTAAGTGGAGTAGGTCAAATTAGTTGGCAGAAATATATTTTTTGTATCAGACAGAGCCCACACCTATTCTTTCTTTAGCGATAGATGTCACGTCTTGGTCACGTCACGTGATCGTTACCTACATTGTAGCGTCACAAAATCGTGCGCAAAGAAATTTCACTTCAAAACAAAGATTTTAAATACTTCAAAACTTATTTTGGTTCTTATTTAAAACACTTATATTTATTCAAGAAATAGATCAACTTTGTTCTATTTACTTATCAATAATAGTATGCTGCAATTAGTTCAAAAAACAACCAAACCCCAACATTCAAAGTAAAAGTATCCTTCCAGCTCCAAATTGTTCTATACAGTCCACTTATTGTTAGGTAAAAAGTTACACAATTTTTAACGCCGTTTTTTTTTGGGGGGGGGGGGAGAAGGATTTTATCAATTTTTCTTAAATATTTCGAAAACAATGCGGTTTAGCGCAATATAGTGCTCAGGCGAAAAATAAATCTATTGCGAACAAAAATAATCTTGCTAAAGTAAACAGTTCCAGAGTTACGGAGGGTGTAAAGTAGCAGTTATTCGGTTATTTTTTCTAATTTTTGGAATCTGAAAAATTCAAAACAAAATATCGTCTAAAATAATAATCATTCTACGAGAAAAGTTATGAGAAATGAAGTATCAAGTTATCCTAACAACATACCAAAAAATAAAGACAGTGCAATTATTTGCGACCTAAGATCATTGATCTGAACTATAGATGCGGCGTAGCAAGCAGAAAGCCCCGAAATCTTTGGTAGTATTAAAATCATACTCGCACTAGCGAGCGACAGTGCGAATTCGTCCACTTCTCTCTCTTTCTCTCTCGTGTGGACAATCTCGAGTGGACGAATTGTACTACTACCATTATTTACGGGCTACGCCGTGTCTATACTCCCAAATATACTTAAAAAGTCTTTGCCTAAGATGTCTTCCAGTGACTGGGCTAAGTGGATTTCTCCGTACCACAGGTTTATGTGGCCTAGGCTTGTGGAAGCCTCTTTTCCCTTAAAAAGTAGCGCCTCTTCAGAGGGTGGTGAGGTTATCGTTCCCTCAAGGACTTATCACAAACTTATAAAATCGCAGTTAATTTTCTTGGATGTCATATTTTTCAAAAATCCAAAAAAAAAACGAACAATATAGCCACCTCTGGCTATATCGTTCGTCTCTGAACAATATAGCTCCGTAGGTAACTGAAACCGTTCAATTTAGCAAGATTATGATATAGACCATTTTTGTTCGAATTTCAATGTAGATTATTTTTCTTTTGCGCTAAAGCGCATAGTTTTCGAAATATTTAAGAAAAACTGATAAAATCCACCTTCTCCCTCTCAAACCCGACGCTAAAATAGGTGTAACTTTTTACCAAACAATAAGTGGACAATATAGAACAATTTAGAGCTGGAATAATACTTTTACTTTGGATGTTGGGGTCACAGTGTAATTGCACCATACTATAAATCATACATCAAGCGAACCATAAGCCTGCCTATTAGGTACATTACATTCAAAACATAACGCACATACGCCCGCCCACATTCTTTATTACCTTATACCTACATAGGTATAATGCTTTTTTTCTGCAAATTATACATCATCCTCGTTTAGATCTTTCGATTAGAGAAAAACGTATCAAAATCGGGTTGTTTAGATTAGAAGAAACTAACGTAGAGACAAACAGAATCTTAATTTTATAGTAGGTAGTACCTATGTATAAACTAGCAGTGCATCACGGCTTCTTCCGCCTTATAATTTGAAAGCATAAATCCGTCCCCAAGCTCATGGAACCTTCATACCCTGATCAGCAAAATTCAAATTGAATTAGCAAAAAATTCTTCCACTTTCGAAATGTTACTTACCTAAGTAGTAATCGTAGTAATTCGTATGGAAAATACATATTGCATCATTTATTTCGTGACTGGTCATTCTGGTGATCTACGAAAGGGAAAATGTCGATGTATTTGTTATTTAAATGCGCAAACGCTTTTCTGATCAGCGATGAGACGACGCGTCACGCGACATAATTATGTCGCGTTATCAGCACGTGATGTCGCTTGTCGCCTCCCACTTTACGGGTCACGGGTGTCACGGGTGTCACGGGTCATCGTTTGACACAATCACTTGGATATTTCAACAACTAGCTGTGCCCCGCGGTTTCGTCCATCTTTTAAATAAAAAGGCATAAATATTATTTGAGTATATTACTAGCTGCTGCCCGCGTAACTTTGTAAATTATGTAGGTATATACCTAGTAAAACCTTCCTCGAGAACCACTCTATCCATAACAGCATGAAAATCGGTGCACTAAGTTCTTAAGTTTATCGCGAACAGACAGACAGACGCGCCGGAGGACTTTTTTTATAATATGTAATGTAAGGATACATATTGCAGAAGATGACTACCTAAAATATATATTTATACCTATTGTATGACCATTCTGGCATTCATAAATCATTGATTTTCATTAGAATAATTACACCAATTCATTTAATCATCGAAAGTTCAGATTTCAATAAAATTATCAATTTGCTAAAAGGGCTTAAGTATTGGAAAAATTATCTACAGCTTATTTTGACGCTCCGTCTCAGGGCTGCCGGGTTCGATTCCCGGTAAGGTCAACTTTGGAAATGAAATTAATGAAGCGTTCAAAGTATTCTTTCACACAAAAATTACTGAACAGATTGAGATAAAACTTTATTTATTTATTGATTTTATTTTAGACATTTTAAGTCTATAATTAAAGACAACAAATAACTTGGTGATAAAATATAAAATTTGGAACAGTAATTATTATTATGCAGCCTGTGAGCGTTGCTATTACGCTTGACTCATAATTAGACAGTTTGTTTTCAAAACGAAAAAGCATGTACTTACTATAATAATATTATTGATCCTTGAAAACTGAAGGGTAAATAAAACCACGGTGACCACATAATGATGACATTATATTGTAAAACAAACATTTCACACTTATTGATACTTTTTCATATTATACATCACTGGTAACAGATAACTATCGTTACTTAGTCGTAATATTATGGTGATCTGCATTCGATATGATCCACAAATATGATCCTTCATACCATGGAGAGTAGTGGTGAGGACCTCAATGGGAGCATTTATAACAATATAACTTAGTACTCCTTACCTCTATTCTCCATGCTTCATACTTTCATAACGTATGAAAGCAATCTTTCATACGTTGTAAGACTGCTTTACTTCATTAATTTAGTTTACGTCAAAAGCAACCAAAGCTATTTCAGAAAATTGTGCAGATATCAAAAGTACATAGTGCCACTGTTTGAAACCGATGCAATGTTTCGAACATCGGTGCGTTTTGCTATTAAAATTGTATAGGCGTTAGGTACTATTTTTTCTTCATCGACACGATTATTGAAGATAGTAGGTAGAATATAAAATAATCATGTTTGAGTGATACATACGTGAGCAGAGAGTAATTAATTAATTGGGTATCAATCGGTGATGATCGAGACGCGCGCGGCGTGATTGTGCTCGATATTTTGGTTATATCCTCATTATATCTTCGAAAAGACTGGTGAATCGCGTATGACGCGAGATTCTTGTTTTCCCAGAATTTGTGAGTTAATTTGTGACGGGGAGTTTTGCATTGGGAACCCAACAGTTGCCTGGAGGATCTACCTATATTATTTCCCTGCCGTGGGCCGTCTGTTCCTCGGACCCATCGAGGACTAAGTAGCTTATATCCTGGACCCTTGGCTATTGGCATAGGCCGATAGCTGAGCGTCCGAGCGTAGTTTTTAAGCAGCGAATTATGATGGCTCCTACAATAAATGTTGAAAAATAAAAAAACTTGGAGAAATTAATCCGACATTAGGTTGATACTGTCTTGACAGAACAACTTCACTGCTTTCATTGAAAAATCATTTCAATCATTTCATTCAATGGGAAATAAGTTTCTATTCCGTTGCCACGTGAACGGATACTGCTTCAACTGAGCAAGGAAACTTATTATTCAAGGTTATTAAAAAAAAAACAACTTTAAATAATATAAAAACAATTGTACTGTGCAATTATGGAAGATTTGCTTTCATACACACACATTTTAGCAGACAATAAATAGTACAATTAAAAATAAATACATACACACTCCACTTTGCCTATAACAGATGGCGCCATTTAAAGTGTAGACTTAGAATCCTACTTATTTGTACACTGTGACTATTTATTATTATTATTAGTTCAGTTTAAACTTTTTTACACTATAAACATATAAAAAAAATCATTATTATTTTGGCAGAAGAGTTCTAAATAAATTGAACCCGTGGCGCCATCTAGCCGGTCCAGACTCGCACAACACTCACGGTGGAAGGATATGTACACGTACACGTACAGTATTTACAGAAGGAAGAGTCACGGTCCTGTGCGTGGTTATTTCTTCTTGGGCTTCTTGGGGTTGCGCGAGCGGCTCTTGGCCTTGCAGAGGGGACAGATGGGCGCGTTGCGGTGGATCTGCTGGTGGCACGACAGGCACGACTTCATCGGAGGCGGCTGCTGTCTGTCAATCGGCACACCCCTCTTTATTTAACTATACTCTTACTACGACAAACACAACAACACAATGCATGGCATGCGCGACGGTGTTGGTCGGTGACGGAACGGTCTAGTGGGAGTTGTCTCATACTTTTCAATACAAAGAATATATTTTCGCCTGACACGTTCCTAGCACGATCATAGTATGGTACGGTGTAATGTAACCTTAAATTGACATTTTATTTTTAAAAAAAGCATAATTTTAGTGGAGGGAAAAACGGTGAACTCGTAGCGCCATCTACCCGAGTTAGTACGTACTTCTTGGTTCATAATAAGTTTCTTCATCAATAGTTCGTTAAGGTGTTAATAGATGGCGTAGTTTTTTTTTTTAGTTATTTCTGACGCGCATTTTTTTGTTTAAATAAATTGCAAATTCGCTCAGAAATAATTTTTAAAAATAATAATAAAGTAACAGTATTTTCACAGTATATTATATCAAAAGAAAGTTGTGTATTAAGGCCCAATATACTTAATGCAGTACAAACTATGTTGCTGGCAAAAATGAATACAAGATTCATTTAAAAGGAAGAATGATCTACATTTCTTGGCAGTTTCTTCCCCATAGAATAGACGGCTTTTTAAACTGGCTCCATATTAATTTAATGTTATTATGTTTGTCAATGCAATCATTCTTGTAAAGTTTACACATAAATATCTATGTTTGTATGTATGTACTTATGGACTCGAAAACGGCTTAATTAATTTCGATGAAACTTTCATGCAATCTTGAAATTACCAAAATTTGTTTTTTTTTCTTTGCTATTAAATATTTTCAATTTAAAAATAAAATATTCAATGCCTGACAAAAATGAATGATAAATAAGTGTAAGAAATAAATATAAAGGGGTGTGAGGGTGGGGAGTGTGGGTGGTGGGCGGGACGAACAGAAGAAAAGTGAACACAAACCGAACCTCAGCGAGACTGTTAGGAAATCTTGTTCTAGGGCAGACCTGAAGGCGGGCGGCGGCGGAGGAGGCTTCCGCGCCGGCGCCAGGAAGGCGGGCACGGAGCGCACCGCGGCCGCCGGGGCGCCGGCCGGGCCCGCGCCCTGCGCCAGCGCCGGGAACCGCTCCGGCGTGATAGGGCTGCCCTCCTCCTCGTGCAGGTCCGGCAGCCGCTCCAGGCCCAGGCACTGCCGCCGCAGCAGGTCCACCTCCGCCTTCAGCGGCCGGTAGTCCTCGTGCAGCCGCGACGCGTTCGACAGCTTGCGCGTCATGCTCTCCTCCGTCTGCTTTATCACCGTCTCCATCTGTCCCATTAACACCCACAGTCACCGCTTGCAACCACCTGGCGCCCAACAATAGACTCGCGCGCTTTGTTTATTTACTCACGCGCTACGCGGGATACGGCTTCGGCACATATAATACGTTTATAACATTACTTCTTTAGGAAATTATATATTGTTCATACTAGTACTAATAATAAATCTGTAAGTGTAGGTATTTTATGTATGTATGTTCTTCCATAACTCTTAAACGAATTAACTGATTCTTATGAAACTTGGTAGATAAACATTTAGACGTACGGCACACAGGATAGGCTACTTTTTTCTTTTTCAACGCGGACGAAATCGCGTGCAACAGCTAGTAAATAAATAAAATAAATAGTGGCTGAAGGATTCTGAATTAATTTAAGCTGTTACAATACAAAGTAACATCCTACCCGGCAATCTGCAGCTTCTTTATATTATTGGATCATTTATAGTATGCTTCAATAAGTATAATAATCATTTAAGTCTTCGCAATAGATTATTATTCCTAGACTAATTAAAACTGTTAAATATGTATACAGTAGAAACTGGCTATAATGACAGATCGATTACAATAACTCAATTAGGAATCCCTATAACAAATTAATACTTATACAAATGGACTATCCCTTTCTTACGACAAATTATTGTGGTCCCTTGAACGTTGCTATACATAATTGATTTTCACTGTAATTTGTCTTTAATTTTTTTAGTTGTCTGCAGAATTGCAACGAATAAACATTACTATCCTCATAATATTTCCACTCTCCAAATATATTTAATATATTTGATTTTAAACAATATAATCAAATGTATGCAAATAGAATAGGGGTCCCAGTCTGCGCCCCGCATCAATGTCCCTGTGACAGTGGCAGTTAGAGCCAGCAGGTATATTGAGAAACGATGGCAAGAGACCGGATGGAATGTCTTTGATTCCATGAGATTGAGGCTTATTGATGCGACGGGAGACGAATTAGTTTGGCCATTCAACAAGGAAATGCTGCCAGCGTCCTTGGTACAATGCCCCAGGGTCCATTTTTATATTGAGTTTTAGTTTGTGTACTTAATTATGTAATCAACTTATTATTTTATTTTGTTATTATTTTTAACTTAGGATTAGATTTTATTTTAAATAAGCTTATTTTTAGTTTGTATTATAGATTTAAACGTAGATATTAATTGTATATTACTACTCAATTGTTATTTAAAATTTATATGATTTTGTTATGAATAAATAAAAACTTGTAATAAATTAAAAAAAAAAAACAAATGTTTGTATACTAGAATAGAATTAACTTTAAGCAATTTCAAGCAAGCAATGACAATAATCATATCAGTGACATTTTGCCATTTATTTGTTATTATTATCGAAGTTTAATAACAACTGGTAGAGAACCGTCATATATGTGCAAAACCCTTTAATGTGGTACAACTGTTTTCATGACTGTCTATTCAAGTCTTTTATAAAATATATAATTTTTTATGTTGTGACAGACAAGCTGACAAATTAGCTATGGACCACTGCAATCGGGGGGAAGGCTACCTTCTCGCAAAAGTACCGGTTGGGACTTACGGCATTAATATCGGCATGTATCTGCCTCAATTCCTCGACGTGACTCATCTTTTCCTGCTGCAGGAGTTCCATCTCGCGTTTGTATTGCGCCAGGCAGCGTCCCTCCTGGTCGCCGGAGCGGACTTCGTTCACAATGCTGCGCTTCAGCCGCTCCAGGGTTATAGTCTTATTTCTACACAATTAACATAACATTTGCTTCGTCTCTAATGTTCAGATATTTTTTCTATTTCTATATGATACACTTGTTTATATATGAGGGTGCACTATTGATACGAGGTCCAAACTTTTTGGGTATTTATAGACTTAATCAGTTATGAATGAATGTTAGTTTTATAAAAATATAGTTTTTATGAAACGGAAATTCATTCACAATTAATTTTATAAAGATTTTAAAACATAACCTTAATTTATTTACAATACAAATAAAGTATTTACACCAGGTTTGTTTGAACTATCAGCATCAGTATCACTTAAAAACATCACTACAACGCACGTTTTCAGTACAACACAATAATTTTTCACTGTTTAGAACTGTTTTTTAATTTTATCGAATCTTTTTATGTACATGTTTACAGTTTAATCTTCAACCACACAACCAATGAAATGAACCACAGAGCCAATGAAACGAACCACAGAGCCAATGAAACAAATCACAAAGTCAACATTACGAATCTTAACCTATTTATATCAATCGTTCTACTATAACCAGTATTCCGGGCTGGAAATACTGGGAAGGCAAATAAGTCTTGTAACACATTTTGTAATAAACACACAATTGTTCTGCTACAACCAGTATTCCAGTACCCAATCTAACCTATTTTCTGCAATGCAAAGTATTGTAACACATTTTGTAGCGGGTGAGCTCGCTCCGCTGCGCTCCGCTCGCATTTTCATAACATTCCGGAACCTAACCTAACCTATTTGTTTCCAGTGCAAACAAGTCTTGTAACACATTTTGTAATAAGCGCACAATCGTTCTACTACAACAAAGTATGTAGTAATATTAAGTGAATAAAGACTATATAAATATATTAAAAGTAGTCTATGTCAAAGAAACGGAACTGAATGATTATACAGAGTACTAATATTAAATGAATAAACACTATTTCTTACTCTATCTATGTCTGATATATTATAAATAATAATAAACAATTTCAGGAATCGTTTTAAAATTTTTATAAAATTAATTGTGAATGAATTTCTGCACCATAAAAACTATATTTTTTAAAACTAACATCTATTGCTAAATAATCTCGCTGCCAAACACTTTATAAGTCTTCTATACTACTGGTATGTACATATTCATTTGTATTGTAAACAAATTAAGGTTATATTTTAAATTTTTTATAAAATTTATTGTGAATGAATTTCCGTTTCATAAAAACTATATTTTTATAAAACTAACATCCATTCCTAACTGATTAAGCCTATAAATGCCCAAAAAGTTTGGACCCCGTATGAATAGCCAACCCATATATGATACCGTCTAAAATTGGCATTAGAGAATTTTCAATGTTTATTGATCGGGTCCACAGGTGTGAAGTATCACACAAACTTACCGAATTTCTTTCATGGCTTCCAGTTTATGATAAATTTCGCGTTCGTTCTCTGCTGTCATTTTTTGAATTTCTGTGATTTTATTTTATTGCTTCCAGCAAAGCTCTTGCAAAGCTCCACTGACTAAAAAACTAAATTTATAAAATATGAAACTACGATGCACATACCACAACTCCCTCCGTCCCCATGGGGCACATGACACAGACTAGTTTAGTTAAACTTAACTTTGTGTAATATAAATACAAATAAACAGACTGATAAAGTACTCATAGTGAAGTTATTTATTACTCTCTCAATCTCATCTCTTAACAATCAATTATCAATCTCAGAACAAATTTAATAAAAGCAATGGCTTTACTTGGATTCATTATGAGCTTCAAAATATTAAAAACTTAATTAATAATAGACAATATTTCAATGGATTTGAAGAAAAGTACGTTGATTATGGTATTACGGTTTTTTGCATAAAAGTTAGATATGTAACGCTTATGACCGTTTGACTATGACTTATAATTTGACAGAGGAAGGGGAACGTGTGAATATTCTAACTTACTGCAGCCTGTTTTGTTTGCTAAACATAGCAATTAATTTCTATAACTTAAAAAAAAGAAATAGAAAAGTCCTTGATATTTAAAAACACCAGATCTTATATTGACAGTTTTATTTCACACACTTATTATTGAGTAGCATAGCAACCACATCTTACTTCTTTAATAATGTCAGTAATGCTATACAACCTATTTTTAACACTTTCCCTCATTATTTAAAAGAAAAAGAAAGCACTCACTCCTAGCTCAGCTCGAATCTTACTAAGAGTTGGCTTTGGTGTTGGTTTAGTTAGGATGTCTGCCAGCTGATCCGCTGAACTAATCTTCTGGACATCCACCAGGCCTTCTTGCACGGTTTCACGAACAAAGAAATGTCTTATACGAATATGCTTTGTTCGTTTATGAAATTCGGGATTATGAGCGAGGCGAATGGCTGCTTCGTTGTCCACTTGCAGTGTGGGTATTCCGTCCAACTTTACTAGTTGGTTAAATATTCTTTGAAGCCACACTAGCTCACGTGCACCTTCGCTCGCAGCAACTATCTCTGCTTCGGTGGTTGAGATGGCAACCGACGCTTGTCGTTGGCTTAGCCATGAAACAACACCTCCAGCAAATAAACACACGACTCCAGTTGTAGAGCGTCCAGTATGTTCATCTCCTCCATGGTCTGCATCACTGTAGCCTTTTATGATTGCTTGGGTACAATCAGAGCTATAGCGTATACCATAGGATGCCGTTCCTTTGAGGTATCTAAATATCCTCTTAACTTTTGCCCAATCTCCTTCAGTTGGATTTTCTAAAGACCTTGATACCACTCCCACAGCATAGGCTATATCGGGTCGCGTGCCCGTCATTAAATAGGCTAGAACACCTACTGCCTCACGATATGGAAACCTTTTTGCATCTATTTCTTCCGGAACTTTCCCTGATTCGGAAGTCCTTTCAATAGGTGTGGAAACTGGATTGCATTGATCCATTCCAAAACGTTTCAGAATTCTGTGGGCGTAGGACTCTTGTGAGATGAATATCGAGCCATCCTTAGTCTTTGAGATTTCCAGACCTAAATAGTATGAGGCTGGCTTGGTAGTAATCTTAAGCGTTTTTCCTAAATCGCTTATAAACTCATTTGCCAAGTCCTCATCCGTTGTAGCAACAAGCCCATCGTCCACATAAAGGGCTACTAGAATTTTCTTGTTGTCAAAGTTTTTTGAAAACAGACAGCAGTCTGCTGCGTTCTGTATGAATCCTTTTTTAAGCAAGATTTCTTCAAAGCACGAGTTCCAGCATCGTGGCGCTTGCTTGAGGCCATACAGACTTCTCTGTAGACGACACACTTTTGATGTTCCATCGCTGAAGCCATCTGGCTGTTTCATAAAAATGACTTCCTTCAGTTTGCCATTGAGAAAGGCTGTGGAGACATCAAACTGCGTCAGATGCAGCTTTTCCTTGGCACTAACACTCAGCATGGCTCTGATAGTGGCCATTCTGGCTACAGGGCTGAATGTTTGATCATAATCAATACCCTTTCTTTGTTTAAAGCCTTTAACTACAAGTCTTGCTTTATATTTATCTACAGTACCGTCTGGATTCCGCTTTATCCTAAAAACCCACTTGCACGGTAGTGCCTTCCTGTCTCCAGGTAACTCACACAGTGACCAAACGTTGTTTTCTGCAAGAGATTTGATTTCGTTCGCCATGGCTTTCTGCCATTCGACACTATCTTTTCGTTCGAGAGCCTCTGCATACGTTTCGGGGAAACTTTCTATTCCTGTTCCCACGTGGCATACAAAATCATCGAGTTTCTTCGGACGAGCAAGTGTTGCCCTATCTCTCAAATTGTATCTAGGCTCCAGGTCAGGTTCGACTAAAACTAGACCGTCACATGCATCGACAAAGTCATCATTTTCAGTACTCTCCGGTTCAACGTCTTCAATATTCTCGTTTGCAGAATTTTGCGGTTCAGGAATTTGGGCTTCTGTTCCATCTCCCTCTAGAACAATTTCCTGATCTCCGTCAACAATCTCAGGATGTTGCTCTTGCATATGAGTGCGTCCACTATCGCCTTCCTCGATTTCCTTTAACTGAATCGGTATACTGGTGGAAACTTTAAATTCAACATCAGTCTCGAACGTTATGTCCTTGGACCTTATCGTTTGTTTTCCGTTCCAAATGCGGTAGCCATCGTCATTCTCATAGCCTATCAGCAAACCCTTAATTGCCTTTTTACTCATTTTCTTACGATTTTGTTTCGGGATATGAGCGTAACATTCACTTCCGATTATTTTCAATTGGCTGATTTTTGGTTTCTTCCCGTGCCACAGTTCAAAAGGAACCTTCGACTCAACTCTTGTAGGTCCTGTCCTGTTGAGCACGTAAGCAGCTGTGTTTATCAGCTCAGCCCAAAGCACTTGTGGCATGTTACCACGCATATGTAGCATCGATCTTGCAGCCTCAACGAGTGTGCGATTTTCACGCTCACTACAACCGTTTTGCTCCGGCGTATAAGGCATTGTCAGCCGCTGTTGAATGCCTTCTCTCTGCAGTATTTTTCGTACGTCCCGATTATCGAACTCTCCGCCATTGTCACTAAGCAGTGTCTTAATAGTATGGCCTACGTTCTTTGCTTCTTGCAGCATTTGAACCAGCTTATCTTTTACTTCTGACTTTATGCCTAACTCACGCTTGGCTACACGAATGACATGGTTTTTGTCTTGATGTGCAAAACGCTCATGATACAGTTGTAGCAAATTGGAACCAGTTATAGCGTTAACCTCAATTGTTATCTGCTTTTGTGGCATAACTGTTTTTAAGTTCAATTTATAAAGTCCACCGTAGGGAATTCTCTTGCCAACAACTCTAGTCGTGCCTTCAATATCTAGTTTGCACTCTCTAGTGGTTGACGTGAAAATACTTCTCTGCATTTTGTCCTGCGCTGCCAAAGGCGAGAAAAGATTTTTTGTTAATGATGGTACTAGCCAGACATCATTGAGTGTTATTTGCTCCCTCTTGTCATTGACATTTGATTCTACCTTTACGATTCCTTTCCCCAGTGCAGGAATGGTAGTCCCGTCTGCAGTTGTCACTGTGTGGTTTGAATCAAATTCATGAAACTCATTGAAGAAGTCTCTTCTCACCGCAATGTGTGTTGTTGCTCCATTATCCACATACCAGTTCTCACGGTCTTGGATCTGTTTGTCTGAGCATGCATTTACCATCAGCGAAATATGTTGCACTTGCTTGGACTTTGAGCCTGAAGCTGATGTGCTTGGAGTGGGCTTAGGTGGCCTCCCATCCTTAATCCACTTTCTACACTTGCGTACTCTATGTCCTTTGCCAGAACAATAGTTGCAAATCAGATGCTCATCCTTACTTTGCTTAGATTGTCGCTCAACTTGTGTAGTCACTAGTGCCTCTTGTCTTGAATTTGCTTGACTACTTAAATCTCTCTCAAAAGCGCAAAGGTGACTTGTCAAACTGTCAATATTCCTCTCAGTCTGCTTTAGCATAAGCCAGCTTGACTTAAAATTGAAGAACCTGTCGTCCAGAGTGTTTAAGACTTTGCAAATGAGGAACATTTCAGGAAGTTTAGCCGTTGCGTCAACCTTATTGACTTCAACTTTTAATTCATTCCAGAGATTCTTCAACTTGGACATATGAGTAGGAATGTCATCCTCCATCTGATGTTTGAAACTGAAAAACTCTAAACATAAATTATAGGCTCTATCCTCCGTCTGTCCATCAAATAGTCTATGTAACTCCTGCCAGACATCTCGTGCTGTTCGATATCGCATAACTTTCTTCAGCGTGTCTTCTGACATGTTAGTCGTTAATGTGAGCAGAGCACAAGTTTCGGCTTTCCTATATTTAACCATTGCGATATTAAAATCGCTAACTTCTACGTCACTTGCTCCTACAGCTAAAGCGGGTCGTATGAGCCTGCCTTCTACAACATCTATGGCATTATCTATACCTTCTAGCATAATTGAAATTTTATATTTCCAGGTGGCCCAATTCTCTTTACCCATCAGTTTTCCTATATCTATTTTAGTGCTGTAATCCATTGTGGAGTTCTTTCGATATTCTTCTGATGTACAGGCCCAAAACCTATTTAAAAACACCAGATCTTATATTGACAGTTTTATTTCACACACTTATTATTGAGTAGCATAGCAACCACATCTTACTTCTTTAATAATGTCAGTAATGCTATACAACCTATTTTTAACACTTGAAAGGACAAAGTGAATATATATTGCACCACCATGTTCAAATTGCTGAATAATAATTGTTTACTGAAATAGGAGTTTGAATGTAATAAGAAATTAAAATTAGGTTTGAATAACTACCTAGGTATCTAATCTATCTACTACCAAATAGAATAGTCACTCTCTGCTGAGTACAGAGTATTCTGTGGTTAAGCTGGTGTCACTCTATATTATTATTGACTATGGCGCGGTCATTCTCTCAATCACTGACCGCGAACGAATGTCAGGAAATGAGCATGTTGATTGAATGAGTTGGTGATTGAATAAATAATTGTTGAATTGAAAATGTTGAAATGAAAATGGCCGACTGAATATTGAATGCGGCTTGCTGTCAAATTACTAATAAAGTTTTGGCATCGCGTTTGCAGTTTTTTTTGTACAATTACATCATTAAAAATGAGTATTTTAAAATCATAAACCGAATGAATTTCAAAAAATCAAGCTTGGATGATATAATATTTTATAAGCAAAGGTCATTTACACCTTTCTTGGTGCCTACGCTGGAAGTTTGCTGGAAGCAGCGCTTAGTGTTTATGTGCCAGGATGAGTGAGGACGGCAGCGAGGAGGCGCCGTCACTACCTAAACGCAAACCGAAAAAACTGCTTTTATCGGACTCTTCGAGTTCAGACAGCGACGATAGTGTCACTGCGCCACGGACACGTAGAAATAGATTGAGAGTGATTATCCTTTATAGTGAATAGTGAAGGTGTTATATGTAATGTTTCTCTCTTATAACGAGGACAACTAATTGTGTTTCAGCTTGTAAGTGACGGTAGCGACAGTGGCAGTGGCAGTTCGATCGTGCTCACAGCATCGCGACGTAGGCGCCTGTGGCCCCTGCCCGACCCCTCCAGTTCGGAGAGCGACTCTTGGGGATGGCTACCGGACAAGAGCGACCCTCAGCAGCCCGTGGCCTCCACCTCCAAGGCGGCCTCGGGCTCCGCGTCCGACTCTTCAGAGGGAAACTCAGAAAAGTGTGCGATCTGCTTAATGCGCTTCACCATCCAAAAAGTGGGCACACCGCAGCCTTGTGATCACATATTTTGCTTAGATTGCATTACGGAATGGTCGAAAAACGTGAACACTTGTCCCGTGGATAGAATAAAATTTGATGCAATAGTGGTGAGGTTGCACGCGGGGGGCAGGGTGCTGCGTACTGATCCCGTGAAAGTGGTGGAGCGCCGGCCCTCTGTGGATATCTTTGAGTTTGAGAACACAACTGCCTGTGAGGTGAGTTTGAGCATAGGTGTTGCTTGTGTCCTTAGCAGGATGTGGAGATGTATTTGTGTAGGTAACTATATCTAGCATCAATTTAATTAAAGCTCTCTAAAGAGGCACATCTTGTTTATCTAGTTTATCAGTTTAAAGAATTTAATCTCATAAGAAAAGAACAAGTTGTCCACTTAAGAGCTATGAGAACTTAATAACTACATTTTTTACCATATTGTGTTCTAATTTTAGGTAATTCAATTTTATTTCTATTTCTAGTGTACTTGCTAAATCTTTTTTGAAAAGTGATTTGAGAAAAGATACATATAAAATAGAATAATTATATAACTTTTTCAAATTGTAAAATTTAGTTTTATCATAAATTAATTTTGTAGATGTTAAATAGTCATAATTAAAAGGAAGGTTAATAATTTTATTTTGAGTTGTTTTTAATACACGAAGATTTGTCTTTGCAGCTATTCTCCAGATTTGAATTAGATATTCTAAATGTGGTTTTACAAGTGTATTGTACATAGAATACTGTAATTTATATGGGACACACTTTGCAATGTTTCTGAGTGCTCCAGTTAGAGGAATTAATTTATTGCAAATGTGCTCTTATCTATTGAAAGTAGTGGAAAATTGGGAATATTTTTGTTTTAGCTGCAAAGATTATATAAGCAGATTTTGTTTTAACCATTTTTTAAATGCTGTGAATTGTATGACCATTATTATTCATGTAAATTAAGAAAAAAACATATGATGAAGTAAATGAGAAAAAGGAGGAACATTGGCTAAAGCAGTTTCCAACAATACACATGTTATGAAGAATTTATTATAACATCTCAAGCCTAAGTGAATTGTTACTTTTGACAGATTTGTCACAGTACAGAAGATGAAGAAACAATGTTGCTCTGCGACGGATGCGATCTCGGTTTTCACATGCAATGCTTGACACCGCCCTTGGATCAGGTATTTGTTTGCACTATTAGGAATGGAAGTTCCTTAACGGATCAAAGCAACAATGCCTTTGTGTTTCCAGGTTCCCGTCAACCACTGGTTCTGTCCAAATTGTGATGAGAGGGATATGCTAGCGAATGCCCACCTAATGCCACGAGCAGAGGACCTACTCAACAATATATTAGATATTGACTTCCCAACGGGTGATGACGCTAATCCGTTCAGGTACTCGAGACAGTTCCGCGCCTGGTTCTTGGAGGAGGCCAATGCGGGTGCGACAGGCGACAGTGGACAGCCGCAGCAGGGCCCGTCCACTTCCAGCACTTCCAATGCGCCAAGTGGCAGCAACCAGGCGAGGACCACTACGCGAAGGGCCACCGCTTCCCGTAGGAGGAAGTACAAGCGGAGGAGAACCAAAACTGTCATCGTGGAGTATGAACTGAAAAATGGTCGCAAGTTTCCCGTAACTAGAAAACGAAGACTTAAGAAGCGAAAGGTAAATTTCATAGGTCCTAATATTTGTGTCCTGCCCACAAACACTTCAACTTATGGATCTCCTGATTCCCCTCGCAATAGCCCTCTCCATAGCTCATTGAGCTCATACTTAGAGATCACGTTTCAGCGCCATATCAAATCACTGGCAACACACGTTTTGAGGATGAATTGAAGGAGAGTGAGAAGATGTTCCAAACTGGATTTGACGAATCTGCTTTACATAAAAGAAATTATGTATTTTAATAAATTGAATTTTTCTCCAAGTTGTTATTTTGTATTAAGATATACTCACATTCCTTAAAAGTAAAAGTGTTGAATAGTGATTTCTTTGGCGTCAGCGCAAGGATGAGAAGATATTTCGCTCTTTTAATTGCTCCCATTATTATTGTTTTGAAGAATGTTCCAGCCAGAGGCGAAGACTATACTTATCTGTACGATTGTCGGCCTCAGACTCGCAAACGACAACCACGCACTGCAGCTCATCTGGCGTTCGTGCGAGCCAACGTGCGCGCGAGACTCGCGGCGCAGGCGCAGAGGCCGACCGCGGGACGAGGCCCACGCCCCTCCACCCGCCCCTCTCCGCTCGCCGCTCCGCTCGCCGCCCCGCCTTTGCGCCTCTTCGGCGACCCCAACCACCTCGACTACTTCTCGGACGACGAAGGTGACGCGTCCGAAGCCGCCTCCGCCGCGGTGGCCTGTAGACCCACCGCCAACATCCTCAGCGCTTTCAGACAGGTAGGTCACTTTGCCGAACCGCATTCGCAGACCACATGCATCCGTTCGATTCTCATTTTATCCTTTTGCAGGCCAGGAGAAAGAACATGATCGCGATCCCCTCACCGCCGCACGCCTCCTCTGCCCCCGACCTCCTCGCGGACATTTTGGAGAGTCAGACCCTCCTGCACTCCAAGGACTCCGTCATTTCCGTCACCGTCGACGGCCACGTCGATGTCAAGTTGCAAAGTCGTCGAGAGAGCAAACCCAAAACGGAGGACTCCAAGGCAGAAAAAGTAGACTTGAGTAAAGGATGCGACGCCGCGAAGAAGGTGCCGTCTTATCCCGGACAGTCCCGAGGCGGCGGCGGCTGGGGAGGCGGCTACCGCGGGAATTACCATCGGGAGCAGGGCGCCAACGCCGACAACTTCGCCAGAGGCGGTAACTACGAGGGCGGCTACGGCAACCATCGGGGCCGACCGGGCAACGCGTTCAATCAGAACAACGCGCGTCGCGACGAGACGGACTCGTACGGCGACTTCCCGAGGAGGTCGCATCACTACTCGCACGGGGACGACAACTTCGATAGACACAGGAGACCTCCGGATCTCAACAGGGGACCCAATCACGGTCGGAACAGCCTAGCGCCCTCCTGGCCCCCTTACGGCGGCTCCGGACAGTCCGCGTCCAACAGACGGGAGGCGCGACCGAGGCACTCCTTCGGCGGTTTCGAAAATCCACTGGACATGAGAGTGGGGCAGGCGACGGCGCATCCCGTCGACCCGTACGCGGGGCGGGAGGAGCCGCCCTCGCAAGGTTTCCGGCCGCTACCGGAGCCGCCACTGTTCAAGTTCGACGGCGGCCGAGAGGTCGAACGGTCGGAGGAGGAGAGGAGCGACGACGGTCTCATCATCGACACGGAGAAGTACGACCCGACCGAGCCGACCAACGACGAAGATAGCGGCGATGAAGAGCGGACGCCGTCGCTCCCCGCCCCGCCCCCCTTCCCGCCACCGCTGCCTGCGCTGCCGCCGCCGCCGGCGCCGCCCGCCATCGTGCAAGACATCATCGCCGGCATCGACACAGCAACCATCAACGTGCCGCCCAACGTGCTCGACACGGCCGTCAGACAGGTGCTGCGAGAGCACCGGAACTTGATCGTGCCGCCCGCCGACTACGACAACGACAAAAGCGACCACGAGTCGGATGGCGACTGTCCCAATTTCTCCATATACTCTGCGACGAGCGTACACATCGCCAACAGCTCGGAGAGTGCGCTGACGAGCCTGGTTCAAAAAGAAACCTCCGACGACAACCTGGAAGACCTCGTCCAGGAGGACGACGACGTGATCGCTCCAGAGCCGCCCGCGCAGATCGCCGAAAGCCTACCGCGACCCGCCCTCGACAGCAACCACAAGAGGAAGAAAGAGGAGGAGTACAAGGAGAAAGTGTCCAAGCGATGTCCGATTACGCCCAACACTCGCAACCCCATCAAAATAAAACTCAACACTCCGTCGTTGATCAAGAGACACGTCAGTCTGTACGACGAGGAAGACGACGTCGAAGACGAAATGGTCGCGTCGGACAAAACGGAACCTACAGACAACACCAAAGAATCGCAAGATGCACTCGATCAAAGCTCCGAGCGTAAAACACCACCGAAAGAATTCGAGATGCCGGAACAATTTGTGAAATCTCATTTTCAGGAAGTCGAATCTCTAAACGAGGAAAAGGAACCTTCAGAAGAGGATAGAGAGAGTGTTTGTAATGAAAACGAAGAAAACAGTGTCCCTCGAAGCGATCCAAACAACGATGAAATTTTCAAGACAGAGGGCGCGGACGCGACTAGAAACGGGGATGAACTATTAAAAAATGAAGACGAAACGGTGGCCGAGAAAAGCGAGACCGGAGAGGAGCGCGAACTCGAGTCGGAACATCGCGAACCGCACTCGGAAGACAACGTCGATATTTCGGACAATGAGGTCGATCTGAACTCGCAGTGCTCGAAGAAGGAATCGATTGGACGGAACGAGGACGTCCTGGAGAAGATGACAGAGTCCATCAGCGAGACGGAGGACGAGAGAAGCTACACGCCGTGTCTGGACGAAAACAAGGAGAAAGGCATAGAGGGTCTCGACACCGAAATGATATCGGAGGAGGAGGGAAACGAAATCTTCTCCGACAACGAGAAGGCAACGTCCGACCATTCGCGGACCTCGCCCGCGCCCGTCGCGCCCGACGGCGAGGAGGGGGAGATCCTCGACGGGAGCAAGCGGACCGAGGACCGCGACGACGCCAAGAAAAAGAAGAAGAAGGAGTCCAAGAAGGAGTCGAAGGACAAGAAAAAGAACAAGGGACAGAAGGGCGAAGTCGCATTCAAGAAGCTCAGTCGAAGCGGCAAGGAGAGAAACTACAGGGAGAGAGAGAAGGAGGAGAAGAGCAAGAGCAAGAAGGAGCGCCGAGACTCGAGCGACGCGAACGAAAGAGAGAGGCGCAAGGAACAAAAGCGTAAGGAGAAGAGAAAAGACCTTGCGCGCTACGACGTGCGCACCGTCGTCTCCGAGAAGCGGAAGAAGCAGAAGGATCCTTTCGGCCGCGACGTCTCGCCGCCCTCCCCCTCTCGCTCGCCCCGAGACCCCTCCGGGGAGCGGACCTCCCCCTCTCTCTCGCGAATCAGGAAGTCGCCGACGCCGCTCCGCGCATCCCCGGCCTCGCGCCGGTCCCCCGCACCGCGGCGGCGCCCGCGCTCCGGCACGCCGCACTCCTCGCGAGCCGCCTCGCCTCCGCCGCGACGCCTGCGGCCCTCGCCGACGCCGCCCTCCTCCCCGGAGGCGGCGGCGCGATCGAGGAAGAGGAGAATATCGTCGTCGCCGCGTCGGCGGTCGCGGCTCAGACGCTCGCCGTCGCCTCGGCGCCGTGTCTCCCCGCGACGCCGGCGATCCGCGTCTCGCGGCAAGAAGCGCCCCCGCCGATCCGTCACGAAGAGTCCCAAGCCGAAGGCGGCCAAGAAGAAGAAGCGGTCGCGATCCGAAAGACCGGCGTCTCGAACCCGAAGACGCGGCTCGCCGCGACGCAAGTCGCCCAAGCGCAAGAAGACGAAGCGGAGAAGCGTCAGCCCAGTCGCCCCAGAGCCGGTCGGCGCCTGGTCGCCGCTGTCGGTGGACTCGCGGCTGGCGTCGCCGCGAACGCCGCCGGCGGATCTTTCGCCGCCGCCACTGCGCGCGCTGCTCGCCGGCGACTCGCGCCGCCACAGGGAAAAGCGCCGGCGACCCGAGCGGCCGCGCCACCGGCGCGCTAAGGAGCTGGGGGGCTCCAAAGAAGTGTTCACCTCCGGCGACAACATCCTCGTCAGCGTGAGCTTCAAGGATCAAGAGCGCGACGGCGACGCGGACGGCGACGCATTGCGCCGGCGGCGCGAGAGGCGCGAGCGGCGGCGCCGCAGGCGGAAAGCCGCCGTTGCGCCCGAGCTGGAGAGCGCCAAGCCGGTGGCGATCATCGACCTGGAACGCTCGCCCTTCCGCGAGCTGACGCCCTCGCCCAAGAACGTGATCGTGCTCAGCGACGACGAACGCGGCGCGCCGGAGCCCGAGCGCCCGCCGCCGGCGCCCGCACAGCCTGAGCCGGCGCACGAGCCCACGCCGCAGTTCCCGACGGCGGCCGTTGGCCCCAAGACGCCGCCGGAGCCGAGCGTTCAGCCGCAGGTGAAGTTCACGATCGCGCCGAAGCCGACGTGCCCGCCGCGCGCCGCTAACCCGCTGCTGGAGGGCGAGGAGCGCCCCGCCAGTGCCGACGGCGCCGCCACGCCCGCCGACCCGCCCAGCTCGCCCGACGCCTACGACCCCTTCGAGCCCACGCGCTCCGCCTCCGCGTCGCCCGCGCGGCCGCCTTCGCCCGACCGGCCCTCCATGACGCTCGAGGCGGCGCAGAAAACCAACCTGTCGGCCGACGAGGTTCTCGACCGGCGGCCGCTGTCGCCCATGGAGAAGGTGATGGCGCTGCTGCAGTCGCAGCGCGACGTGTCGCCGGAGCCGCTGCCGACGCAGGCGCCGCCGCCAGACGCGGGCGCCGAGACGCCGGCCGCGGGGGCGCCCGCTGTCGCCGCGGCGCCGGCGACGAGCGCGCCGTCCGCGGCCGCGCAGCGCATCGTGCTGCCGTCGCCGACGCGGCCGCAGCCGAAGCTATTCCTGGCGAAACCGTCGCCCATCAAATCGAACCCGGTGAAGCCGATGCAGGCCACCAAGATCTCGAAGCTGCCGCTGCCGGCGCACGGTGAGTCGCCCTACTCGCCCGGCTCGAGCGACTTCGGCGACCTGTTCGAGCCACCGCCGCCTCGCCAACGCCGCGACGGATTCGACGCGCTGTTCGACGCCAAGCCTCGCGCGCGCAAAGACCGCTCCAACGCCGCCTCCGTCGCCAAGGTGCCAGTCAAGCTCAACCGGAAAAAGGGTAAGCTCTCGCCTAGCGATGGTCTCCTTGGTTTTCGGTAAATATATGTATAGAAAGAAAAATAAGTCCTTTGTCACAATATTTTCAACCACAAAATCAAATCAAAATATTTATTTATCAATTAGGTTTCTACAAGAAACTCTTATGATCGTCATTATAAATTTAAATTTACCAGGGTTTCGGAAAAAAGCCGATGACGATCCTGAGAAGAAACCCCGAAAGAAACTCAGGATACTATTCTTTTTGTCATCATTAAAATATAAAATAACAAAAAGTAGGTATATATATTGGATACACAAAGTATTGATCAGAAAGTTAAACAAACAATTCACGACATATAATTTTCCAGTTTTCACCTTAATTACACATTTATATATACACGTATTCATTTACACTCACTACACATAATATTCTGTACGATATGTACCTAAAATTATTGCATATTTTCAGAGGAAAATGGAAAAAACTCGATAAAATCGTCACATAACCTGCACAATTACTAGATGTCACAGAGCAATCACACAGATTTTGCCTATGGTTTTAGAGATGGGACATAAACACGACTTAAATCATTAGGAGTCACATGAAGTTTTGATTCGTACTTAAATTATCAAATTCACAATTCTACATACATTTTAAAAGTTTTAGTTTATCGTAATTCGTAATCGGAGACGAAATCACTTTATGAAATTATTTTTGATTAAATAGCATTAAATAAATGACCTGGTCATTAAATAGCATAAATGACCTGGTCCCCTCCACTGAGCAGTACCACACCCACACGTGCACACACACACACACACACACACACACACACACACACATTCGTATATAATGTATAATATGTTTATATACTAAAAAAATGTTACTAGCATTTTTTTTTTGTACATATAAACTTTAAGATGCCCAACCTTGTACCTAACAAATTTAATTAATCTATTATATTTATTTGTTAAATATTAAATACTGTTAGGTTAGCCATTAAATAAATAAATAATTCGTATTTTATTTATTAAACTTGATAATACATGTAATATTTTATTCGGTTTAGGTTTTCACGGAGGTGCAAAATGCACCACTGCAAAATTCAGTATTACCATGGTAAATGATTGTACTTTCTTATTTTAAAAAGTCCATACAACGGCATCCCTAGCTTTGACTAAAAACATTATTTTACTGTTAAGACATTAAAATTTGTAAATGTTGTTTTATTGTTTTATCAAATAAAAAGTAAAAAGACAAAAATTCATCACATTAAACAATACGAACAAATTCTAAATGAGTTACTCACTGAGTCAACTTTCTTCGATATGCCTAATGTACATTGTACAGGTCTCATCTCTAAAACTGGTCAGTGACCCTGGCGACGCCATATTTGTTTACCTTTCTGATCAATGAAAAAAAAAACGGACCTTATATATCTATATATACAATTATAGTTTTTTAATACTAAACATAGTACGAGCTCCGAATCGCTTAAATCCAGGCTTCTTTGTCGCTTAAATAATCAGTGATTTTATAATAGCCTTTCGAGAGTTTAGTTTTAATGACACATTTAAATTTATTTATAGACTAGCTGGCGCCCGCGACTTCGTCCGCGTTGAAAAAGAAAAAAGTAGCCTATCCTGTGTCCCGTACGTCTAAATGTTTATCTACCAAGTTTCATGAAAATCAGTTGATTCGTTTAAGAGTTATGGAGGAACATACATACTTACATACATACATACATACAGAAAAAAATTCTAAAAATGGTCAATATAGTTTCAGTATCATGTATATAACCTATAAACACGATATCTCTGAAAACAAAGTAACTTATTCCATGACCAACCCTTACAGATTTATTATTATTTATAGATAATGCTCTGATTATTTGAGCTAGTTTATTATAAAACCGTACACTTTGACCCATAAAAGAATTACTTATCTTGTGGAGTCGCGTTTTATGGAAATTTAAATCACTTTTGAACCTTGTATTGATATTGTGTACATCACATTTTTTATTAAATTGACTAATATTTTTATGCACATAAATTAAATTTTCATAAATATACTGACATGCAACAGTCAAAATTTTTAATTCTTTGAACTTTTCTCTGAGGGAAGACTGCGGATTTAGTTAATAGATGGCTCTAATGGCCCTTTTTTGTAAAATAAAAATAGTATTTATGTCCGCAGCGCTACCCCAAAGTAGAATCCCATAACACATTATACTGTGGATGTAACTAAAATAGAGAATCCTAGCTGTATCATTCAAGTTTCCTATTTCGAAGGGTCAAATAAAAGCCTTCTCCAGGATTATAAGGAATAATAATGTCGCAGGCAAGACGCAGGTCGGGATCAAGATAGACGACGACAGCCTCAAGATCCTCGACGAGCTGCCGAGTTCCGCCGTGGAGATGCAGGTGAAGAGCAAGGTGAGTGCCGAGCCCCTCCCGCCACAAGTGGGAACTTGCCATCACTTGCCACCACTTGCCACTCACCGTCACCGTCCGCTTGCAGTTCCTCAAGAAGCTGAACCGACAGGAGCGCGTCGTGGAGGAGGTGAAGTTGGTGCTGAAGCCGCACTACAACAAGAAGCACGTGACCAAGGACGAGTACAAGGACATCCTGCGCCGCGCCGTACCCAAGGTGAGTGTTAGTCGGAACTGTGAAGTGTCGCCGGCGCGGGGTGTAGAGCTCGCTGACGATCCTCTTGCATGATGTTGCAGATCTGCCACAACAAGACGGGCGAGATCAACCCGCCCAAGATCCAGAGTCTGGTGGAGGCCTACGTGAAGAAGTACCGCAAGAAGCACAAGCTCGGCCTCCTCTAACTCCCTCACTTTATTGTAATTATTATTTATCTAATCAAATCAATTATGTCTTTTAATTAAACCTTTATTTAAATAAATAGAAATATATGTGTACATATGGATGTATATCTTGTTTTCATTTTACCATTTACCTTTCCTAAGCCAATACGAACCAGAGAGTAGCACTAGCTGTGCTGTGAAAATGTGTGGGGGTTTCCACCAAAGTACCTCGCAACACATTCCTTGCCCCTTGCACACATCTCTCGCTTGTTTCCTCTACCTAGCGGAGCGAGGTACGAAAACCTCGCCCCGCTAAACCGTTTCCACCAGAGCTGTGCTGAGCGAGGCACATCCCTCGCACAACTCTGGTGGAAACGCAGCCTTATCTATTCTATTTTATACTAATATAAATAAAGCTAAAGAGTTTGTCTCGGGAACTACTGGTTCGAACTGAAAAATTCTTTGTGTTGGATAGTCCATTTATCGAGAAAGTCAATCTATACCATTTTGAACTTCTTTTTAAACGATCATTTGGGAACAGTAATTTTTTTCTGAATGGAAGTTACCCTATGTCCTTTCTTGTATCCCTGACGATTCGTGTTGATCGGTTAAGTAGTGGTAGGGGAGCCCAAGAGGGGATTTTTGGATTTACTCGAGCGCGTCACATATTGCCAATGTATATACCCCACGTGTCTCCGATAACGGATACGTATTAATCTGACGGTTTGGTTGGTGGGGGTAAAATTTTAAATACAACTCGAGCGCGTCAGATTTTCAGAGGGGATGCTAAGTGAACCTAAACTAAGCTCCCATTTAAAATTCAGACAATTCGGATGTAACGCAAGCTCGTGGCAGCTTTTTGAAAATGCAAAAAATATTTTTGACGATTCTCATTTTGTAATACTCGAGCGCGTCAGATTTTCATACAGACAGTTCAGTCTAAATTCCTGATTGTGCTGATTCTTAATCTGACGATTATATGGAGAATTTTTTAAAATACAGCGCCTACAAAATTTTGGACGCCTGTAGACGCTCACCCCACCGCTAAAATGAAAAACTTCATATTATAACCTTTTTTTCTTCTTACCATCCAATCTTCAAAGTCCAATAGGTCCCCACGACGCTCGAGTGACTACACATTTAGCATCGTGGGCTCCCTAACCATAGTTAAGGCGTGAAAAGATAGCAGACAGACAAGAAGAGTTACTTTTGCATTTATAATATTAGTATGATATAAATAAACAACCCAACGGATTTTTATACAAATATCCTCAAATCAGATTATTTCTTATCTATAAAAATAATGCCTAACTTTTTTGAAAATCGCAAGTCGCAACAAAGTTATAAGACTAAGTTGTCACTTATGTGTATAATACATATTTAATTATAGACTAGTGAGCTTTATTTATATTCTCTTCCAAAATTTAAGATGTTCATTCCTGAGGTGACATTAAATAGTAAAACGAAAGTGTAAACTTTAATATAAAAACTTTATTGTTCAAAATATAAACAGAAAGCGCATCTAAATAATGAGAACATTTTTGGTTGTTGGATAAAACTTTACTAGACTAGGTACTAGAATAGGTAGAGCACTAGACGGCCGGAGCGAACCCGAGTCGCTTGTTCTGCATGTCGAACTCGGTGTAGTACTTGCCGATGAACACGTCGCCGAGGATCCACAGCGGCCCGTTGGGCGGAGGCACGTCCAGGCCCATGAAGCCCGACAGGCACACGGTCTTCCCGAACTGCGACACGCGCAGGATGTAGTCGGAGCCCTCGAGGACGAACGAGGCGCCTCCCAAGCGGAACTCAACCCGCGGCAGCTTAGGGATGAGCGAGCAGTCCACGGCGTACTGTCCGAAGGCCAGCGGCGTCGCGCCCAGCGCGCGGTTGAGCGCCTCCACCTCCGCGCTGGGGCCGGCGATGAGCGAGGTGCCCGTGTCGGCGATGGCCTCGCAGCCGTCCGCGCAGAACGCGCCGCCCTCCGCCCCGCTCACCGCCACGCCCTCCATGCGGAACTGCCAGTACGCGGCGCGCGACAGCGGCACGTACGTCATGGGGCCCTTGTAGTGCGCCGGGTCCGACCCGCCCAGCACGATCTCCCCGCCCACGGTCGCCGACGGGTCGCGGTTCAGGTAGAAGGAGAAGAGCGGCTGAACCAGCCCCTGCGCCACCATGCTGTCGAACACGGGTTGGACCCTGTCCACCGAGATGGTGTCGAAGGCCATGCCGAGGATGCCGTCGAACTTGGCGGCCACGAAGGCCAGGCCCGGCTCGGAGAGCGCCTCGGCGAAGGTCTGGTCCCTGACGGTGAGGCCGCCCACGGTCACTTGGTCCGAGGAGAGGAAGCCGGAGAGGCTGCCGGAGCCGTAGTGGATGGCGAAGTCGGTGCCGTTGGCGCGGTAGGTGGAGGACTTGGCGCTGTCGTATTTGTTGTGCAGCAGACAGGCGATGTTGGTGTAGTGGCACTTTTTGGAGGGCACCCACAGGTTGGAGGAGCCCGTGTCGAACACCACCTTGAACGTCTGCGGAGGGTTTCCAATCGTGATCGGCCCGTAGTATTGCGCCTATAGTGTCAACACAAAACTTATTTAATGAACTGCACAAACATTCACACAATGTTATCAGTAGTCCTTTACAGGACAACAAAATTAACATCTAAACGAAAAGTTTTATTCCAATTATTTAGAGAAATTTACATATTGATACCTTAATTCGCAAAACGAATAACTCCACTTTTGGTTGAAAATGACTTTTTGATACGGGAGAAACTTAATGACAATTAGAATTTAATTTTTAAAAGGTCTATCGGTTAATACGAGTCATAATTTCCAATGTAAAATTGTCTTTTTTCTTTTCTCGTATCATGCAAAAAAACTTTATAACGTTTTTAGTCTCCCCTGTAAAGTTTGCATCAGAGGAGTTATTTGGTTTGCGAATTGAGGTATCGATATATGTAAATCTACCTTCATTATGAAACTATTTTATTGGATAAGCATTAATATCATGAAATCATATAAATGACTGTCATCATGTTTCATCCTCATAGACATAAATAGCCCCAATTACCCACAAAAAATAAATAAAAAAAAACCTACAGCCAATGTTACTGATAATGCAACTTTCTATATGTGAAGGAATTTTTTAAATCATCTAAGCACCTTTTTCTCTAACGTCAAATTGTCATTTAAAGTAACCGGTAACCGGGAATAATTTAGCTGATATACCTTTGTTTGTACGGTAAACGTCCCAAACATTAAATAGAAAATAATAATAAAAATTCAGCTATCGAATGATGCAGTAAACCGAGTGCATAATTCAATAAAACAGAAAATCATTTTTAAAAGTAACTAATCAACACATTACTTTTAGTTTGTGAAAGAGGCCCTAAGTATAATAATTTACTTTGACTTATATAATTAATTAAATATTGAGTGGATGCTCTGCTTCTTGTCTATTATTTTTATTTTTTCTAAATTATTGTGTAGCATATAGCAGTAATTGGCGCACAGATGTAAACATGTGATATGTGACTTGTGAATATGACCTGGATGATTTTGTGTGCTGTTGGTGTTTCAATAAAATAAAACAAAATAATAGTTAGATCTGTTACAAATAAACAAACAAAAAAATCATATCTTTCCTCTTTATAACATTAGTTGTATTCTTATGAATGTTATTATTTATTGACGATAACAATGTTTATAGGTATTGTTATTCTCTGGTAATAAGACTGATAACATTTATATTGAATATGAAGGTTATCAAAGTCATCCAAGTATAATAACTCAAACAGACAATTCAAAATGGTCTGGGTAAGAGTAATGAGTTAAGAAAAGGGGTCTGGAGAAGAGTATTGAGTTAATAAAAGGGGTCTGTGGAAGGATAATGAGTTAATAAAAGGGGTCTGGAGAAGAGTATTGAGTTAATAAAAGGGGTCTGGGGAAGGGTAATGAGTTAATAAAAGGGGTCTGGAGAAGAGTATTGAGTTAATAAAAGAGAGTGATGCATACATCGAGATAGTTGGAGAGTGGTTCTGGTGCGGGTCCAGTGGCCGCGTACTTGAGCCGCAAATGACTCAGATCCGTTCCCACTTCTTGGAACAATTTGCGGACAGTCTCCATGCGGTACAGTGGCACTCTACAAATACAAATCATTTTATAAATTACAGCTTTCCTAATTATATTTCATTTAAGAAAAGAATCCCATTTTCCATTAGTGAAAACTGCATCAAAATCGGTTGCAAAATATTGTTTCTTTTTCTAATTCCATAAAAACTCAATTTTAGATGCTTTGGCATCACAAAATATAAATGACGTATTATGTCGTCGAGGACAGTTTTTCTGGAAAAATGAAAAAATTGCAAGTCCAAGCACCGTTACGGAAATGTCACGGAAAATTATATAAAATTATTTTACAAAAAATGGGTACACCGTTATTGAATTTTAAAGAAATAAATACCTATTGAATTCCGCGGCATGGCTAGCCGTTAGAGCCAGAAGAAATAAATATATATTACGCATCGTTTACTGCAAGTCACCTCGTAATATACGAAAGAACTCTGAAAAGAAAATATTATACATATTTTATAATACGTATTTAAAAATCAAGCGGCCTCTCACTGTGATAATATTTAACTTCGTATTTACAATCAAGAACCTTATCATCAAAGTGAAATCTTACCACAATTCTTTAATTACATAAATTAAATTACAAATAGTGCACATCACCCAACATCAACAATATTTCTCAGTTCTCTATGAATGAAGTATGAAATGAAATTAATTTTTCCCTTCCCTTTATATATACTTGACTATACTCTTTGCATGAAATAGAAATATCAAATATTTTATATTACCGATTACCGACCGGCTGGAGAAAAGAAAAATATTATTGGACACAGAGCAATTAGTTACATTGCCTGCCACTGCCACTGACAAGGGGCCCTAGACAAGTTGCATTCGCTCCGTAGCGATTCGATTCGCTAAAAACAAAATGTATGGGATTGACATATGCCTTCGCTAAATCACGTGATACTTCCCATACATTTATAACTATCGAACTTCGTTATCGTTATCGTTATGGCACTTTGTCTAGGGCCCCTGGGGCCCTAGACAAGTTGCATTCGCTCCGTAGCGATTCGATTCGCTAAAAACAAAATGTATGGGATTGACATATGCCTTCGCTAAATCACGTGATACTTCCCATACATTTATAACTATCGAACTTCGTTATCGTTATCGTTATGGCACTTTGTCTAGGGCCCCTGGGGCCCTAGACAAGTTGCATTCGCTCCGTAGCGATTCGATTCGCTAAAAATAAAATGTATGGGATTGACATATGCCTTCGCTAAATCACGCGAAGGCATATGTCAATCCCATACATTTTTATTTAGCGAATCGAATCGAATGCACTTTGTCTAGGGCCCCTGGGGCCCTAGACAAAGTGCCATTTTAAAAACGATAACGAAGTTCGCTAAATAAAAAGTGTATGGGATTGACATATGTCACGTGGTACGTCGAATTCGATAACCAAGTTGGTAGACAAATGTTGCTTTTCGAATCGAAACGATTTATTAGCGAATGGGTTCTAGTGCTATTCCCATACATATGCTTAGCCAAGTGGCACTTTTGACGTTCGTTTTCGATTTCGTTTTCGTTTTCGTTTTCGATAATGTAACGAAGCCCAAGATGCTGTAGATATCGACACAATTCATTCGCCGAGTGTTATTTTTCGTGGTAAAGTTGTTAAAAATCAAAGAGTACATATTTAAAAATGCATTCTCTACGTTTATTGTGGGCTGCACAAAACAAAACTGGTTGAGGCCAAAGGAGGTTTAAGTTGCGACGACAAATGGAAAAAATACACGATATGCCGGAACTATTGTTTACACAGCATTTTCGGTTAAATAAAATAACTTTTAGAAAATTATGTGACGACCTAAAATTAGATTAAATTAAACTAAATTAGCGGTTTAAAAGGGTCTGAAGAAATTCCCCCTTGAAACAAAGGTAAGAAATTTCACATTAATAAACCTACCTATTTGATTACCTATATTACCTACATACAGTTAGCTAGTCATAACCAAAGCAGTGCCAGCTTATATAAAACCTAATCGTCTTTTTAACTTCTTATAAAAATGTTAATTTTATTGTAATGATAGGTACCTACGTATTATTATGATGGTGTCACCTAAAATTATAAACTGCAACCATCGATGACTGCAACAAATTAATAAATTATAAATTTGGTTTTAGTGCCTATTAAATTGCCTTTTGTATTTTTCAGGGCCAATATCTTACGCAAAGGACAACAAGTATCTACATCAGAGAGGTTGTTAACGCCCTCAACCATAATTGTATGGGTAGCAGGTGGATAGTGTTTCCACAAACACCACAAGAGATCCCAAATCAAGAAGAATTGATTAGCAAACTTGGAAATATTATGACTTGACCCATAATATGTGAGTCATGTGTAATGAAACGTGAAGTTCACAATTTTATTTTATTGTTACATATTTTTACATTTACTTTGTATTATAATAAAAATATTTAAAAATTGTTTTGTTTTTGTGTACAATTTAAAACAAAACTATATATAGAGGTAATGTAAGTAATTATAAGAGTCAGGGTAAATAAAATTATGACACAGACAACTTTTTATTAAGCAAACATAAAATTTGAATAGTAAAAATCACCTCTCAATTTTAATATTGAAGATATTAAGTTAGGAAGTATTAAGTAGATAAGTTTTACTAAACATAACCCTAAATAACTACCATTGAAATAAATCTCAGTCGATAATACCTTTGGGGTATTCTACCTTTGATAAATATTGTGCAAAACTTGAAAAAACATAATCTATCTCATAGTTGAACAACATTGTCAGTCTTATTGGATTAAAAAGTACAAGAAGGTTAAGTATATCCCTACATATTAATTAGCAACTCATTACATACACCAGGCTGCCAAATAAAAAACAGGAGTTTTTTCCATGAATATTTGGCTTAGCTGGTAGATGTTTTTGAATTTTGAGTCATTTCAAATGATGTGAAAGTTTTCTTTGTTTGTTTTGTTCTTTTAAAAACGAGTTGACTTGTGAGCACATTTGACACTTGTTATTGGAGTTCTCAGTGTTTTTTTTTTGGTCTAGTATTTCATTCTCTGCTTATTACTCATCATTATACACTATATGGGATCCATTAAATATTAGAAAAACTCGATCTTCAGTGCGCACATATCTCTATATTTTCATAATTCAATTACAATACTCTTCACATTCATTTTATATAACTTATAAATCAATAGTAAACATAATCTTTAAAACATAACATCATCTCCCAATCTATTTTTTAAACTATTTTATTTTCTAAAACTAGTTAGTATTATTCCAATAAATACTTCCAACAATATTGACGGCTTAATTGTGATATTTACTTCGCAACCATAGCCAATTTTCGTTTATTAGCGAATGAACCCATTCGTCACAACGATAACGATCGTAGTGTCACTTTGGCTAGGAAATTGTTTTCGTTATCTCGGAAACGATTGACGAACGAAGGCCCCTGGGGCCCTAGACAAGTTGCATTCGCTCCGTAGCGATTCGCTATCTCGGAAACGATTGACGAACTCAATAGCGAATCGCTACGGAGCGAATGCAACTTGTCTAGAGCCCCAGGGGCCTTCGTATAATTTATTATACGTTAAATTATCGTCAAATTTATAATTTATTAATTTGTTGCAGTCATCGATGGTTGCAGTTTATAATTTTAGGTGACACCATCATAATAATACGTAGGTACCTATCATTACAATAAAATTAACATTTTTATAATAAGTTAAAAAGACGATTAGGTTTTATATAAGCTGGCACTGCTTTGGTTATGACTAGCTAACTGTATGTAGGTAATATAGGTAATCAAATAGGTAGGTTTATTAATGTGAAATTTCTTACCTTTGTTTCAAGGGGGAATTTCTTCAGACCCTTTTAAACCGCTGAGCTTTTAGGTCGTCACATAATTTTCTAAAAGTTATTTTATTTAACCGAAAATGCTGTGTAAACAATAGTTCCGGCATATCGTGTATTTTTTCCATTTGTCGCCGCAACTTAAACCTCCTTTGGCGCCTCAACCAGTTTTGTTTTGTGCAGCCCACAATAAACGTAGAGAATGCATTTTTAAATATGTACTCTTTGATTTTTAACAACTTTACCACGAAAAATAACACTTGGCGAATGAATTGTGTCGATATCTACAGCATCTTGGGCTTCGTTACATTATCGAAGACGAAAACGAAAACGAAATCGAAAACGAACGTCAAAAGTGCCACTTGGCTAAGCATATGTATGGGAATAGCACTAGAACCCATTCGCTAATAAATCATTTCGATTCGAAAAGCAACATTTGTCTACCAACTTGGTTATCGAATTCGACGTACCACGTGACATATGTCAATCCCATACATTTTTTATTTAGCGAACTTCGTTATCGTTTTTAAAATGGCACTTTGTCTAGGGCCCCTGGTCGTTGAGGCCTTGGCTATTATTATACATTCCAGCACAGACCATACATTTATATAAAAAAAAACGGGCATGTCAATTTCCATGCTTTCTACAAAATATTTTTGCCTATAGCGGCTGTTTTTTTGAGATAATCGAAAACGGTTTGCAGCACATTCGTTACATTTCCAAAAAAAAAAAAAACAATTGGCCATGCTGAAGCAAAAAATCGATTTTTAGTCATTATCACTCTGTTTTTTGAATCGGGACTTGCGGTTTACGCACAAAGTCGAATTTTTCGAAAAAAACAAAGTGGCTAGGCTGAGTTCCAGTATATTATCTGTATTCGTATCCATTACTTTTTGGCGGATCTTTTGAATTAAGTATATATTATTTTTTTCCTAAAAACCATGATTATATTTAGCTCATTTGTATTGTAAAAAATTTAATATATATTTCACCCTATATTGAAATGAGTTAAGTTGTCTATAACGATATCCTGGGGGATTCAGTTAGGGGATCCTGGTGGACTCACTGGAAAAAATAAAACAAATTTAAACAATATAACTCATGATATTTATTAAATTTTCTTTATAATAACTAACTAACTATATACAAAACAAAAACACGTTCGAAAAATTCAAGGTCCACATTCGCGGATTGGATCATAATGATCCGCATTCGCGGATCTGGATACTAATGATCCGTATCTGCGATCCGGCACACCACTAACACAACTCATATTAATTTATTAAAAGCAACGCGAGTTCCACAAAATAAATAACTACATTTAGTTATAGCACCAGGAAAAACGTGGAATGTCAAAAATTACCCTTTCCTGCCCATCAATATTTTTGGATACGTTAAAACACATTAATATCTACGTTAAAAACGAATATTTACATAGTTGTAGTAACCCTATACTATACAAATATATAGTTAGTCTGGCCATAAATATTGTTAGAATTTTGTTCTGGTTGCGATTCTTTTCAAACAATATTGAAGCCTTTGTCTACTAATCTATATTTAAAAGAATTAGGCTTCAATTAGGTATTATGTCCTATAAAATCGTGTTAGGGCTGGTACAGAATGAGACCTCCAGACCTTCTGCCAGAAGACCTACTTTGCTTCTAACAATATTTATGGCAACAGGATGTGGGAAACGCTCCCAAAACGAAATATCAAATTTGATCAATTCCACTTCATTACTTTAATTATTATCCTAACTGACTAGTCTTCTCTTGTCATAGACAATCAACTGAACTGACCCTACGTAACGAGAAGCTCGTTACTACAAAAACTAATCATTATCAAATATTAGAAATTGTCGATAATGTAAACTAATTGGCTTTGTCTATGGTTGGATTAAAAAACTAGCGATGGAAACTATTGAAAACTTAAATGAAAAAATTATATTAACGATAAATTTTCTTTATTTTCAATTAATGCATTAATTAAATACATTTAAAATAGTTTTCTTAACCCAATCATTGGCCGAAAAATAGTTATTCACATCACATGCCAATAATACCTTTAAAATAAAACGCAATCAATGGGTTAATCAATATATAACAATTTTTACCTTTATACTCTTCACTATACAATTTTGTATATAATAGAGTCAATAGAAATCTTTCAAATCACATTAAAAACATAAAGAATACGTTTTTTCCAAGTTTTCAATAAAATATAATACAAAAGCAAACCTCAACCGCAAAAAGAATTTCTTTTAATGGAGTTAAGGATGTTAATACTTAGTGCATGGAGAAATAAAGACTATAATAGTGTTTGTTTACATTGTCGACAAGTTCTAAAAAAACCTAATTATTATTTGAGAAATACATCATTTAGTATACAATACAGATACACATAAACCTTTGGAAATATTAATTATCACTAACATTTATGATAGGACACATCGAACTTATAGTCTAAGAGGTGAAAGGATTTCTTTTTATGCAAAATTCAATTATTACCAAACTTTTTCCTTTATCGTTTTTTATCGTTATCTCAAACAATGAATCTTCTTTGAAGCGGAAGACGTATCTGTGATATTTTTCAATCTTCCCGTCACCTCACATTATACAACAACTCATACAACACAATTCAATGAACAAATTACATAATTAATTTAACAATACATTCTTGTTCGAAAGTGAACTTATTTTCTTTAAATATAATTTTTATTAAAATATATTAATTATTTTATTGCACCTACAAAACTAAGTTCACAGTAAACTTTCAATGTTTTTGTACACTTAAACATTCAACTAAAATAACCTCCGCGTCGAGGGAATATAAAATATTTATTGACTTTGGTGAGTCCTAGTTATCACAATCGGTGTCTGCAGCTCCGCAGGTCAGCTGCCGTAGAGGCCGGAGTCGTGGAGCTCCTCGGGGACCGCGGGAGTGAAGGGGGCTGCGCGGCCGCTGGCCCGCTCGTCGGCCTCCACGGCGGCGCTCAGCAGCTTCTCGTCCGCCGACACGAGGCGCAGCGAGAAGGAGTTGATGGTGAGCGGCGACCCCTTGATGATGTGCACGTTGCCCGCGTTGGCGAGGAAGAGCGTGGCCAACAGCGTGATGGACACGTCGGGCTGCGCAGGCGCCGTGCGGCTCAGCAACGCGTTCACCGAGGTGGTAGCCAGCGGCGAGGCGGGCAGCGCGGCCAGCACGCGGTGCGCCAGCGCAAGCACCTCCACGCGGTCGCCGCGCGCCGCGCTCTCGCTCGCCAGCCGCTCGGCGCGCTGCGCCCACTCGGCCCAGAGCGCGGGCTCGGGTGCGGGCGCGGGCGCTGGCGAGGGGCTGCGCGTGTCGTCGAAGGACTCGCCGGGTTCGCAGAAGCCGTCGTCGTCCGAGTGGCGGCGCTGGCGCAGCGCGGCGGCCTCCGCAGCGGCCGCCTCCTCTGCGCTCCAGCCCAGGAACTCTGCCTCCGTCCAACTCTCGCGCAGCCGCCGACGCGCGGCCAGGATCTCGCGCATGCGCCGCCTCACCACCGACTGTTTGGCGAAGGTGGAATGTTATATATTTCCTATATTATGGATTCAAAGAAGTAAAGTGCTGGATCAATGTTAAAGGCACTAATTAAACACGTAATTGTTGATTGTACGAGTAATAGTATTCTGTACATCTCCATTTCAATGAGTCGTTTGTCATAGAGTACAAGTTGTCCATCCTATCTTATCTATATAAATGTGTCATGTCGTGTGTGCAAAGCTCCACTGTGACAAGATCCACTAGTTATATTATCTCAACAGTAATAGCAAATTTTGCAAGCTCTTCCTGAAAGTTATAAAGAAGAATGCACAAAACTGCCCCAGCCCCAGCCACGACGTAAACACAAAGCCCAGCAAACACGAACAAATTGACGTCTCGTGACGTGTTAAATAGTGATCATAATTTCTCTTTGTTTATGAAAAAATTGAAGTTGCATCAATTTGATCGTTACTCTACTTAATTTTTTATGATTGCAGCTGTCCTTACTTTGAGTGTTCATATTAGTTAAGATTGGTACCGTGATTAAGCGGGCGCTGAGCGCGAAGTCGCAGGTGGCGCTGAGCCGCTGGCGCAGCTCGTCGGTGAGGTGCAGCTTGTGGCCGAGGCCCACCATCTCCTCTGCGGGGACGGCCGAGCGCCGCTTGAGCGCCTTCGCCGTCGCGACTAGCGTCGGCGGCGGCATCGCGTCGGCGTCCGCGTCTGCGGTGAGGTCCGCGTCGGCGGTGAAGTCGGCGCTGAGGTCCGCATCGGCGGTTCCGACGGCGCTGAGGTCGGCCGAAAAGTCAGCCGTGAGGTCGGCGTCGGGCGGCGGCGGCGGGTCGGGGGGCGCGGCCGCCTCGATAGCCGCCTGCAGCTCGAGCAGCGGCGGCGGACGCGGGCGCGCGAGCGCGGCGTGGGGCGCGTAGCCCTCTAGCTCGTCGACGAGCACGCCGAAGTGGAGGCGCAGCGCTACACCGAAGTCGGGCAGCAGGCCGAGCGGCGCGCCGTCGTAGTCGAGCAGCGGCGCGTCGCAGGCGGCCAACGGGCGCGGCTCCAGCTCGGCGTAGACGCGCGGCAGCGTAGGCGGCGGCTTGGCGCGCTCCGCCTCGCGCCGACAGCCCGCGCTCGCGGCTACCTCGATGTGCTCGAAGGGCGCCGCCTCCTCGCGCCTGCGCCGCTCCCTACGCGGGGTCACGCTCTGCGACTTTTCCGCCTCCCTGCAGTAGCACACGGTGTCAGTGGCGCTGGAGTAATTGGGTGATTAGGTTCCAGCAGAGCGTGGGAGTACTCACTGCAAGTGCGAGTGGAGGGAATCACTGAAGGCCAGCACGTGCTGGTACAGGTAGTCCACTTTGCGGCCGTAGTTGTGGGCTGACTGCTGCAGCAGCAGCGCTGCCTCCGCAAAGTTCAACATCAGCGGATCCACATTCTCTGAGGAGTCGTCCGCGTCCAGCGCCCGGAGGCCGGCCTCGGTCAAATACTCCTCCAGAAGCTGCAAACATTCCAATTATAGTTGAAGGAGCATTTATTTAGAAGGAGCACATAATTTAAAAGATTAATAGTATTGTTATGTAATATTCTCATCTCAAATTCATCATAATATTATATGCATATGCAGCAAATAAATTATCGGTGTATACCTTAAAATTGCCTTGACTATTATTATAATACCTATTATAAGTTTTTTTGTTTGTGCTGTTGGTGTACCTTTTGAAAAATAAATAAATAATTTTCTTTTTAAACTTCAACTCCAACAACATGGGCACATAATATACAAGATACAATCAATCAATACCCTATATATAAATAGAACATGAAGAAGGGAAAGATAGAAAAATTAAAATATATAATTTAGGCTTTTGAATAGAGATAACAAAAATTCAAGATGCAATTAAAAAAAATTATCTATACTCTGCATCAAAAATATCGTCCCTCCGCGAAAATGTGATTCAAGCTAATAATATAAACTTATAAAAAATACTTTACATTATTAATACTGATATCTAGGGACCGGATTATATGCATTTGCATATTTAAGCCATCCTCAGCGGTAATGGCATATTTTACCTAAGATCTAGTTATGATACAATCCAAACAATGAATAAAATCCGCCAAATGAACTCCACATTGCCAAAGGCATTGCCGCATAAACTCAAAGAAAAGTTTAAAAACATGTTGAACAATAACTCAGGTTTTGATAGTTTTATTAATGGGACAGCAGAACTTTTGCCAGAAACTGTAAGCACCCAAGTTCAAGTTCTGCTTAGTTACCTCAGTGGATGTGGAGCGAACCTTTTCCACTTATTGAAGACACAATCTTACCAGTGAACATTAAGGCCGGTTTCAGTGCTCTCCTGAAGGTCAGGCCTGACGATACGCACGACCGAAGGTTGTACCTTTCAGAGTTTCAGAGCTCTCCTGACGAACGCACGGACCAGACTAGTAAAGTCACAAGCACGTACACGAAATGGACGCGTTTACAAATTGTTTAATTGCTCTATCTTTGTAAACGTATAAGGAACAGAAAACGTAGATATGAGTATCACATACACCAAAAGACATCATAAAGAGGCAATGTGTAAGATCATATATATATATATATAAAAATTTCGTGGAAAAACTGCATCAAAATCCGTTGCGTATTTTAGGAGGAGTTAACAGCCATAAAGAGAGATCGTAAAGCAATTTAATATAAAGTATACAATGTAAAGAAGATAAAGCTAACTACATTAATATTCATTACGAAATCGCTTTTTACGAGGATGATACACGTATCCATACAGTCGATTCGACAATAAGTGCAGCTCTGAATGCGTTCATTTGATTCCATAGCGCGTCAGGCTACCGAAGTACCGACGGTACGCATGCGGATGCGTCGTTCGCATATTCTGGCAATATTCGTGCATATTTCAAGCATTTTTCATGCATATAACAAGATTTTTATGTTGCATATAATCCGGTCTCTACTGATATCAAATTTAATGAAAGCGTGTTTAATAACCTTTCAATTAACGTTGGTTAATTTAAATAAAAAGCCACGAGGTTCCAGAAGGGTCGCTAGTTGTGCCTGTTCTCTTGGGTATTAAAGATTTGTATAAGGTCAAATGTCAATCATACACTGTCCAAACGTCGAAGAGAACACATCTAAGGAGCTCCAGCAAGAAATCAACTCTCGAAGATGGAAACCACCATCTTCGCTGAATCTGCTCAAGCGTCAGTGTGATGTCACTCGGCAACTGAATTTAAGCTGTCCGGCGAGTATTCCAGCGGTCCCAAGAAACTGGGGGAGCGAGAGACGATCGCTTCATTGTGACATCTTCACTATGCAGTTCGTTTCTCAGTGCTGTTCAGGTGTGAATAAGGTTTAAGGTCGGTTGAAACTATTTTTCGCAGAGGGGCGTTATTTTCGACGCCGAGAATATATTTCTGTTCTGTATATCGAAGGAATACCAAAGAAAACCACTTTTTGATACCTTCGGAATAAGTATTTTACGCTCTATTTACTAATATACTTTTTTAAGTCTTATCAAACAAAAAGTTTCGCTTTTGATAAGTCCAACGTTTACATGCTTACACTCGGATGTTTATCATGTAGAGATTGTAAAATGAGAAATTACAATAGAAACAAAATGAAAAATGAAGTGACAGGTAAATGTTGAATATTGCTTTAGGCTTTAGTAGTGTATGCACTGTCCTTAGAAACACCTAAGTACTATTTAAGCCGGCCATTCATGCAGGATTGTGAATGTCCATAAATATAGTAATAGTCTGACGTCTGCTGCAGAATTATTTATTTAAATGTTTGTATTTGTAACTTTGTAACAATATACAAATAATCAAGACCAAAAATGGCGGTACAATACCCAACTGATGCTTTTCTGAAAAACAAGTTTCATAGTTTCATTTGAGATTAAATTAATTATTATAATGCTAAACACACATTTAACATTATCAGTAGGTTATGCGCAAGGCGTTTAGCTCTACAAGTCATTAGTTTGATCTACAATGTATTTGACTAACTATTGTAAAATAGGTTATATTATTGTAGTTAACTTCCGAGTGTTTGTATATTGAAGTAATGTAAATTATTATAAGATTTATCGATTAAAATTGTAGGTAAACAAGAGATATAAACAAAGTGATTTGGAATTGGCGTATAGGCCAAGTTTTATGCAAGATATTTTTGATTGTTTGCCTCGATATTGTAGGTGTAAAAGGCTAAATAGAGGATAGATTGGCGGGAAGAAAAGTGGACGCTATAAAATGTCACCATACTCACCGAAGCCAGGTCGGTGTCGAAGCTTTGGCTTATGTCCGCAATGGGCTTCATAAGCTCCGCCACGACCCCTTCGAGGCGCTGGGAGTTCATACTCCACCTTTTTGACCGTGTTAAGTATAAATCCCTGAAAATGAGTATGTTTTGGTAACATTACTGAGTGTGCGGGTGCGGGTCGAATGCGGGGGGATTGGGGAACGAAACGAGGGAAGCATCAGACGAGAGAAAGAGAGAGAGTGGCAGTCGCACAGAGTGGCGGGAAAATTTGTGTCAACAACCCCTTTACTTTCGCAATTCCAAACTTGCCATTTTTTTTATATATATATAAAATATAGACCACCTCCAGGTTTCTTCGCCGTCGTCGTCCATTTTGTAAATATTAAATTGGCAACTAGAAGGAACGCACTAAAAATGGTGGCCATTTATTTGTGTTTCCGTGGGGAAACGTTTTGATATTCGCGTTCGCGAATTCGTTCGGAGTTCGGCGTAACGCTCTACACAGACGCGCTGCGAGTTCGTCGTTGTAAAACTTTTCTACTTTCTACTTTATGGTTTCCATTTTTTAATCATTCATGGGTGCACGGAAGGTGCATTGTTTGTTGTAAATTGTAAATTAAAAAAATACGGTTACGCGTTACGGTCATGTTACGGTATAAAAACACAAAAATTTCTTTTAATACTATGCGATGCACAGTCCAATAAATTGCGTGCGTTACAAATGCCTTTAAAGGGCACTCACGTTATAATAACTAAAGAAGTAAAGTTATTGTTCTGCTTCTGACTGAGCAATCCTACACACAATTTCATCTTGTCAGCAGTACAAACACGCTTCTTCAAAATGGTTCTTTCAAAATATCAAAAGCGGGAATTACTTCAGTTCACTATTAAAAAAAAAGAGAAGAAACATTCTCAACCTTAGTATATTGGGGGAAAAGCAGGTTGAGTAATGTTGTGGATGCATATTAATACGGTTTTGCAGTCATTGGTTCTTGTTGTTGTAAGAAAAGTTGTTGGTTGTAATTAATCACTCAGTGGATCTAGTACGAGTTTATAATGCAGCTCGCACTCGCTAGCGAGAGCCTTAAATACTACTACTACTACTATAGTGTGACTATAGTCACCGAGTAGTACTAGAGTACTAAACTAGAGTCATACTAGAGTCACCGAATACTTACTTTATCAGAGTACTCTTTATATAAATATTGTTTTTTTCTGTTATATTACTTCCTTATTTAAAATATTCGTGTTAGGTCCCTAAAATTATTAGTATTGTTAGCCAGCGTCAACATGCTAGGTTGACGCTGGCTAACAATACTAATAATTATTTGAACTATGAGTTGAGTTTTTGTATCCTGTAAATTTACATCCATTAAATCAAAGTATATACCACAAACTAAATAGTAGGTTATATACTACTCTATTTTACTGGATCTACCCATAGATTTGTTATCTATCTATAATTTCCTTCCATAGAGCTTTATATATGGATCTATCTATCTGTCTATAAGAGTGTCTATGTCTATAGTCTACACTCTACACTTCACTCATTCACTCACCTTCACTCACTCACAGTCACAGACACTTCACACCACACTAGAAACTAGACAGACAGTATCAGTATCATCTCAAATCTCAATCTCATTCATATTTTGATATTTTAAAATATTTTTATAAGTAAAATCCATCAGTATGAGTATGTGTCGCGTGTTTGTTTTGTTGTATTAAGTTTGTGACCAATCGGTTCTATCGCATTGGATTATACTAGTACTGTCACAAATATATTGAGACGAATGTAAACGAAAGTATTGATCGATTTAGCAATATAAACATGGGCATGTCTCGCTGCTATTCATTAATGAAATGTTTATTGATTCTCTTTAACATAGTATTCCTGGTAAGATATATAATATTTTGCATGTTTTGCTTTGGTCGTACGCTATATATACGCCACGAGACCGCTCCGGACGGTGGAGTGATCCGAACCGCCCGTAGAGGTCAATGACTCCCCATAAAGTCCTAATGTGAGTGTATTTTTAGTGCGTGGGTTGCGGCGCGTGTGCGTTCGCGGCGTGGGCGCTGTGGGACGGTCGCGCAGGCGAGAGCTCGGAGGGCCGCGCGGGGCTATGCGCTGTGGCCGTGTGGGGGGCCGCACTGGCGCTGGGGGCTCTGGTGGCGTTGTGCGGGGCCATCCGCAGCTCGGCCTCTTTGCTGGCGGCGGCGTTCGCTCTGCTGGCTCTGACGGCCGTGGCGGAAGGCGCGGCCGCTTGGTGGGGCGCTGCGCACCTCCCTCAGTTGCGCCAGGCTCTGCAGGACAGTCTCGAGCATACCATTAAACAGGATTATGGCGTTTCTCAGTCGCGCACCCAAGTCATAGACGCCATTCAGAAAGGGGTGAGTTGTCCCAATTGACGTCCCCACCAGGACAGGTTGGGATTTTTTTTTTATTATTTGCTTATTATTAGTTTGAAAGAGACACAATTCAGTAGCAGAAAATACCTAAAAACTAAAGCCCCATTTACGCTGGAGCAACACGGTGTGACATTGTGGCATGCTACATCGTGTCATCTTGTGGTACGCTACACTTTTGGCTTAAGTAGCATGCAGCAGCTTATTTTACACCGAGGCAACAGCGTGTTGCATGCGACAATGTCGCACGGTGTTGCTTCAGCGTAAATGGGGTTTAACGTGTGCAATGTGCAACCAATTGCAATGTGGACCATATGCGGGTTAATTTAATCATAATTAATAATTCATATTAATAAATTATATAATTATTAATAAATTATTTATCTTATATTTTGAGAACACAAGTTTGCAATTTTCCTTCAAGTAATACAAGACCGAGTGACAACCCTGATTGTGTGAATTTCAGCTGGAGTGTTGCGGCGCAGAAGGGCCACGCGACTGGCAGCAGGCAGTGTGGTCGCTGGCGCAGCAGCCGGAGCCCTCCGGCACACTGGACCTGTCCGTGAAAGCGCCCGCCGCACACTACTGGGTGCCGGCCTCCTGCTGCGAGGTGGGGTCGGAGGAGTGCGCGGAGGCGCGGCGCGTGCCGGCCGCGTCGGGAGGCGCTGCGGGCCTGCACGCGGCGGGCTGCGGGCCGCGCGTGACGGCCGCGCTGGGCCGCGTGGCGCGCCTGCCGCTGGCGGTGGGCGGCGCGCTGGCCGCTGCACACGCGCTGTCGCTGCTGCTGGCGCTGGCGCTGTGCCTGCGTGCGGCGCCTCGCCACCGCTACAAGGCCTAGACCGCCCCCGTTCCCACACTCTACTCCCACACCAAAGACTCACTGCCATACTATTATTAAGACTGATTTTATTTCCATTAAGTTTATTTCGAGTACAAATTTACACTTCTGTTGTCTCTCTAATTAGTATTAAGCCTTCCACCGACTTTATACTTTTTTATATTTACTTGTGGTGTTCTTTGTTTTATAAATTAACGTTAAGACAAAACGAAGAGGTTACGCAACAAGTTGATTCTATTTCATGTGAACAAAAGTAAAGATAAATAAATAAATAAATAAATAAGAATTATTATTATTGTATATTCCAATAAGGGGCATTTTTTTTAAATTATGAAACTCAAAACAAAATAGGGCTCACTTATTTAAATTGAATTAAGAACAGCTTGATTCGTTCCCACTACATTCCTCAAACATGGGTCATGTGTCAGTCATAAGTATGAATAGCATTTACCTTATACCTTCTAACTAATCGTTGACACATATTTTATGTGAGGGAATAGAAAACAATACAATTCGGTGACAGTCGAAATTAACAATCACATGTTGCACCCAGTGATATATTAAACAAGAGGATGCGCCCTTACCATACAACTAGTGACAAAAAAATGGTCCTCTAATTTGCACATCTAGTTACTAAAAATAATTTGTATTCATTGCTATCTTAATACTTATTTTTATTTCTTATTGGCGTATTCTGTTATTGTAAAGTGTTCTCATTGGTTGGTTGGACATATCACTGGTAAGTAGGCATTTTCGTATCTTTCTACGCACAGAATGAACACCCGTCATTGGTGCCAATTTCCGATTTTGACACCGGCGCGTCGGTGCCACGTACTAGGAGCGTTAGCCTTGTCCTATATAGAAGTCATTGGTTTTTTTTTTAAATTTTTTATTCTAGAACCCCTCCAGCATGATACGCTGAAGCCTATGTTTACGATATCTCTTTCATTCCAGTTCTCGCTTGCAGAAGTCATTGGTTGCATCATGATATTGTTCATCACTGTCAAAGTTAAAGGGGTTGCCATTCAAACTTGAAAGTCACCTGTCTCAAAACTGTCACACTTGACTTAACCGATTAACGGCTGGATTGGATATGGTTAAGCCTCTTGTTCACACACGTTCTTGTCAGTGTTGTAGTCAGGTGTTATGCACTTACTCCCGAGATACAGGTGTCCAACCTAGTTCGGGGGTTAGAGAACTAAGATTGTAAAATTGTGTTCACTAACAATGTGTTTTTGTGTAAGCTCATTTAAAATGTTTTTTGGCACAAATAAAGATTATTATTATTATTATTATTATTATTATTATTATGGATCACTGCTGCCCCTCGGCGCAGCAGTGATTTTGACCAGATCAGTGTTGTATCGCATCCTAAGCGCCCTTAACTACATCTTAACTACATTTCATTTAGTTTGGTTTAGAGAGAACTCTCTAACCAATTGATTAATATTAATAGCACTCGGTGTGAGCCCCGGATTGTTTTGAGAACAATGTTCAATTGTAAATAATAATATTTTGATAGAGATGAGATGTAGGAATCTGTAATAGACTTTGTGGACTACTAATGTGTGGACGTAAATATTATTTGTTCCAATTTATGTACTTACACTAATTAATATAATATAATATATTACATTTTTGTGTGTTTTACTAAGAGCCCGTTTAATTTTCACTCAAAAAAAGCTATTTTAGCCAATAATCCGTATTTTATATGCCTATAAGTTATCTAAATACAAATTATCCTTGTATTTCAAACAAAAAACCTTTTACCTAAATGCAAGAGGTTGGTGATTTATTTATTAGTTGAATTCGCCATTTTAATTAATAATTAATTACTAATATTATAAATGTGAAAGTAACTCTGTCTGTCTGCTACCTTTCTTTTGAGGCCTTATCTAATCTACCCAACCGTTAATGAAAGTATACTCAAAAGAACAGGAATATTATAAAACAAAGTCCTGCGCCGCGTCTGTCTGTCTGTGCAACAGCTAGTTTTATATAAAGTAAAATTTACTTTAATGCCCGAATTAAAAGGCCCAGATTAAATGAAGTTAAATAAAATACAAGTCGAAAGCGGCTGGATTCGAAGTACAGAACATCAAGCCTTGGGTCATCCAGTACACCTTCACCTAGTACACCTAGTACAGTCGGCCGCATAAGTCGATTAACACATTCAAAAGTGCAAAACAACGTAACACGTGACGCGCCATAAGTCGTTGTCACGACTAGAGAACAAAATAAACTTCACGTACAAACGATCGTAAAAAGCTTTAGTAAGTAAATAATTAAGTAAGTAAGTTGAGTGTTCAGTTGTTTTGCACTTTTGAATGTGTTAATCGACTTATGCGGCCGACTGTACACCCACCAATCACAATTTATATGGATAAAGACATTTATAGCCGTAAAATAATCTGGAATGCCGGATTAGCCGGAATGTTTTCTCATTTTACTTATTGGTGACTTTTGTACTTATTGTGCTAAGTATCGGCATTCAAGAAGGTATATTGTCGTTTTTGTATTGTAATTTTTGTTCGTATTTCAGAGATTAACTATAACTAGGTATCCGTAAGCTATACCTAGATATATAGGTAGCCTAAAACGTGTTTCCAAGATAGTGAGAACTAGGCAATGAGCATCAATTGAACTAACACATGCTAGCCAGCTCATGAACTTTTTCTATTATTTTCTACTATTATTTCACACTTGGTGTTTTTTACTAATATTTGCCACAAACCCTATAGGTAGGTATATATCCCGTACGAATTAACTTGAGACTCCGCTTGAATACGACCCTCTTCCCGACTAATTATTCTTTATCCCTAATAATGTCATGCAAATTAAAAAAAAATCAAATAAAAAAATACGACGACGCTGATGCGTGTGCAAATGATTTTTGTCATCGGCCCAGATCTCAAGTTAATTCGTATGGGTTATAATATACCTATTAGTAATATTTACTTAACCTGTTCACTCTGCTGATTCCACCTTTGAAAGTAAAGTTTAAGTAATTATATAGGTATTTCTTTTTCCTTTGAGTAAATAATTATTTAGCACGTCAATTTTATTCTAAAATATCTATAATACGTACAAATAGATAAATAATGAATTAGAATTGAGTCTTTATTGGTATAACGTCGGAAACGAAAGTTCCACTGTTGTTGGGAATTATAGAAATGATTAGTATTGCTGTAAGTTGGGTAATACTTGTATGTAAATGATTAGGGTCACCGGGAAATGCATCAGATTCGCATTTGCGTGCATAAGAGCGGCGTGGGACGTCTATTGGTTCCATCGTGTTTGCCCTCTTTGACCGATTAACAAATGCTTGCTTCATTCAATGATCATTCATTGATCGCAATTAACGAAATGGGCCGAATTGGAGTCCATCAGTTGCCTAATAATTGAATTACGAGTACATGTCCACCACTCTACTGCAGATACCGCTCTCTGCTCATTATCGAGAAGGTTTTGTTTTGAGACTGAATTTAAGTTTAATTAGTTTTCTTTTATGTCACACAAGTTTTTATTTTGATGCAATGTCGGGTTTGTTGCCGGCGAACTATATTATTATAATTTCAGAGGGCGATTTAACTTTTTTACTGTAGCAAATGGGTGGAGAGTAGAGTGATCTACTTGTCTTGTCCTGTTTTGTCTATTTCTGTGTATCTACCTTCTACACAAAGAACACAAATAAAACTTTAAACTAAATAATTTAATTCTATGCAAGTTGTTCTCTCTGAAAGTTGTGTTTGTCCTTGCTTATCATATCACATACAACGGGAAGTTAGAAGGTCTACATTATTTAGACATACTTAGGTAGTTTTAAATTTGTGCAAGTGCAGACAGAATAAAGGTAATTGCTTGTGTTATAGGCGATGGTAGCCACCTACCATCAAGTGGACCGTTAGCCTGTCTGTCGACCCTACCTTTTTAACAAAAATAATATAGGTATACCGTATTTAGAATGGATCCCAAACTTGGCTGCGCCTGCATTCGTTACATTATTATTAGGTACAAGCTGGTGCCTGCGACTTCGTTCGCGTTGAAAAAGAAAAAAGTAGCCTATCCTGTGTCCTGTACGTCTCAATGTTTATATACCAAGTTTCATGAAAATCAGTTAATTCGTTTAATAGTTATGGAGGAACATACGTATTACAGAATTATTATTAGTATTGATTGATTAATGATATTATTTTACATTTAAAGAAAAACATGAATAGGTACTTATTTGTAATACGTCAACGCTCGAATAGGTAATATAGGATAGGTATAGGTATACTTCATCCATATGAGTGTGTGACGGTGTTTCTCAGCAGATTTGGATATATAGATAGTTGTTGTAGCCATCTTGATATATGATTTGTTCGTCTTTCATATTGAAAGAGAGGAAAGTTTAAGTCAATACGAATCGATTTAGTCCAGTAAATGAAAGTCGTATGTCCCTGCACTTTTGAATACTAAAGAAAAGCTACTAAATCATTTGTTCGCTTGTGCCTCTTGGACTGATGGTCAGAATCATTTTCAAAATGATAAACATCGAATAATAAGAGGCAGAGTGCAGGGCTCTGGTTTATCACGGGACGTAGTTGCAAAAATGTAAAAAAAGACTCCCAGAATAGAAAAAAAGTTTTTTAAAGTAAGATTTCTTAGTTTTTTTTTCAGGAATGAAAGTAAAGCTGGTATTAGGTTCGGTCTATTATTGTTTTTACAAACAGTTTAAGTATGTATGAAAAACCTGAATGGTCACAAAACCGCTACTCGTCATCGCTGTGACAATAAATGGTGCTCGTTTTAATTTCCGATATCGACGGAATGCCCCATACTCCCCATAGGTTAACCACAACTACCTAACTACCCACGGAATGCGTTTACACATTTAGAATCCGAATATTTTGCACGTATTTGTGACTGTGGTGAGGTGTGGACGTTTCGATGTTCATCGTTTTGAGGATGATTCTGACCATCAGTCCAAGAGGCAGCCGCGAACAAATGATTTAGCACACCGTTTTTTCAAAATGCTGTCAATTGACACGTCATGGCAGACGCGGTCCTTAATATTTTTATGGTACAATCATCGATATTAATAATGTCTGAACACGAACACACGAACAAATCATATAGAAATTTTGGCACTCAGCTCCCTAACCATAAAGTGTTGTTACAACTTACACCATTTTTTTTTTTGCGTACGAGTCGGAGTAGCATCGTAGTAGGAATGCAATGGGTCTGACCGATGGGTTTGAAAATGACTATAAAACACACATAATATCAGAGCTATGGTTATGTACATGTGAAAAGTTTTTATTTCATCAAAATCGATGCAGTATTTCCGAAGTTATTGACACCGAAACTTCGGTCGCTATTCAAATTTTCAAGTTCGCCCGTGCTAAGTGGATGACGTCACAAGGGCCGATGCTAGACGCAAGTTCATAGTAAAAAGATAGATTTGTATTTTGTAATTAATTAACTCAAAAACTACTGGACCGTTTTTAAAAATTCTTTCACCTATAGAAAGCTACGTTATCAGCGAATAATATAGGCCATATTTTATAAAGTTACACGGACGAAGTCGCGTGCAACAGCTGGTAACATTATAGAGAGAGTAGATTTCTATTTTTGTTTACGAGTATAATGATTAAACTTAAAAACTACTAGACCGATTTTAAAAATTATTTCTCCTATAGAAAGCTACGTTATCAGCGAGTAACTCAAGCCTTATTTTATAAAGTTGCGCAGACGAAGTCGCGTGAAAACAGCAAGTTGATTATAAATTATAAAAATATTCTTAAAATGATTCTTGAGCGGGACTTACGACAAAGATTTCCTCAATACTTTCTGAAGTTATCGGGTTCGGAATATCTTAATGAAGTAGGTATCTTGCGGGTCAGTTCTTTTTGTCTACGTTTCTGTACTACAGATCATTCATTTGTTTTAACTGTCTCTCGATGACACAAAATGTAAATGTACGTTTTGTTGTATCAGCTAGGTTGCGGTTTGCAACTTTACTTGCAACTTTGCTTTGCAAGCATATACTTGGTTGTAAGTCATCCTCATATCATAAAGAGTGTAATAGGTATTTTTGTTAGTATATTAGGCAGGTAAGTATATTTTTTAAAGGAAGAAAAGTGACGATGTCTTACACACACTAAAATAAAATACGTGTGTGACGGGCTTCATGGTCATCCACTTTTTACGTCTTTTCGTATCCATTGGCACTTGGAAAAATAATTTAGAAGGTGAGTGGATGGTTGAATTTGTACATAATATATAGGCACTATATATTATGTACAAATTATTAGTATCTTTTATTATTATTATTATTATTAGTATTTATTATATGGCAAAAGTAACGGTCATTATTTAAATTTTCAAATGCTCCGGCGCCACTGACCTATACTAAAAAAAAAAAATAATGACCACTATACTAAAAAATGACCTATACAAAAAGCACTAGACTTTTTGTACTTTTTGTACCATTTTGAAATTTTTGAAAATTTTGACGTATTTTTATTCCGAACCATAACTTCAGAAAGTATTGAGGAAATCTTTGTCGTAAGTCCCGCTCAAGAATCATTTTAAGAATATTTTTATAATTTATAATCAACTTGCTGTTTTCACGCGACTTCGTCCCCGTAATTTTATAGTCTATGTTAATAGCCTATGTTACTCGCTGATAATGTAGTTTTCTATGGGTGAAAGAATTTTTAAAATCGGTCTAGTAGTTTTTAAGTTTGTTCATTACAAACAAAAATAGAAATCTACTCTCTTTATAATATTACCAGCTGTTGCACGCGACTTCGCCCGCGTAACTTTATAAAATATAGCCTATGTTATTCGCTAATAACGTATCTTTTTATAGGTGAAAGAATTTTTAAAATCGGTCCAGTAGTTTTTGAGTTAATTAATTACAAACAAAAATAGAAATCCACTCTCTTTATGATATTACCAGCTGTTGCACGCGACTTCGCCCGCGTAACTTTATAAAATATACTCAATGTTATTCGCTGATAACGTAGCTTTTTATAGGTGAAAGAATTTTTAAAATCGGTCCAGTAGTTTTTGAGTTAATTAATTACAAACATACAAATCTCTCTTTCTTGCATCTAGAATCGGCCCTTGTGACGTCATCAACGTTCGCGAGTAGTATTAAAAAATTTGGGTGGCGCGCGTACTTTGAACGCTTATAACTCGGTCATTTTTTAAGATATCAAAAAATTAAAAACACTGCCGTATTTGTCTAGTGAGCTATATTTGGGGGATATCATTAACTAAAATCGATGGTCAGACTCATTATGCATGACTTTCTAACTTGTATTTCTTGTCACTCGTCCATCTATGCCAAGATGTTTTCCCTAATTATGTCAATACGAGATATCTCGAAACGGGAACAAGTGCTTTCCATATTCTGACCCAAAAAACAATTGTAAGGAATATGTTTTTTGTTGAATGATATTCATTTCAGCTTTGCATCTGTTTGATTCATAGATATCTGTTGAAGGAATAATCTGTTGAAAGAATTCAAAAAGAAGATGATGCCACTAAGCAACTTCGCACCTAAGTAGATAAGCAGATTCTCTTCTCTTTGATAAGAGTGATTGATAATTTGATAATTTGTGGGCCATAAATAGTGTTGACCACAAAATGCTCCCTTGGGTTAGGTATGGTATTACATACACCAAATGTTTTATTCTCTCCATTGCAAGTTTTCTCTCTCCCTCATAGAAAATACACTATGCATCATCATCATCATCATCAATACTAATAATAAATCTGTAATGGTTGGTAATGGAGTAAATTAGGTACTTTGTTTTCAGAGATATCGTGTTTATATGTACAGAACAAATTATATAAAATGTATATAAACAATGTATATACTTACGGAAAAAAATTTAAAAATCGTCAATTTAGTTTCAATATATATATTGACGATTTTTGTAATTTTTTTCTGTATGTTATGTTCCTCCATACCTTAAATGAATTAACTGATTTTCATGAAACTTGGTAGATAAACATTTAGACCTACATAGGACACAGGATAGGCTACTTTTTTCTTTTTCAACGCGGACGAAGTCGCGGACATCAGCTAGTATTTTATAAATGTATAAATACACACTACAATAGACATTGTGAATTACAAATAAGTATAATAGCTTCGCCGTTCGCTGCGCCGAGACTCGAACCCGGGGTCCATCGCGTTGAACTCGCAGGTACCTAAATGAAAGACTTGTTTAGTTAAGTTTGTGAACGGGCGACGCGGGGCGGTGGTGGCCGAGGTCTGTCTCGAATCTCGATTTTTTGTGATGCGGAATCCGGTTCGAGAGAGCATGGCGTTGGAATCGTGGCATGGCAGGAACGACGCGCCGCAAACGCATTCTAATCGACGATGTTCCTCTGATCGACTAATGTATGTCGATTGTCGTCCGACCGACTTTTGTGAACTTTGTAAATTGTGAAGCTTTTTGGGTGTGCTAAGTAGTAGGGGCGGAATGAGCTTTTGAGCTTGCGCGACGGGTCCCCCGTCCCCCGTCCCCCAGTCCCCCTCCAGGCCGCCCCCCGCCGTCGTCCTCACACTCGGTGCTCGTCGTGTCTCAGTGTACTCAACTACTCAGTACTCAGTGCCTTACCAGGCTTGTTCGCCGCCAGTCAGACGCGCTTCGCTCCACTTCGCTCTCTCTCGCGACCGCTCGTTGGTTGCGTGCAATGTTTACATTACTCGGGTAGTAATAAAATTAGTGTCGCATGTTGGCTTGCACCTGAGTGACCTGCTCTCTGTTCTACGCTAACCGAACACGAGCGGCAGCTGGCAAGTAGCAGTAGGTGGCAGGTGGCAGGTGGCGGCAGGATGGGGTGCGCCAAGGGGCTCTGCACAGCTGAGAAAGTTTTCATCTTCATCAACATCGCGTTCGCGGTGAGTGCCTTCATTAATCTTTTTCACGACTTGCTGTACATTATGCTAGTGTGAAATTTACGAATATTCACAGTTTGGACTGTCTAAAAATTTACATTGCATCAAAATCGGTTTAGCCATCACAGTCAGCAGTCAGAATTGGGTCCCATTCCCATCGTAATATGTAATATGAATCTGCTAATATTATCACACTAAAAAATAGATAATTCATAAATTTTTGCGATTTTTTTGCTTTAAAAATGTTTATCCTACATTTATTTGTTTAGGAATTATAGAAACAATAGCTAGTTAATACATAGGTAACATTTTTGTGGTAAAGGAAACGAAAATAAAGTTATTGTCGGTAGATGGTTAAATGACTCAGTCGTCGGTTACACAGAATTATTTAAATACAAAACATTACAGGTTAAATAATGGAAAAAGGTCATTCGAATAGTGCTAATTATAGAAAGTGCTAATTATAGACTGAAGTGGCTAATTAAATAATTAGGTTCTGGAACTCACCATGACCATAGGTACGAGTACCTATCCATTATCAATTAGGTATTATTACAACGTGAATCATTTAAACAATCTGACGTCTATGTATGCAAAAAATAAGGAATTTTTCCTTAAGCACACATTTAATTTGCACCGTAAAAACCTAAGTATTTTAATTTTTTATATTCTGTCAATAGACTAACGTCAATAACGTTTGGACTATAAATATTTAGAAGCTTAAACTTTTCTTAGTTTTATTATGTTACCTAATCTGTGCTTTTACTGAATCTTATTTGTTGTTCGTGATATAGGTACATTAATAATAATGAGACAAGAGATTATTCCGCAATGGATGTCCTTTTGATTAAACGATCATCTTTTCAAAATGCTCCCAAGTTATCCACGTCTCATCCAATGAGAACGGTTCGGTTTCATTACTTTTTAAACGAGACTCGTTAATGAGAACATGACTGTTTCTTTCAGTCAGTCAGGCAGTCAGGCAAACGGACACTCTAATATCTTTTCATAATGTTTTACCTTTTTCTAATAAAATTTCAAAATGTAATGTCAGGTACGAACACTACAAGATATTTTACACTTGATCTCATCCCATGTACCTACCATGTATTTTTTCTAAAGAATAAAATATTTCAATTTTGTTCATACTCATATTATAGGTATTTGTACTTGTTTTGTCTTATTTATTTTGTATTTAGGTTTTTATTAGTACTTAACTTTAAAAAGTCGAACACAAATAATATTAGGAATATATAGGTACTGTAATATAAGAGAAAGTAAATAAGATTTTCAATCAGAGTTTATTTAAAAAAAACGGAGGCAGTTTTGTAATATTTATTATGTTAAATATTTAATTCATAAGTAGTACATACCACAGGTAAAAATAATTCTCCCGTGGTACTACCAGACAGCATAAGTAGTACCTCTGTACCACGTAGTACTACGGGCAAAAAATATTCCCCTTGGTACTACCAGTAGTATCACCGGTAGTACCACGGGTAAATAGCGGATATGTTGTATGTTTGATTTTTTGAAACTCAATCTAACTTGGTGTCGGACTTTAAGTAACAATTATTTAATCTGAGCCCTAACTTAACCTTTTGTTCAAATTAGTATCTAAATGAAAATACGAATGATGACGACTCCTTATTAAAAAATAGTTTAATTAAAGGTTTATTATATTACACGTAAAATCCTTCGTTTAGAAGTTGGTGGCTAAAAGTAGAAAAAAATAGTGCGGTTTGAGTGAATAGCCACACGCTTAGTTTATTATTAGTTAATAACTGCACATTGTATTTTTTGTTTATAAAATTATAGGATCTTTATAGGGTCCACGCGAGTCACGGGTATTGGCTAGTTAGTAATAAAAAAACAATATTTGATAAATTAATGTAATTTTAATAATTAGATTGCGGACAGGGCGACTGTCTAATTACTAATTACTCGTACGAGCGAGGCAAGCTTTGCAACACAGGCCGCTGAGCCCCCTTTATATTACTTATGTCATTTTAAACTTTCTTGTTATTCTATTGACTGGTGTTTATTATGGACTTGAGATATCTGACATGAAATAAATGAAAAATATCTAATTTACTCAGAGGTTCAAATATAAAATAGTTAAATACGATTTAAATCTTTGATTAAATATATTTGTATTTACTACTCTCGATGACCGACAGATTGATTGATTATGGATAATTAGTTGCATGCTATCTGAAGTGGAAGTGTCGTTTAATCTCCGAAGTATATTTAAACTGTAAAAGTACCGTTGCATTTAATCAGACTCGGAGCGTGACGTACGTGACTTTTACAAAACGTGCCTTCTGTTCACAACATTGCCAATTGCATATTGCCAATTGTTGTCGATTATACCTACGATTCGCCTTCTAATTTAGATAACACATCCTTGGCAGTACTTAGTGTTAGAATATAGCTGAGTATAGTAGTGGCCCCAAACTCCAAACACATGCAACCATCCAAAGCTAAAATAAATAATCGAGACGAGAGTTACGCGTAAATCGTTAGTTTTTATATTTTTAAAGTATAAATTAAGTTAGTTTCAACGCGGGCGAAGTCGCCTGCACCAGCTAGTTTTTTTTTTAACAAGTTTTGCCTACGACCACGTAACATAAATAGGCAGTTGTTTTTTGGTGAGTGAATAAGGGATGTTAGAGCCCTTTTCCCCTCCTCTCAATCTTATATATGTACTTTATTCTGTCAAGGTCTGCAAAAGAATTTACGAAATTTACGAGTCTAAGAATTTTACATAGTTATGTTTTCTGTAAGAATCCTATAGTTACATCCTATAAGAATTCCCTATTGCAAAATCAATACTAATAATAAATCTGTAAATGTAGGTATTGTATGTATGTATATTCCTCCATAACTCCTGATTTCTTATGAAACTTGGTAGATAAACATTTAGACGTACAGGACACAGGATAGGCTACTTTTTTCTTTTTCAACGCGAACGAAGTCTCGGGCGCCAGCTAGTAATGAAATAAATATTAGATGAATGCCACAATGCCATTTCTAGGAATGACTAATCGAAATTTCAACTCGAATGACAATGTATCGTCTTCATTTACTCACATCTCTTATATGAAATCAATAAACAAAGGTAGGTGTATAAAAAAGGGTTAATATAATCTAGTGTTGAGTCAATTTATGTATACTTACGTTTATATAGCTGTTTATGTAATAAATAATGTTATGATCGGATTCCTTCATTACGTACGAGTATAAGCACAGCTGGCATTGCTTTGTTTGGTTTGAAAAAATACGGTTAGTTCCGCAATGTTTAGAAATATCTGTTCAGTGACCATTTGCATTGTGAGACTTGTAGCTTGTAGGCGAGTTCGTTCGTTTACGTTTACATTACGCTTTACTCGTGGCTATGCCACATGCTATCAATTTTCAAAATAATTCTATTACTTAGGTAATTCGTTTATATTTATCATGTTACTTTATGTAAACTCTTATTAAATTATGCATAATATGTATCGTTAGAATTGGAAATAATCAATATCTATTGTGCCCGATCACTGATAACATTGAAATTTCTTGCACTAAAAGACATTGACCACGAGCAGAGCATCAACAATTCAACATGAAACCGATGAATCATAAGTAAAGTAACCCGAACCAAATTATAACTCTGCCTCAGCCTCAGATGAATTGTGAAACTCACTTCCTTTCATTAAAAACAACACTTGTCTCTTTCTATCCTTTATCCCGGTATAGTGTAATTTTAAAATGAAATATTATTATGAGTCTCAATAAATTCCATGATACCTAATGCAGTTAGAATCAGTATAGGCACAGATTGTCGATAGACAGAAACCGTGAGATCATACGAGTATTTAGGAAGGTCAGCGCAGAGATGTAATTGACAATTGACGACGTTGCTACTAGACTATATAGACATTCACATTTATCTTTCATCAAACTACTACAACATGGAACCCGCGTGCCAATGGAACATTTAAAAGTGACATATGCGTAGAGCATGAACTGTCATTTAAAACAAAACAAACATAATAATAATAAGTACGAAGGAGCCAAAGAGTCATCTTGCGTCTGTCGTTTTATTCTTATATACCCACGTACGAGTAATAGACTCCGCCGGGATGTAATGTAAGAGATCCACTACTCATCTCGTTTGAACTTGATATCACCTATTATTGGTATGACACTAAGTTTCTTATGCTGACTGATCATTTTATCCAACTTTATTACATCTTGCCGACTGCCACTGAGACGTCCTAGCTGCTATAACAAATTAGTATAGCTGTAAAATAAGTAGTTATTTGATCTAAAGCGCTGGCATTTGCTGCGTAGTACTCGTATTTGCATATCTGCGGTTGGCGGTCGACATGTGCCGAAGCCTTTATCGAACCGAGTGTACTTGACCCATTTCTCTTTTTAAAAAGGAGATCCGTGGCTAAGCAAAGGCTGTCGTGTCGCTGCAATAGAATCACACAGTATTAATAAACATCCCCGACCCGACCTGACCTCGCCCAAATTAACTAAATATTTCCGAACGTTCTAAATACTCTATTTTAACGACGTGGGACAAGAACAAGACTACTTCTCAACGAACAAGTCTATAAATTTATATCATTGTCTGCTTCTCCTCTAAGTTTATCTAACCACTCAACGGGTTTGGATGCGGTTTTCACTAATGAATATATAGATAGATAAAGTATAAAATAAAAGCTGCGGGCGGGTCGCTAGTCTCAACTTAACTATATCGCAAAACACGATTGAGATGAATTATGGTAATGAGACATTCTTTAGTCGTTAAGTGCAGCTTCCTTCTGATTGGAGCCAGGGGTGAACGACCGCCGACCGCCGCTCCTTGGGATGACCGATTTATTGGTTTCACATTGCGACAGATGTACAGGCACTTGTTACACTCGCGAGGACCTTCGACTGGTTTGCGGAAGCACTTGCCACTTAGCTCTGCTATCGGTTGAGGTCACCATTGCACAAACATTGTTAGGCGACCTTGACAGACTTACAATTCATTATTGTTTACTTCATTTCAACAATACAAGTTATCGTTGCCATGCGTCATAACATATTATATTGTCAACAAGTGATGCACCTACAAGTGTAGCTGTTTAGTTCCTAAGTAAGTTTCCACTAATCTAAAATGCGTGTACTTGTTTTGTCGTAAAATATTGGTCTCTCACTTGCTTCTAAATGGCTAAATTATTTTAGAGAAAAATACGTCAATCGACTACTTATTTACCGTCTTTTAAACTATATTTTATTCTTACTCGTAAATTTACGAATATTTTTAACATTTACATAATAAAAATGATTACTTCATAGGAAGAAATGGATTTTACCTGACAATTTTCGAACTGTACAAACAGTACCTTTTAAAATGAATTTAATTTTGTTTCTTGTATGATATGTAACTATAACTATTGATGATGGCCTCGTTAAATAAAGTTTGTTAGAGGACCTCGGTTGACTTTTAACTTTACAACACGTAGTAATTTTTCGGCTTCGTCTCAGCCTTTTCTTATTACCTACTATTATAGTCGACACTTGCTTGTGCAGTTAAAGTATTGTACTACTGCTGAAGTTAAGTAAAGTTAAAATTATTCAATTTTAACACTGTTCAGTCAGCCATTTTTAATTTCTCGTGCCAACAGCGTCTTTTATAGCTGTAAGATAAGAAGATACAACCGCTGTATGTCATCATAAATTATATCTAAATCGCCTAAATCGGCACATCATGCTTGAGAGAAAATTAACTAAAATTATTTTTATGAAAAGACAATGGATCCCAGTCTGTCCTAGTTGAAAGAACATTGAATGTACCTACTGTTAATACTTTATTTGCATTAAGAATGTATTTACATAAGAAACAACATTACTGTTTGGTATAATCGGCTCGTTCATATCTGAAACAAAATGCTACTCATTTGATAGGAATTCTGTTATATCTGAATGAGGTCACGCGTCACTGACATCTGTGCACCTTTGACTTGCGACTCGTACGTCGAACAAACGGATCTTTCTTTAATAGATGTTGCATTTATGCGCATGCCGTGTGTGCAGATGTACAGCGGAGCTCTGCTGGCGACGGCGGCGCGTCTGGCCTGGGACCCCAGCACGTACACGTGGTTCCGCTTCTTGTGCGAGGCGCAGTACCGGGTGACGGCGGCGTACGTGCTGGCCGCCGGCCTGTGGCTAGCCGCCCTCGCCTACCTGGCGTTGGCCGCCGCCCACCACCAGGACGCTCATCGCTGCCTTCGCATGGTTCGTTTCGCTTCACTAATGAGCCTTAATTCACTTTTAACAGTTTCGGGACGATCAATGGCCGTCATTACTAACTTCAACTTAATTATATCATTACGTGAAGGTGAATTAAAATAAGCTCAATGACGTCACATACCTACTTATCATTTAGTTCTTCTTTCATAATATTCATAAATTTTAACTTGAATACGTCTTTGAATTTGAATATGAATTCTTCCATATTGGGACTTAATTAAGAAAAGTTTGAAGAAAAATGACGATAAAATTAAATAGGGGGATATAGTTTGCTGCTGTAGCTACTACTCGATAGGTTAACGGAGTAGATTTTTTACAATATATTCGAATTCGTTGGACATTATACGAGTATATGTATAGATACATATAATGCGCTCAGAGAAAATATTACTCGAAATATGTATTTCTATGATTACTCACAAGCAGTAATTTTATGATTTAGCTTAAGTAAGCCCCTTACAGTTTTGAAATCATACTTGAGCCCGTTATTGCACATGCCCTCATTATTTATTGGGATGTTTTGGGAAAAAGTCGATACCACTTGGTTATGTGATTCGACGACGATTTTGAATGTTGCAGTACGCGGTGGGCGTGGCGTGCCTGGCGCTGAGCGAGGTGGGGTACGGGGCGTGGATGGCGGCGTCGCTGGCGGCCTGGTGGCGCAGCGCGCCGCAGGCGGAGCTGGCACGACGCGGCATCGACCTGGTGCACGACCTGAAGCCCATGCTGCTGGCCGCCGACCGCTACCGCGACGTGACGCGCCCGCTCTACCACATGATTGAGGAGATGGAGCGCCAGGCGCCCAACAACGCCTACGTCATCTTCCTGTTCGGCGCGTTGGGCGGCGTGCTGCAGGTGGCGGCCTTCGTCATGGCGTGCCGGCTGGCGAGGGACGCGCGCGGCGCGAGGCGGGACGCCGACGAGAAGCAGCCCTGCGACGAGGACAGCGACAGCGGCGAGGGCTCTGGCTCGCAGGACCATCCCCCGGGTTGGCGCAAGAACGCCAACTTGAGGATGTACACCATTTTGGACAAGATTTTCTAGCAGGTAAAGACACGCTTCGTCCGGAAATTAGGGTAGGATTTTTTTTTCCAAATTTATATGGCACCAACTTCGACATATACTCTATCCATTAAAGAAAGAATTATCAAAATCGGACCACTCTGTAAAAAGTTATGCGTAGTCGTACACTACAATCAGTGAGTGAATTCAATCATCCCCTGTTTTCCTACCCTTAGGGTTGGTTTTTTTCCAAATTTATATGGGACCTCATTGGGGTTACACCCTTTCAAATTAAAAAAGAATTATCAAAATCGGACTAATCTGTAAAAAGTTATGCGTGATAATACAAAAAAAAAAAAACAAATATACGCGTCGAATTGAGAACCTCCTCCGGTTTTGTTTTTTCGTATTCGTCGTTTGAAAAAGTGACTTGATGTCAAGTAGTAAATTCCTAATTGAATAAAATCTCTAAATTTAGGATCACTTACAACGTATTCATTGAAGAACTTTTTCGTTTATTCCAGGAAGAGACGGGTTCGCCCGTTGCATCGTCGGCCGAGCTGGGGGCGGCGAGTGGCGTGAGCGCGGGCGCAGGAATCCCGCGAGCGCGGGCGCGTGGCGGTCGCACGCGCAGGGGGCGCGTGAGGGGCGCGAGGGGCGTGGGGGGCGGCGGCGGCGGCAGACGGCGCCCCTCTCCTCCCCGCGCCCCCACCCCCACGGCGCCCGCGCACGCGCTTCTCATTCTGCACACGGACTTCGCCGAGTTGTGAACCAGTTCCTACTAGCGCATTCCTCGACCACTGCCACATCTTTATAACCTAGTTGTTATCACGAATTTATACTTTACCGATAGTACTTGTAACACGACAGACTGCCATATTAATATATTGTTAGATAGTTGCCTTAAATTTAGTATCGAATAAGTAGAGATCGCCAGTGGAAGCCCTGCCTTCGCCGAGAGAGAGGGAGAGAGATCTCCCGAACGACTGTGTCAACGATGTTCAGTGACCTGGTGCCAAATATTGTAGTCGTACGTTGTTACTCACTAGACAATAAGGTTCTCCACTTTTAGACTTAGGACTCCTAGACTAGGAGGAAATATTGAAAGCAATAAAGTGATATTTTTATACGAATAAAGCTTTTCATTTTCTCTCCATTGAAATAGCGAATCTGACGGTTTCTCTCGGTGGAATCCACGCCGGTCGAGTTGCACTAGTTAGCCACAAACACCAATAGTCTGAGTCACGGCCCGCATCCAGGCGGCGGTGATTAGCCGCCCGATAGTGGTGATAAGATAATGTACCTGCCTATTCTATTCATACGCACACCGATAAGTGAGGTGTTTGCGATCGGGAGCCGCGGGCGCACCTCGCGTGTTCGCCGTAGTGAGTGATATGACCAGTGATCAGTGATAGGCCTCCGTCGCCATGAGTTGGTGCGCACGCGCTGCTCCTGCCCTCCTTCCGCACGTCAATTTCTTACTTGCGGTTTGTGGTTTGTATACTGAAACGCTAAACATCGTCTCGCTTCTTATCTCGCCTTCCCCAAGTCAACAACTTTAAAGACGTTTAAAGATAAAAACGAATTTGTGTTTGTCTTAGTCTTCTAAGATTATTTTTTTCCTCATTTTTAACAAGCATTTAAGTAAGCTATTCGGATTTAGTCATATTTGCATATGCATAGTACTCTTACACATGTGAAGTTGCGAAGGCGAACATTGTTATTGTTATTGATAAGTGAATAAAGTACTTATTGAATTGGTAATAGACAGAATTGCTCTTTGTGTCAATATATATGAGGTGGATACCTCAATTCTCAATAGATACTTATCTAAGTAAAAAAGAATAAAAACGTTTCTTTTTTTCTTTTGAAATGCATTAATTTTTAACAAAAAAAGTCCATCTATTATAGGCGATATAAAATTCGGCAGGAAAGCTGACGTTGATGGTATTGTAGGTTACTAGTCTCCTAACGCACGTGACACCTAGGATCTGTGAATGCAGAATAAAGGAAACTAATAGGCCATTGAAATGGCTTGATAATCTTGATCTGCCCGCTTTATGACAGCTCAGTTATAAACTCGTAGGTTTCTATATTTACGGTATCGAAGTTAATATACGTCTGTGTAAGAACTACTGGTGGGCTGAGCTGAGTAATATCTCACCCCCAACCCCCAACTATATACAGCACGAATACTATACTCGACTTTGACACGAGTTTTTAATGTTCTTATGATCCATGTCTTGGAAGGTAAGTACTACAAGTCTATAAATCCAATACTTACACCGATTACCGATTACGACGAATTGACAATGTATCAGCTTGACTCACATTCTGAACTTCGGTCTGACTCATATAGTCATTGGGAACTGATCGCAAATCACAATCAAATAATAGTAATATTTTATTGTATAAATAATACTTATGTAACAAATAAATTAAATTAATCTTAATTACGATTTTCTTTTGTATCTATTTTACGTTTCTTCTAAGTACAAGAAAATCTTTAATTATTCTTTAATAGTTAAGTGAGTTATTACACTCTTTGTGCAGTTGTATGCCGGTGCGGGTCTGGCAACCGCTGCTCGTCTCAAATGGGACCCCATAACGTACATAGCGCTGAGGGAACTGTTCCCTCAGGAGTACCGGGTGATTACCACCATCATCACTGTTCTCTCGGTGCTGCATCTCTTGCTGGGTCACTTGGCACTTCTCGCCTTGGGCTCGTCGCGCCCTTCTCGTCGCCGAGCGCTGCTCTACTCGGCAAGTATCACATCGCAATAGTTCAAGGGAGCCAACCTTCCCTTGAACCCTTGAACCTAACCTTTCATGGGTTTTAGCATGCCGCAACGATGGCTGCCATCATAGGGTGCGAAGTCGCGTTTGTAAGCTGGCTGGTGGTGCAGGTCATCGCGTGGCTCGACTCGGAAGAGGCGCAGATGCTACAGGAATCGATGGAGTTACGCCACCACATTGAACCCATTCTGCAGTTCTTCGGGAAGTGGCATCCGCTTCCTGCCAAAGTGAAAAATATTGTAAAGGTGCGTACAAAGCAGAAGCCATAACTACAAAATATTGATCGTAGAAAAACTTTCTTCGTATTTCATATTGTACAAACTTTGCACCCAAAAATCACCAATTGATTGACCCCAGGTTTAACTCAATAAAACGCAGGGAGTTCAAATAGGTAAATCGTTAAAAGCTATCTCTTTATTTAAAACTTCGAATGTATAAAAGACACAATAAAACAATCGTTCGTGCGTACTTTTATATATTAGCGCCATCTAGATACAAATCGTGGCCGATACTTATTATTTGTTAAATACGATTTAACATATCGCCCCCCATGGACCTAGTCCATAACAACAATGGGGCATGCGGCTGCAGACTATTGAAATTCTTTTTCAAACAAAGGAATAAAAACAATAAAAAATAAAACAAAAATAAAAATCTTAAACGAAAAATAAAAAACTAAAAATCTCAAACTAAAAATATAAAACTAAAAAAAAAAAAAAAACATGAGAATACAGAAAATAAACAAGTCCTATACCTAAACCATAACAACCAAATACTTAATGCACAATATAACAATTTCAAAAAACATTTCAGAATAACAAACAATTTCAAAAATAACATAATACAGATATTCGCTAACAATAACAAGAATAATAGACCAACCATCCTCAAGGGCAAACCCTCTTTAAAATTTTTACAAAAATCTATTTGGAGAAATGATTAACGTATATCGAGCGGGAGAAATCGCATTTTAGCATGGTTTCGTTTTATACTTTTCCATCTTCCATGCTTAAAATCTGGGTCCTTTCCCATGAACGGCAGTCTGATCATGTAACTTCTTTGCTCCTGTTTCATCTTAGTAGTTAATATTTTCTCTCTAGCCTTCCTCTCACAATCTAAGATTTTATTGGTTAAGGTTGATTCTGAAAGGTGAATAGAATCGTTGAATCTGTCGAGACCCAAAAATCGGACCGTTGTCTTGGTGATAAAAAACATCTCGGACCCCTGACCTAATAGGCATTTCAAAACAATGGCCTGTGCGTTATTGGTCTGTGCTTTTACTTTAAGTGACGCGGCAGCCAACAAAACCTTACGGCGAGATGTTGGAAAACAACTAGTGGGCATTTCTGAGTCGGGACTGCCTGCTAATTCCGACTCAGATTCTCTAGGTGGCGATGCAGCTTCGTTAATGACAGCTGCAGCCTTGTTACACTCAAATATACTGTCGGATTTACCTAATGATGGTGGTTCAGAGTGCAATAAAGTGTGGTGTCGTTTTTCACATATGTGACAAGTAGTTGCTATAGTACACTTATACTCTGAGTGTTCAGGCCTAAGGCCTAAGACGCTCACTCCAATAAACTTCTTGCACTCTGTTAACCTGTGCTCATCTGAGCAAAATAAGCATAAATGTCCCTCAGTTGCAGTTGATTGCGAAGATTTCAATATGTCATTTAGATTGACTTGATTTCTGTCGGTATTGACCTTTAAACGACTCATACTTTCTTTTAAAAACGTTTTAAAATATAAATATTCGTCTTCAACCTCAAAATAAAAGTCATTCTTAGCGTAATCAGTCCTTAAGTAGTCGTCATTATTCATTAAACTAACTATTTTTTGGTGAGTATCTACAAATAAATTAAATTGTGCTTCTAAATTTTCTAATCTGGATTCCAAATAATAAAAGGTGAGACGCTCTTTTGGCAAATTTTGTAAGTTGGTTTTGCCCTTGAGAATTTTTGTACCTAAATCATTTTGCGTTCTAAAAAGGGATTCAGCCATGTTTACCAATTAAAATAAAAACTTTACAAACTACCCAACAACAAATAAAAATATTATACAATTAAAAGACTACAAATTTTGCGTACAAACACTTCATGAAATTTTTACAAGTGTTTTTAACTTATTGGCGGCAAAATGGGGCATAGGTTCCCCGTCGGAACACTTTTTCTTAAACTATTCTAAGTCCATGCAACACTTGTAATTTTTTAAAAAGTTCTGAACAGTTCATGCACAATTTTAAATTTACTCAAAATTTTTCAGTTAATTTGCGGTTAATCATAAGGTTCAAAATATACTCACAGTTTTTTCCTTGACACAACACAATTGACGTCACAAATTTTACGCCACACTACTTTTGACACTGACACATGACTTTGATACTTCCGAGCTGTCAACCTGACAGATGACAGCAAACGACACTAGCACCGATGACAGTTGTTGCGCTACTAACAACTTGGAACGTGGCTGTCCTTTTGACAGCGTTAACGATGATGAAGGCAGCCCTCACGAAGTCTGCTGGATGCCCGAGGAGGGTCCCTCCCGATCCGAAGCTGGCTCGTGCTGTGGCTTTCGTCTTCCGCCTGTATTGTGGATTCGGCCCTCACAAAGTCTGCTGGTTGTTTGAGGAGATACACTCCTCGAACCGAAGCTGGCCCGTGCTGTGGCAGTCCCTCCACTGCGGCTTAATGCGCTGGATAGCGACCCACTATCCTTTTCTAAGCGCAGACGGTACAAGTGTACATACAACTTCCCTTGCCTAAATCCGGCTCGAAGGACCATGTACAAACTTGCACCCAAAAATCACCAATTGATTGACCCCAGGTTTAACTCAATAAAACGCAGGGAGTTCAAATAGGTAAATCGTTAAAAGCTATCTCTTTATTTAAAACTTCGAATGTATAAAAGACACAATAAAACAATCGTTCGTGCGTACTTTTACATATTAGCGCCATCTAGATACAAATCGTGGCCGATACTTATTATTTGTTAAATACGATTTAACACATATAGAAACTCGATACTTACAACTTTAATTAAACTTATAAATACTAGTGACCCGTTCCCGGCTTCGCTAGGGAGTAATTTTTTTAGATTAACGCTCTTTCCATTAGTAAAAATAGCATGAAAATCCGTCCAGTATTTTTTGAGATTCTTGTTGTTAACTGGATTTTTATCAAAAACTTGAACAAAGGCAATCCTTTCTTGGTACACACCATTACTTGGCTAGATCTTCAGCAATGTGTAACTACTAATAACCTGACTTTTCTAAATTTTTTCAAAAATAGCATCGACTTTATTTGTCAGAATGTTGGCCATTTTCTCACTGAAACTTAATATTTTTTTTGTTGACTTGTGTTGAATATTTTCTCGTAATAATATTTCAAATCGTAGCGACGTCTCATCTTGAATTTAAGTTATTATTTTAGACAAACTGATTTGACCTAATCAGGAAGCTGAGGAGGATCTTCCGCGCAACGGGTACGTAGGGGCTGTGGCTTTCGCGCTTCTGCTGGTTCTTCAGCCGCTTAGCTTGACGCTGGCCCTGATCGCCGCCGCGACGCCTTCCATTTCACCTTTCTCGCAGCGTTGTCTCACCAGGTGGTATCACTATTAAGCCCTTCCAGACGCCCCCCCGACGCTTCTATTTAACTAAGTTGTACTCAATTTTGCAGACGGATGCATTTCGTAAATCCCAGGACGGGTGTCATTACAATTGTGAAAAAAATAGGTTATCTCTCGAATAACGATATGACACGATTGGCTGCTACACAGTGATAACGAGATGCAATTATTGCAGAGGATCGACTATCAGCTCGAGCAGTGCGGAGGAGAGGCCGCTGAAGGCGACTTACAGAAACGGCCGACTCAGACTCGTGTGACATTTGGAAGTGGTGTTAAAATAAGTACTAGTGATAAGTTGTTAATATTTTTTTATGGACTAATAAACTAAAATAAGAATCACTACTGCGTTTTATTATTTATTAAGGGGTGGAAATGAAAGTTTTAAAGATTATTTAAACATTTATTCGTTACACATTTGAAATAGAAAGTACCTATGTCTTGCCTGCATGGCCTAGGGGCGCATGGCCTCAGGGGCGCATGGCCTCAGGGGCGCATGGCCACAGGGGCGCATGGCCTGCTACCGCGTGATCGTGAACCGACAGTGCAAAAATATAACTCGTGCCGCAATCTTATCCGTAAGATTCATAAATTATATCTTATTTTTACAACAAATGTATTCTTCTGTATACATATAGCTATCATTAAATAGTTTAGAATATTTGCTAGAATGTCAACAAAATATAGAGGCGTCGCCGGGGACACGGCGACTCTCGTACAGTTACAGTTAGGTATATTCTACGCATCACACCATGATATGACATCGCGTTCCATTCATTGTACACAAACACATACGAGTAAGTAGTACATAAACATCAATAAGCTTATTTATTTATTTAGTACAATCTCACTCACAGATAGAATTCATACTATAGCAACGACTCAACTTAGGCTCAAATTAACAGACGTTGTTAAGTTATATTATAAACGTTTTAATCGATATAGGAATTTTATTTAACGATGACTAAGTGTAAACTTAACATGTTGAAATTAACTTGTGTAGGTATTAACTTCTGCTCTAATAACTATTTTGTGATCGCCGCGACGGTATTAAACTAATTTTTTTATCACGTGTGTTGGTTACCGCCTCAAAAAGACACCCATTACTTTTTGTATTATTCACCGATCGTGACGATCTCAGTGAAATATTAAGTAGAGGCATTTTGAGAAGTATCTCAAAATTATTATTTAATACAAGGATTATTATTTAATACGAGGGGCACATCGAATCGAATCACCTCCAAACAAGAAACAGTCAAGGAACTGATTAAGTGCACACCTACTGGGACTAGGACGACACTAGGACGAGACGTCTCGATGCCCGAGAAGCTCTCAAAGCGTTTTGCCAATTTTAAAGCATTTATGATATTTTCTTTATTTATAATACCTTAATTTAATCTATAATTAATGGAGGCGTTAAACATGCCGCATAATTCGTTTCAGCGTCTCGCGGCATCCGAAATCTAAGTGATCGTAATCGTCCTAGTCCTTCCACAACAATTTTTTTTTCGAATAATAGTGCGTTGGTTGGTAAACAAAGAGTTTTTACAATAAGTACAAGTGGTGAGTTTATCTGTAGGAGGGCTGGTTCTGCTGCTGCTGCTCGGCGAGGAAGGGGTTGGAGATGCGCGGCTGGGGCTGCTGGGGCTGGCCGGGCACGCCAAGGCTGTCGCTGTAGGGCTGCGTGGCGCCGTAGGAGCTGTCGTGGTGCGCGAGATCGTTGAGGCGCGTGGAGGAGAGCGCGCGCGGCAGCGGGTTAGAGGGCACGCCGTGCGGCGCCAGCACGCCCGCCTCCGCCACCGCGCGCGCCTCCTCGTCCGCACCCGCGCCGCCCGCCAGCGGCTCCTGCTCCCCGCGGAAGTTCACGAACGCGAAGGCGGCCAGCGCCACTCCGCACAGGAGGCCGTAGCCGGCGAAGGTGCGCGTGGTGCCCCACTTGGCCACGGCGATGCCGCCGAGCACGGCGCCGCAGCCGCGGCCCAGCCCGTGGTGCAGCCCCTGCAGCACGCCCTGCGCGCTGGAGCGCAGCTGCGGCGGCGCCCCGTGCGCGATGTACGAGCAGCACGCCGCCCACACGGCCGCGTGCGTCACGCCCTGCACGAACTCGAACGGCAGCACCCACCACGGGTTCGACAGCCACGAGATGTACAGGAACCGCAGCACGTTGCCCGCCAGCCCCAGGCACAGCACCTTCACGTGCCCCATCTGCGTTATCAGCTTGAAGCTGAAGAAGTACGCGAAGATCTCCGAGATGTGGTTGATGACGGACGCCACGCCGAACAGCGTCGGCGATCCGCCGATGTCCTGCAGGTGCCAGAAGAGGAACGTGAATATCAGGCCGATTCCGAATCCCATGAACCAGGCGACGAGCAGGAACGAGGCCGCCTTCACGTTTTGGAACTGACGCAGCACGGTCACCCATTCCGGCATCTCTCTCGTCGTCTGCGCGAACACCTGCAGATACACGCAATTAATTAAAGGACGTTTGCAAACTAAACTAACTAAAATATTTCCTCGTTATTAAATTCATATTAGTATCGCTCATAATTGTTTGGTTAAAACAATAGAGGATTAGAGAAATAGAATTAAGACCTTGGCTTGTTCGAGCGCCGGCTGTCTCTGCGGCAGCGGAGCGCTGGTGTCGAGGCCGGGCAGCTGCAGCTGTTCGGCCAACTGCTGCTGAAGTTTCTCCTCGTGCGTGGGCTCAGAGGGAACCACCGTCACCGCCGCCGGCTCCATGCTTCCGAACTCGTATTTGAATTTTATCTGATCAATACAATACACAACACATTAGATATTCTGTAAAGTTGCAGCCGTGAATCGCACGCCTCTGTTCACCTACTTGAGTGGCCGTGATGAGCGCAGCGCCCATCAGAACGGAGAAGGTGGCGAAGCATATGGTATAGTTTTTCTCGTACCGCTGAGGACCTCCGCAGGGATGCGAGCTGAAAGCGGTGCTATGGTCTAGCGCGATGCCCACGAAGAACATGGCGAGACCCCATCCCAGGGAACCGAACATTCGTTGGTGACCGTATCTGAATTTCACGAATAAACTTTCAACAGTTGAATCTCTAGCTTTAAAAATACTTTAGAACAAAACAAATTAAATTAAACTTAGGAATATTATTTTTGCAGCTATAAGGTACTCGTACTATCGAAATATACCTTATCATATTCAACTGTCTGCATGTGAGTTTTAATATTAATAAATATCTTTTCCCAATTAATGTATTTTTTATCCTTGAAATAATATATAATTCAGGGACTTCCATTTTATCATTACAATGTTATTTAACATTTTCAATGTATTTTGGAATGTTCCCAAATAATGTAATAATATATATTCTTGTCTTGAGTATTCCAAACGAGTCTTCGATGTGTTTTTTAAATTTTTTATTGTTGTATTTAGGTTATAAAGTTTTTTCTGTTCAGCAAACAGTTCAACTGCCATATCTGTGAATATCTGTGCCACAGACCACTTTGCATATCCTTACTATATTAATATTATAAATGTGAATGTGAGTTTGTTTGTTTGTTACGTTTTCACGCAAAAACTACTGAACGGATCACCATGAAATTTTGCATACACGTTGTCTGGGACACCAGAAAGGACATATATTATATGTTCTAGATCAAGTCGTGGGCACCAGCTAGTAATATTATACATATTTCTTCTTTTATTTACTTTATCTTACCGATAAACCCTAGCAACGACACTGTCTAAATGCTTACTCTAAAGCCTATCTACTTAGGTACTACAGTGTAATAATTTATTTGTTTGCTAACAAAATATGTACCTACGCAAAATGATTTATTTCTTGGTAATTAGTTACGGCCGCTGGGGCCGGAAGGTGAAAGGTGAAGGTGACAAGGTGGACAGACGACCTAATAAAGGCCGCGGGTCAACGGTGGATCCAGGCTGCTTTGGAGGCTGAGGTCCAATTGGAAAATTTTGGGGGAGGCCTATGTCCAGCAGTGGACGTCCTGCGGCTGAGATGATGATGATGATGATGATGAATTAGTTACGGAGATTTGTTTCCGAATCGGTAGTAGCCTGGTTTCGAACCACCAATCTTTACCTAGATATTCGTAAAAGTTTGTAGGTATATAAGTACTTACATAATTAATAAATATAATCTAAGAATGATATGTATCATTTAATTTGACTGAAGTTATTCAGCCCATCGAAGATGTTCGCAGTCACGCATTACTTATCGCAATAAATTGCGTAATCTCAACCAGTATAGATATCATAGGTTAATCTTTCAGTCATCAGAATTGTTACATTGTTCAGGTGACCCGGAAATTGATCGTGTTCTCGGCAGAAGAAACTATGACTATATTGGAGTGATTTAACCCAAGTCATATACGGGTAAAAGAATAGAAAACGGTGGTAATACTAAATCTATGGGTAAAGGTTAACTGATTTCGAGAGAGTTGTTTTCGAGAGCTTGAAAATATTTCACAGATTATCCGGATTTTTGGTATTTTGTTTCCATATATCGATGCATATTTTCACATACTGAAGTTAACATACTTACTTAAGATATTTTTCTTATCTTCACACAAATGTGATTATCATAAAATAAATGTATTAAACTTAAAATTCTTTTCTTCTACCTATTCTTTATCAAGTAACATTTACAATGTGTGCCGTACCTGTCAGCATCCTCTCCGAGCAACGTGATGACAGCGGAGTCGGCCAGAGTGATGGCGGGGGCGCTGAAGAACTCGCCGATGACGACGAGCAGCAGTAGGAGGAAGAAGGTTTTCTGAATGTCCGGCGTGCGGTACACGATGGAGGAGTGCAGGGGCGTCACCCAGTTGGCGTTGGCTTCGGGGTCGTAGTTCTCCGCGTCCGTCACCAAGAGCGGCGATCCCTCGCGGCCGGCGCCCGACGGGCCCTTGAACGAGCGCGTCGACGCCATCGGCGGCTCCTCGTCGTAGTTGGGTTTCGCCAGGCGGTACGCGGTGTTGTTCAGGGGCTGCACGCACCCCACCGCCCCCGGCTGCACCCAGCTCAGGGGCAGCGTGAATACTATCCACGCCCCCAACGACGCCAGGAGCAACGTCCGTCCCTTCTGCCACCGGTCCGCTAGGCCTCCCCAGAAAGGCGCCGACAGGAACTCGACGAAGGGCCTCGTGCCGATGAGCAGGCCGCACTGGCCGGCGTTCATGCCCATCTGCTTGAAGTAGACGCCCATCAAGGGGAAGAGCGAGCCGAAGGCGGAGTAGAAGAAGAAGTAGAAGGTCTTGACGGTGAGCAGCTCGGGGTCCACGGCTCCCTCGCCGCACATCAGCTCCAGCAGGTCGCTGCGGCCGCGCACCTTGTGCGTCGCTTCCTTCGGCGCCGGGTACCTGGGGAACCGACACCACTTTTGTAGATGGAGCCACTATCGCTGTGCGCAGTCGCGCCAAAACACACTCCATTTTCACTAGCAACTAACTTCTTAAAAAACAGATCTTGATGTTGCAAAGATGCAAATAAAACCATTCTGTTTATTTTTCTCATTACATATTTTACTTATAAAATGTATCAAATATGTGATGATTGAATAAAACACTTATGTAAATATTGATTTCAGTTGTAGTCGTGTTATGAAACTGAAAGTGTTACTTATACGATACGTAATGGCGAGTATGTGAGAAGTAGGAGGAGTAGTAGAGTGGAGGGTGGGCGAGTGCTTGGATAGCGAAAGTGGTGCACGAGAGGCCTGGCGCACCTGGAGGTGTCCACCTCGCCGCTCTCGTCGGGGTTGACGAGAGGACGGGCCGCGGCGGCGAGCGGTGGCGGAGCTCCCTGCGGCGGGTCCATGGCGGATGAGGGCGGCGATGCTTCGCTACTGCGCGCACAGCTCGCTCGCCGCGCGACGACCGACTGCCGACTGCCGCTGCTCCAGGATGATGGTCGCCAGCCGTCGCTCGATAAGGTCGCGCTTGCGCCCCAACCGCTCCGACCCGATCCATTCGTCTCCGTATTTAATAAAACCAGAGTATACTCAAAACACTTTTATTTCATAGCTTATTAAAACATTATTAATATCGAAGTGTAAGTACCCCATAATACATTATATTATTATTTACTTAAATCTATTTGTATTTTTTCTTAAACATTAATGTTAAAAAATCATTTATTTGTAGCCCAGAATGAAATATAATAGCGTTTGCGCGAACTACAATCAAATCTAGGCATACTAAAATAAAAATGCACTTTTAAAACTAAGTATGTGTATTATTTTCAAAGTTTCTTGAGGCAAAATAATGTATGTAAAGACTATGTACAAAAAAAAACCCTTTTCTAATTGCAAGATTGTGGAAACTACTAGACTTATAAATAGGAAAAGATAATTCTTGTTCTAGGGTAGCATATGACTCGATCGCGTCTATGTGGCGCCAATGTATCTTTTTTTAATGCAAAGTGCACATTCTGATACATTCTGATGATTTTCACATATCAAATAAATCTCAGTTTTAAAATGAAAAAATTAACATAACAAAAATTACTTAAGAATTTTTGAGAAGCATTTTAGCTTAATAAGTAAAAGGTAAGTGCTGTAGAGATAAGCAAAGCAAAATTTTCTGTTGAATATATCGTAGGCAACATGATTTAGCGAGTAACCTTAATACCGTTTTCATCTGTTCGGTGAAATTGAGGAGAGTAATATAGTAGGTATAAAAAAATAAAATTATAACAGGACGTAATATTAGCAACGTTATAATCAAACTAAATAATTATATTTTCTATAAAAAAAAAATTGTCACCCACATAAAAAATGACTAAAAACTCATGAAAAACTTCCTGAATGATGAAGGCAAAAATTACTAGCATTTTTCCGACAGAATGTTTAGAAGCAATAAATAAGAGTAGTGTATGGCTAATGCGTCGAAGTGTCCGCCGGAGACCTGGCTCGCGCCAGCCGCATGCTGGCTGCGTGCATTGAGCGTCGCCGCGCCCACGCACCGGCCGCCACCGCAGCCGCCGAGTGCAACGACGCCGAGCGCAATCGCGCTGCGCCCTCGCCCTCGCCCTCGCCCCCGTCCTCACCCCCACCCTCACCCTCACCCTCACCCTCCAAGCCCTCCACGCACGCCTCGCCCTCCGGCTCGCTCGCCGGCGGCGACGGACTCAGCGAGCCGTGCAACGGCTTCACGGACTGCTCGAACCGGAATACGAACTTCAACTCCCCCCAGAAGCGGCGGCCGAAGCTCTCCCCGAGGGCGCGCGCGCGCCTCGACGAGTGCCACGCCAGGTCGCAGCACGACATTACCACGCCCAATGCGCATCCCACCACCAGCACCAGGAACAGCCCGTAGAAATTGCTCAGCGACAACTCCTCGCTCTCGCGACCCTCCACCACCTGATTTCAAACGGCACTCGTCACGAGCAGCACAAAAACACGCAATGGGTGCTCGAATGCTCGTATCTTACATTGCAAGAGCCACCTCCGTGCTTCTCCTTCCACCACGTGTGCTCCATCTCCCTCAGAACACCGGCCTCTTGCAGGTTGAGCAGCGCTAGGTTTAGCGACTGGCGGTACGTCGAGTCTGGAAACGAATGGCTTATTGGGATCTATACGATATGGCCAGTGACACGAAACAGTAATCAGATATAGGTACTTACTCTTTTTCATGGCTATGCCGTAGCCTTTGCTGTCCAGCAATCCGCCGACCTGCAACACTTCGCAATAGATTATTTCTGTTCGTAATTCATTAAAATTTAAAGAGCGAGTCAAATTAATTGTTTACCCTAGTCACTTCGCAGTTTCGTTCCGTAACATAGTCAATGGTGGTTGACTCCATTAGGAAGGCGTAGTTTTCTTTTACAACCCTGCAATTTTAATGATTAATATTATACTAAAGTAGAGAAGATGTACGATCTTTCAATTGAAAAAAAAAAAATGTAAACTTTATAAAATTCATGGTCGAAATGTGGAAACGTGACAATAAGAAAGCAAAGCATATGTATATAATGAAATTTATGTACAAAATATTTTAGTGTTCACATTGCAGTCAATTTGACTTTACCTGCCGATAGTTGTAGTCCTCTTAGACAAAGTATCGGGAGCACTCAATTTCCTATGTAAGGGATTTACAACCCCTTATAGAAGATACATATATAGTGGTTATAATGTGGAAAATGAACTCACTTCATGATCCCTTCTGTGTTGTTTTTTGGCATCTTCTGCTGCTTCATTTGCTCAAACATTTTCTGGTAAAGCGGATTTTGAGAGTGCTACAAATAATGGAAATCGAATAAGCTACGTACAGTTGTCATTATAATATATTAAATAGGGTTTAAATGCGATATGTTTTGAACATAGCTTGCATTGCTTTGTACAACTACAAAACCATAATAATAAAATTCAGACTGTATGAAGAAGAGAACATACAACGAAGAAATGTTCAGCCAATTATCCTCAAGCTGGGCAATCATTCCAATAATTATTACGCTGTTATTACGTAACTAATAAACCACAGAATTTTCGTCATTTTGATTTTAGCGTTCGCGTGATGCACTCATTATTAGTTATTTTCAATTGGATATTAAATGCCTTACTTCAATACAGGAGATAATATTTAGTATCATTCTGAATCATAACTCATCTCCTTGGCCCATATTGGGATACAGTAGATAAAATTTCACCTCAAAAAAAGTATAGGTGGAACCGCCCTCCTTCGCACCATAGGTAATACCCAAGTCATTTTCAGCCAACTCTTGCACAGAGTGGATGAGTTCCGTGGAAGTTTTCTTGGCGAGCAGCGTTGCCAGATTGGCCGTGTAAGAGCTGGTGATGACCAACGCGAACAACCACCACACGCTCGCCACAGCGCGAGTGCCGTAGGCCCTGTCGAGGAGGAGTCACAATGTAGCAAAGTCGCTTTCAATCTGGACTAGGACAGAGACAGCGGTACTTACACGGGCGCGATCTCGGAGCCCTGCAGCAGGACGGCACCCAGGTTGAACCAGAGAGCGTTCGCTAATGTGAACTGGTTCTCCAGCGCCTGTGGATCTTCTACACACGGATATGGGTTCTGCCATTCCTCGGGGCACAGACGCCCCACTACATATAGAAACAGCGAGGTGCCCACATAGGCTAATCCCAAACACAGCCACACCTGCGACACATAAAAAGAACATACCTAACTTTTGTATTCAAGTTCAGTATCAATACTTGTGAACTTTTTTATTTTTACCCCATTGGAGAAGGGAAGTAAAAAGGCAAAAAGTGCCGGCGCTGGCGGTTTCGGGGTGCGAAACAGAATGCTAACCCCCAAGTTCATGAATGGTGTCGTGAAGTCAACTGCCGTCTCCCGCTCCGCCGTCACCGTTAAATCGGTAATTGCAAAGTCTACGTTCTGTGAAAACATATAGTCGGTAAACGGTAACGTCAATGAAACTGCGTTGGTATCGGTAAGCGTTAAACACGCTTACCGGATCGTCCATGAGGCGCCGCATCATGCCGTTCCATTGTTGGGTCACGTTGTTCAGGTTGCCGTAAACGCCGTCCTTTTGCTCGATGAACGTGTAGTTAAAGTTCAGTAGTTTTGAAAGTCTGTCTATTAGTTCAATACAGAAACCTACAAACAAACAAATACATATTAGGTATTTGTGCGCCGGGCGGGAGGTTATCGAGTGAACAAGTCGCTCGAAACTGACAAAGATTCTTATAGTCTGATTCACATGTACCATTTTTACTAGAATAAAACCCCAAAAGCTTTTAAATGACATGAGTTTTATCACTGTTGAGCATTGGTCCAGACGCCATACTAATTTCTCCTTTATTTGTTTACAAATAAGAGTAACTTGGTATATAATATACGAGTACTCGCGGACTAAGAATACTCGTACGGGTCGGTACGAAAACCTAGAATATCTCTTAAAATAATAGAGCTAGCGGCATGAATAAAACTGTATCTTGTAGATAATTTTATAGTTAATAAAAGAACTGCAAATGTTGGAAAAGCTATTTATTTATTTATCAAAATTAGATAAGAAACAAAAAACAAAAATTTTTGCTTTTAAAAAATTAAAAGAGGTTACCTCACATGCCACACTAATACGAACTTTAAAGCCAAATTAATACTTCGTATTGCCTCCACAGGCTCTTCTTACAGCTGCCAGATAATTGGGGATACTATTTATTAAGTTTCTTATGCGATGATGCGAGATATTGGTCCATTCTTTCACTAACGCATATTTTAGGTTTCTAAGTGTAGCTGGGGCGAGGTTCCGATTTCTTATACACCTCCCTATACCACCATACCAGCTGGTCCAAAGTGTGCTCAATCGGATTTAAATCCGAGCTTCTCGAGGGCCAGTCCATGCAATGGATGCAGTCGTCGTGAAAATACTCATTTACAACTTGAGCTGTATGTGACCTAGCGTTGTCATGCATAAATATGGAATTATCTCCCAAATTAATTAAGTATGGGCCAACATGGTCATTAGGGATCTTTTCTACATATCTTACACTAGTCAGCGTACAATTTTTTATCAGCACTAACTCCGTGCGACTCTCTGAAGAGATTCCAGCCCAAACCATAACAGATCCACCGCCGAACGATACTTTTTCCTCAAAATAAGCTGGAATAAAACGATCCCCTGGCTGTCGGTAAACTTTTCGCCGCCCATCATGTGCATAGAGCATAATCAGGATTCGTCAGAAAACATTACTGTTGCCCATTCTTCGTTTTCCCACTGTGCATGTTACTCTCGCCTATTACCCTCGCTGTACTGTACTCTGACCTGCCTTTTTCTAGCATAATGACGATACGTGTACATTCATCGCGTGTTAGCGACATGGTAGTAATTTAATAATGACCGCGAAAGAAGACAATGACTGCCTTTTATCATTTCGATTTCACAAATTGAAAACAAAAGTGAGAAAACAAGCAAAATTAAATCAGCGTGATTTGAATTTCGAGCATTTTAAGGCATTTTAAGGTTTCGTATCATACGATATTAAAACTATCTTTACTTAATATTGTAGTTAGTTTCATGCATGTACCATTATTAATTTGCAAGATACAGAGGATTTTGTCATCGACCCGTATTCTTAGTCCGCGAGTGTATTACCTATATTTATGGTATCTATCTTTTGGAGTAACAGTAACAACAGTAACTAAGGCATTATTTTTTTATTAAATATAATTTCATAAAAACACATTCTATTTTATTTATTTTATAAAATATTGAGAACTTTAGGATGTGTCGAACGCACACCTCCGATAGAAAATAGGGTAGGTACTAGGGAAAATGTAAACGACCGCTTTGGCCTCGACTACATCTCTCTCAAATCGGCCAAATCGTCAATCGAAAATTTTCAACGTTACCTTCATAACGATCATTTCCTGAGAGGCGGTCGACCGACTCTTGTTTCATAATGTACGGGCTACTCTGGAACAAATAAAGAGGCGGAATAAAATATCAATGTTCTCAAAAAGAATGGAGCACTCGTTCGAGTACTGGAGAGGTACCTCCGCTATCAAGACTGTGAAGGTGCGGTTAGTCATGGAGTCGCTAGGCGGAGGAGGCGAGGGCGGGTCGTGGCGGTGCCAGGAGAGGCCGGCGCGAGGCGTCCACTGCGCCTGCGCCTTCAGCGACCCTCCGCGCTGCATCTCCACCACCTGCAGCTGCACGTCACGCCGAGCGCCGTCCGCCTCCCACGACAGGCTGCCGCTCACGCCGCTCCACTCTTCCTGCAACCAATCGAAGCAACACCTGTTCACAGGTACGGTTGAGACAACCGCTGTTTACAGGCAATTAACTTACGGAGCGTAGGTAATTGAGCAAGGTGTCAGCGTGCAAATCGCCGACGCCCCGCGAGCAATCGCCTTTCGTGTTGGGTGTGGCGAATTGGATACGGAGCAGCGCTTCGGCCATGAGGCCAGCCGCGTCGTAAGCTAGCACTAGAGCGGTCGGCGGCGTCGTGGCCGTCTGCGCGACGTCGTCCTGGTTCGCGGATGCGTCAGTCAGTTGCGTGTACGCCTCTAGCCACTCCGCCGTCGCTTGCTTCACCGCTTCCGACTCGGGGTCGAATAAGCGAAAACCTGCGACGACACTATTAAGTAGGTATTGCGATTACAAGCCGCGTTACTCGTATGCGAACGATTCGACTCACCGGTGATGTTCGCGCCGCCGTGGCTGTAGTCGGCCAGCGGCTGGGTGTGCAGGTCGAGCGTGAGCAGCACGTACGAATGTCTATCGGAGAGAAGACCGACGCGTTGCGCCGCGTCCAGGACGCGCACCGTGCACTCGGCGTCGCACCAGACTATGAAATTTATCGCACCGAATTTCTTCAGCACCAGCAGCAAGTTTCTACAATCATAGTTCACTGCTTTTTAGATATCCGTCCGGGTACTCGTCATCGTACATTGCACACGATCGTCGATCGAGACAAGCTAACCTCAGCAGCGCTGCATCTTCGAAGGACGGCAATCGCCGGGCGAGCAGCGAGAGGGCGTCGTCGTCCGGAGCGATCAGCGCTGCGCCTCGCGGACCTCCGTCGTGGAGCAACACCGCCTGCCTCCAACCTTTCGCCTTGCACAGTTCCGCGCAAGCCTGGAAAGTCATGTCAACTTTGATCGATCGAATCGACTAGGCCCGCACGGAGCCTCAATCGCCGTACCTGAGCGAGAACGTCCGAATGCGGGTAGAGCGCGAGAGCCTCCCACTGCGCGTCAGCGTCCGAGGAGTCGACCAGAAGCAGAGGCAGACCGGCGCGAGCGGCGGCCGCGGCGGCCAGTGCAGCGCCGCGCGGTTCTTCGCCGCTCAGCACGGCCACGCTGCCGTCGACGGCCGCGGCGCACACGTGCGCGGCCAGCGCCAGCGGCTCGTCGGGCTCGACGGGCGCTACGCGCGCTGCTCCTTCACCCAACACCGCCTGAACCGCCGCCGCCAGCACCACTGCGCGTCCCGGCGACTGCTCTACGATGCCTTCGCAACACACGCACATTCACTCACTTACGTCCATAGCGATACGATTCCTACATAATACGAGTACTAACCTATATTTTGTACATCCTGGGCGATTGCAACTGAAGCGCAGAATGAGAACACGAGAAAAATGCGCAACAAGACATGACGTCTGCGCATCCTCGTCGGCACCTACGCGGTGCGCTGTTCATTCACTACTGAAAACACACTGTAAACGTCTCCCGAGTGTCGCGCCGTGGTGGCCTATTTTTACTTCTATTTTCGCGCTGCCTCCCCCGCCTCGTCTCCACCCGCCCCATCTCCAACCATTTTCATTTAATAACAACTCACTTATCAGATTCATTCATGGTAACAATAATGGTTCAAATATTTAAACAATATAGTCTTAACAATTTAACAATACTCGTATATAATACCTACAACTATTGCATGACGTCACTTCAAAGTAAAGACATCACTTTGTCATCATAATAAAAGTGCTATTTTCTAATCGGATATATAAAATTATGCAAGCTATGCTATAATAAGACATCGACATGGGAGTTTTTTTCAACTCCGTTTTACAGAAAAACTATCCATGTTTAGCTTTTGTGACCACCGACTTAAAACAACTTAAAAATAGTGTACTCGTAGAGATAGAATAACTATAATTATCTATACATGACATACATATAATGTAATCGTAAGCGAGGCGTGTATGTACAATAAAAAAGTTAGTAGAAGTTATTATAATGTTCAATATCAATTGGCACTAACTATTAACAGCGCCATCTGGTGTCCAGTAGCAAAACTAAAATTTTTGAATATTTACTATTTTCTAGCTTTTCGCTTGATTAGTATGGATTAGTAGCTCCAGTGAATCTATTTAATTTATTTTGAAAATCATGAAAATTATAAGTTTCTGTAAGGGAAATGCTTACTGTATAAGAATTGATTTTTATTAAGGAGAATAATATAGGTACATATATAATTATGTATTTCAAAGGCTTGGTAACTTGGTAGATAAACATTTAGACGTACAGGACACAGGATAGGCTACTTTTTTCTTTTTCAACGCGGACGAAATCGGGGGCGCCAGCTAGTACCTACATAATATAATTACCATTAATATACTCGTACCTAAATACATATTTTTATATTGACATTTTTGCACTGCTCATGAAATTAAAAAGTTATATTCTAATTACGCTGCAACCGTATATGTATCGAAAGACAAAAGCGAAACGAACGTTGTGACGGCGCGCTCCGTGCGTCGTAGGCGATGTTCGTGTTTTGCAGTGTGTTACACCTTTCGAAAACATGGTATTGCTTATTCGATGTTTGCGTCTTTGTTACTTTAAAAACAATAGAACGCGAGCAAGGCCCCAACATTGTTGGGTTTCGAGATTGCGCACTTGTGTGCATTAACAGATTAAATGATTTAGTGAGGTCTTCGGACCCGACATGCCGGTGGCTTTCACGGCCGTCGGCGTTGTTGGGATGTTGACCGAACTTTTGATCATTTAAGTAAGTAAAAGTCGTAACATCCGTATGGGAATCTGCGGAAAGATCATTAACGTGTTTTGTGTTGCCTTTTAACCGAGACTTTTACGCACCACGTTAATAAATAATTTTAAGACGCAGATTGGTGAAAATCCGCACCATATCGAGTCTTCCATTCATAGAGCGGTAGTTCTTTTTAATAATAATTTTTTTGCTATTGTCTTAGACAAACATTACCCTGGACGGTGGATCACTTGGCTCGTTGACCTCAAATCAGAATACTTTGAGGAAGAGTCAACAGAGTGTGAAACCGATCAGGGGTAAACCTACGAAACCCGAATGAATGATCGGAGAGATTTGTTGCTGTTGTGCGGCGTACGAACGAGGGCGTTTCGCGTCGCACCCGGTGGATTAATCAACGGGCGATGATACGCTGCGCTCGCTTCGATGCTGGCGGACCGTATACTCTTTTCTCCTAGTAATTGAATCGCATGACTCGCTCGATATCTGTGAGTGGCCGCTGCATCGATATTCGATGGAAGACCATTGGATTATGAACACCAGCGGTCGGACAGTAAATTACGAATCGCGCATGCGTTTATGACGCGGCCAGGCCCGACGACAAGAGACTTTGTCGTCTGTTGTCACAGCCGTGTTACGAATGCGTGTGCTTTTCGGAGGGCGATGATTCCCGTTTCGGGTGACTTCGTAGAAATTTGGATTGATTTCAAAATGGTGTTGGGTTAGTGCAAACGATCTAAGTCCTCATTTAGTAAGATCTTCATGCGTGCTTGTCTCCACGGGCGGAGGTTTCGGTGGAGAATCTACGAAAGAAATCCTTAACGTAATTTTGTCTTGACAGAGACGTTTACGGGGATTACGTAATGTTAAGACTAGATTGGTAAAAGTCCGCACCAACTATTTCAATTCTAAAGACATTTCAGTTTATATTAACTTAAAGAGAGAGTTCAATAAAACCACTTAAATGGGGAGTAAGGGGCGAACGGGTAATCCGGCCCAAGTCAACCTCACCTGCCAGCGCTGTCCAGCGGCGGCGTCTTAGGACGTCGTGGTGCTTCCTGCTATTAAACCAACGAGGCTCTGGCGACTTGTCTGCATGCGGTTCACACATAAACATGATTTAAATATGACTGTTAGCTGAACAATTTTCACAAATTGAGCGTTACTGTGTTTAATTAAATTATTGAATCTATCAGTAGTACTTTAAAAAGTTCTGGTTTCTTTAATTATACTATGATTATTCTATTGAAGTGAATGTGTAATATGGCAAACAAAAACACAGTTTGTACTCATTCTTGTAAACCAAACGTGAGTCTTTTTATAAAAAAATACAAAAACGTGAACTGAGCTTATTTAGTCTGTAAACACAAACTAACACATGTTCTTATAAATAAGACCAGGAACAGTTGACCCCCAATCAGGATCATCAGCTGCTTCCTATAAAAAAATACAAAACGTGAACTAACCCTATGTCGTTGTCTAAGGGCAAAAAGGCGTGTAAGTTACCATTTAAATATCTTGTCTATTCTACCAACCTCATAAATAATTAGGTGGTGGTGAAATACAAGGGAAGAGACGTTGACATCTTTACTTACTAACCGAAATAACACAGAATAGTTACGCTCCCACATTTTATGATCAAGGCTTTAAAATCAAACATAAATAATCGGTATAAACATTATCTGAACTATTTTTAAGATTGAAAATTTGTCATATTACAAGCTTTTTATTAACTTGCAATGTATATTATGTACGAGTATGTTTGTCCGGGTCGAATCTTGCAACTGAATTTTAAATCTGTTATCTTTAACTGATTGAGCTGAAATTTGGTATATACGCTTATTTTGGATGACAATGCATGCTTAGCTATGTGACGTCAAACTAATTGCAATATGGCGGATCATCCAAGATGGCGGACTAGTAATTTTTTCCGCACTACCACAGTATGGATATCAAATGAAAGGGCTTGCTGAGGAGAACACGAAAAAATAATAAAACTAAACTTTTTTTAGTCCTCAATCAAAACTAAAATATAAAAAATAAATTAATGGTAAAAATAAAACTTTTTAATAATAAGCTTTTATTTAAGTGCCCTAAAAAGAAGAAAAGAAACTAAATTAAATATAAAAGCTTGTCGCGAGATTTGCATACCTATTTTATAGGAGACATTTCTTTCATAGAATTACTTATATTAAGTACTAGCTGGTGCCCGCGACTTCGTCCGCGTTGAAAAAGAAAAGGGTAGCCAATCCTGTGTCCTGTACGTCTAAATTTTTATCTACCATCTTTCACGAAAATCAGTTAATTCGTTTAAGTTATGGCGGAACATACATACATACAGAAAAAAAAATCGTCAATTTAGTTTCAGTATCATGTAATCCTATAAAGACGATATCTCTGAAAACAAAGTAACTTACTCCATGACCAACTATTATAGATTTATTATTAGTATTGATGTCAAGCAAGACTAGTTAGTACGTACACAGGTAAATCTCGCGTCAAGCTTTTATATTTAATTTAAAGTTTATTTTCTTCTTTTTAGGGTCACTTGAATAAAAGCTTGTTTTTAAAATTTTTTTTTTTACCATTACTTTATTATAGTTAGCGCCTCTTTCACCAACTACAAGTAAAGTGTTGATTAGTTACTTTTAGAAATCATTTTCTGTTTTATTGAATTATGCACTCGGTTTACTGCATCATTCGATACGCGAATTTTTTTAATTATTTTCTATTTAATGTTTGGGACGTCTACCGTACAAACAAAGGTATATCAGCTAAATTATTCCCGGTGACAGGTGACTTAGTGACGGTTTAGCCTACTTGACGTTGGAGAAAGAGCGCTACCTAATATCATGAAGAAGAAAAAAGTCAGAGCTGACTTTATAAGTAGTGGTGGATTATAAGTGGTGGTTCGCGTTTTGAATGGGCGAAGTTGTCATTGTCCACGTTTTCGAGTTTCGGGATCCGAATCGGATACGAAAATGGGATGCGTTTCGGAGAAATGTTTTAACTACTTTTCTATTCCGTTAGCACCGCCAGCACCGTCGCTATTAACTGATTGAATGATTTAGTGTGGTCTTCGAACCCTCACGCGGTGTCTTCACGGTCGTCACGTCGTTGGGAAGTTGACGACCGTTGACGAAGTTGACGAATTAGAGGAAGTAAAAGTCATAACCAAGTATTCGTAGGGAAATCTGCGAAAAGATCATCAACGTGTCTGTGTCGAGACATACACACAACGTTAATAAATATTTTAAGACTCAGAAATGGTTTTGACGACTGCCAGTATACGCTAACACTATAGTAACGGAAGGTCATCTTAAGGCGTTGGTTTATTTATTTTTTCATGGATAAGTAGAACGCTTTAACATTCAAGTGGCGCGGAAGAAGACTGGAGTAAAAGTGAGATCTCAATAAATAAAAAATATAATTTATTGCTCAAAATAAAAGTATCAAATAAAGGTA